>SSNR01000184.1:300317-345223 GCA_006937965.1 Callopanchax toddi
GATGGAGGTGTGTATGACGGGATGGAGGTGTGTGTGACGAGATGGAGGTGTGTGTGACGAGATGGAGGTGTGTATGATGAGATGGAGGTGTGTATGACGAGATGGAGGTGTGTGTGACGGGATGGAGGTGTGTATGATGAGATGGAGGTGTGTGTGACGGGATGGAGGTGTGTATGACGGGATGGAGGTGTGTGTGACGAGATGGAGGTGTGTATGACGGGATGGAGGTGTGTGTGACGGGATGGAGGTGTGTATGACGAGATGGAGGTGTGTATGACGGGATGGAGGTGTGTGTGACGGGATGGAGGTGTGTGTGACGGGATGGAGGTGTGTATGACGGGATGGAGGTGTGTGTGACGGGATGGAGGTGTGTGTGATGGGATGGAGGTGTGTGTGACAGGATGGAGGTGTGTGTGATGGGATGGAGGTGTGTGTGACGGGATGGAGGTGTGTATGACGAGATGGAGGTGTGTATGACGGGATGGAGGGGTGTGTGACGGGATGGAGGTGTGTGTGACGGGGTGGAGGTGTGTGTGACCGGATGGAGGTGTGTGTGACAGGATGGAGGTGTGTGTGACGGGATGGAGGTGTGTATGATGAGATGGAGGTGTGTGTGACGGGATGGAGGTGTGTGTGACGGGATGGAGGTGTGTATGACGGGATGGAGGTGTGTGTGACGAGATGGAGGTGTGTGTGATAGGATGGAGGTGTGTGTAACAGGATGGAGGTGTGTATGACAGGATGGAGGTGTGTGTGACAGGATGGAGGTGTGTGTGACGGGATGGAGGTGTGTTTGACGGGATGGAGGTGTGTATGACGGGATGGAGGTGTGTATGACGGGATGGAGGTGTGTATGACGGGATGGAGGTGTGTGTGACGGGATGGAGGTGTGTATGACGGGATGGAGGTGTGTATGACGGGATGGAGGTGTGTGTGACGGGATGGAGGTGTGTATGACGAGATGGAGGTGTGTGTGACGAGATGGAGGTGTGTGTGATGGGATGGAGGTGTGTGTGACAAGATGGAGGTGTGTGTGATGGGATGGAGGTGTGTGTGATGGGATGGAGGTGTGTATGACGAGATGGAGGTGTGTGTGATGGGATGGAGGTGTGTATGACGGGATGGAGGTGTGTATGACGGGATGGAGGTGTGTTTGACGGGATGGAGGTGTGTATGACGGGATGGAGGTGTGTATGACGGGATGGAGGTGTGTATGACGGGATGGAGGTGTGTATGACGAGATGGAGGTGTGTGTGACAGGATGGAGGTGTGTGTGACAGGATGGAGGTGTGTGTGACGGGATGGAGGTGTGTGTGACGGGATGGAGGTGTGTGTGACGAGATGGAGGTGTGTGTGACAGGATGGAGGTGTGTGTGACAGGATGGAGGTGTGTGTGACAGGATGGAGGTGTGTGTGACGGGATGGAGGTGTGTGTGACGAGATGGAGGTGTGTGTGATAGGATGGAGGTGTGTGTTGTTGCAGAAATGTCTTATCAAAACATGAGAGTTCTATCTTTTCCCATACTTCTACCACTGCTATGCTGACGACACCCAGCTCTACCTGTCAGTCCCACCTGATGACCTCACAGTCTCAGCGTGAATCTCAGACTGTCTCTCTGATATATCTAAATAGATGAAAGTCCATCAGCTCCAAGTCAACCTCTAAAACTGAACTGCTTGTCCTCCCAGCCAAACCAACCATCCAACACAAGACCTCAGTCCAGACTGAGTCCCTGTCTCTGTCCATCAGAGACGGCTGAAACCTGATGACCAGCTGACCTTTAAAGATCAGGTTGCTTCTGTCGCTTCGCTTTGTTCAACATCCTAAAGATCAGACCAGACCTGACCCAGTCCACCATCCAGCTCCTGGTCCAGTCTATGGTCATCTCCCTCCTTGACCACTGTAATGTCCTTCTAACTGGTCTCCAGTCTGGACTGGTAAACCTCTACAAATCACAGCAGAAGATTGACTAAAATATCATTCTGACTGCCTGAAATCAGAAAAGAAACTTGACAAGTCTCTGACTGAGAGTGGTCTGAGAGAAGCTCATCACAACTAAGTCAACTGTGAGACACACAGTCCCACACACCCAATGAAATACAACAAATCAACACAGACTCTCAGGTGGTTTATATTGTTTTTGTTTCTTTGTCACAGTTCTTCTAACTTTGTTTTCTGCAGGTGAGGAGAAGTCGTGATGTTCCGGTCTACTCCATCAACCTTCTCATCTCAGACCTCGTTCAGATCTGCTGCGTAGTGGTTAAAATAACACAAGTTCAGAACAACGTTAAGCGTCATCATCATCTCACGAACACATCACAAACCTTGTGTGTGGTCTACAGCTGTGGTGTGATGGCCAGTGCTTTCTCCATGATTTTCATCGCCCTAGAAAGGTGATGATCATCTTCTTCCACTAAATGTTTAACAGTGTTGAGTGGTTTTATCAAATGGAAGAATTGTGTGTTTTGTGTTGCAGGTATTTGATCATGGCTTCACCTCTGTGGAGCAGCTACAGGAAGAGAACTCGGGTCTCGGTGTGGGTCTGTGCTGTGAGCTGGGTTCTTTCTGGTTTTATTGGTATCATCCATGAGGTTTATTTAGGAGGCTTCCTTCTCTTTGCCTTTCCCGTCCTCATCTTCCTCCTGGTTTGGACCGTTAGAGCTCAGACTGAAGCCCAGAGCTCTAAAGAAAAACGGCGGGTTGTAGCGGTTCTGGTTGTGGTTCTGTTTAATCACACGTTGATGTTCTTCCCCCTGGCTATTATAAACCTGTTGTCGATATTTAACTCTCACACCAAAAACTTGAACGATGTGACCTGCACTTTAGTGCAGCTCAACCCTCTGACAAACCTTCTGTGTGTTTCTGTCATGGACTGCATCGTAGACAAGCTTTTAGCTTTCTGCGTCGTTGCAACTCACGATGAAGCAGATCAGCAGATGGACCGCGTCACGACATGTACAGCGAGGAAGGAAGGCAGTGAAAATATCGAACAAACTCATTTATAAAACCTGTCAAACCTGTTAATTTGAAAAGACAACTCCAGGAAACAGTCATTATACTACAACTCTCTAATGACCAGCCTACCAGCTGTGAGAACGAACTACAAAAACAAGGATTCATGGTCAGACTGTACATTTGTTAAAACCTAAACCAGGTGAGGTGTCGTTACTGAACCTGACCAGGTGAGCCTCAAACACAGGAAGTGAATCAGAAACAGCTGCTACCGTTTGTAGGTTGGGTCATAGATTTCTGTACATTAGCAGCTCCAGTCTCCATCCCATCCAGACTCACTGATCTAAAATAATTCTCACATTTTGAATTTCAGACTAGTTTTACTCACCAACCAGACAGAAACGTTTCACCAGCAGAGACATAAAGACGTGGACCTCAGGCTGATGGTTTCAGCGACACATCAACCAGTCGGCCATATTGGGAGTGGTGACATCAGACAGTACAAAGACTTCAGTCTTAAGGGAAACTGCAGTTAGGACGTTTTTTAACACGTGGCATAAAAAATGTTTCTATTGTGAAAAAGAAGCTTGACTGTTAAACAATAAATATAAATTCTCAACAAAGACGTTTCCTAATGTTAATCTAAAATTACATAATTCACTAAATTTATTATTATTATTTCTATTATTTTATTATTATTATTAAAAAAAAGGTTTTGGTTTTATTTACTAAATCGACTGTATATTAATGTAAATGTAATGAATACAAAACTTTCATTGTCATTTATTTGTTTTTCCTTAACCTGCTTAATAAAGAAAATAAAGGTTCTTTAATTGTTTAAAAAACAAATACATATGTAAATAAATGTTATTAAATGCTGAGTGCAGATTGTCTAACACAGGGGTGTCTATGGAGTTTATTTTGTGTCTTTATTAATCAGTCAAATAAAAGTAACTTCAAACAAAACAAAATAAAGTTTAACCAATCAAAAAAAGAAACTTCAAACAAAACAAAACATTTTAAACCAAATGTTGAAAAGTTTTTTCTTTCAAAAAGGAAAGAAAAATCATTTTTAAAACCGGAAGTTTTGTTTGACTGAAAAAAATATTTTATTTTGAAAAACGGAAGTTTTGTTTGAGCATCTTTTTTTTTCTCTCGAAACTTTTTTCTTTGCTTGACTAGTCTGTTTTTTGTTTGAAGTTACTTTTATTTGATTGATTAATAAAGACACAAAATAAACTCCATAGATGTCCTCCAAACTTCCAGGGCCACAAAAGTTAGAATGTTTCTTAAAAGAAACAAGAAAAAAATATTTTTATAGTATAAATATTCTTTATAGTATTAAATAAAAATGTGTAATTTGGTTTCATTTGGTTAACTCAGTAACCAGTACTCAACTGAGTAAATGATTTTATTTTGTTTATCTTGTCTTCAATTCTAACATTCAAGTTTGGACACATTTAGTTGTGTTTTTTAAAGCTTTTGATGCAATATTGGCTTAATATTAGAAACTTGAAACTTGTTTAACTTTCTTATTGAATGTATTAATATTTTGTTTATCTGGCCCATGTATAGGTTGAGTTACCAGGAGACCTGAAACTGAGAAAAAAATCAGTCACCTTAAACAAAAGACCTCAGATTAAAGGTGTTTTTATTCTCTCTAAGGTTCGATTGCGGCGTATGTTTTTAACTTTAAATATCTGGCATTTTAATTGATAAATCTCTTTTTCACCCCACATTCAGCAGTACGTTAACGCTGAGGTTTTGTTTTATAAAATGAAATCCTGCCTGTCTCACTCACCTATCTAGGTAGAGTTTAGTTGAAGCCACCGTTACGTCCAGTTCAGATTACGGTGATATTATTTACACGCCTCGTCTCAAAGCCTAGTGAGGTTTATTACCAGGATGGAAGCTCTGCTGGACCAGAGCGCTATACTGATGGACCGATCTGATTTAAAAATAAACAATCATCATTCATATTTCTGAAAGTATTCTTTGTTTACAGCATTTTCTTCACACTAACCTCAGAATGTTGCACAGAACTATATGTGAAGCATAAAGGATGAATAATCAAAACATCCAGAGTGTGAGAGCTATCAGATAATACTATTTACATTCTGATGTTTCACGAAACAAAGGATGCTTCCTACACCCCTCCAGTTCTGTTAGTTTAACTTCTTCAAGGTTAAAAATGTTTTTTCTGTTTTCTTTGAAATAAAACATTGAGTCTTGTTTTATTATGGAATGCCTACATTTATGGATCAAGCATGAGGAAAAGGCTGACATAGAGCTACAGAGGAGGGAATTTGCATCCTGACATGAGTCTGATAGGGAAACAACACTGAGATGTTCTGGATAAACATCCATTCATTTCCTAGTCAAAGTATAAACAGAAATACTCACAATAGTTTTCATTAATAGTATAATGAAAGTATTAGTAGCATGGTGCCATAATATGATGTCTCCTCAAATCTACATGACTTAGAAATCAGCTGAAATCTACATTATAGGACCTTTTTATAGGTTTTATAGGTTATATTCTATTTACCACAGTAATAAAGTCAAACATAAGAAGAAGAATAAAGGAAAATATAAATAGAAAATATATAAATATATTAATTTATTAATTTATAATAACAAATAAATTAAATAAATAAATAAAATTTATTCATAAAATAAATAAATTATTAAAATAAATTAATAAAATAAATAATTAAATTAATACAATAAATAAATAACATAAATAAAATTAATTAATTAATTACATTAATTAATTAATTAATTAAATAGAATAAACAAATAAAAATTAATAAATGCAAATTTATTCATAAAATAAATAAATAAAATCATTAATAAAATAAATTAATAACATAAATTATTAAATACATTATTTAAATTAATTAATCAAATAAATAAATAAAATAAATTCATACAATAAATAAAATAAATTTATAAAATAAATATAAATAAATATAAATAAATAAATAATAAAGCTAACAGAAATAATTCTATTTTTCCATAATTAGAACATTGTACTAAGAAAAGATTTTCATTTTCCCCTATTTTGTTACCATCTTTCTAAGGTTGTCCTAAGCGAAGCAGTCAGTCGCTCCATAGTTCCTTTACATTTATTTTTTATTTTTCTATTCCTTTACATATATTTACAACAGGATCCAGTCTGAAACCGTTCCTCAGGTAAACATGTTCTTCCATGGCCTTTTTACAGGCTGATATTTTTAACAACAACTGTCTCTTCAATCCCCCCAGTAGAACAGCTTAAACCTATTGGTGTGTTGGTTTTCATGGAACCCCGTCTCTCTGCAGTTTGTCCTTCCTCTAGAGCTCACGGCCCCTCCTCTAGACGGAGGTGTGATCTCTACAAGACTAACCTGGGTTGATCAAAACTAACCAAATAAAGGTCGAGTTTGTTCTCAACAAAACTCAAATAGAAGCAACTTACAAACAGTGACCTCGTCTGCTTAGCTTAGCTTAGCTTAGCTTAGCTTAGCTTAGCATCAGCAGTATTTAAGGGATCAGGAGAGGTGGTTTTTCAACAATAACAACAAAAAACACTTTAATAAAAAATATAAATGTTATTAATATGTTTTAAAAGGCACAGAAATAACTGATTGTTTTATTCAGTCATTGAGGACAAACCAGCTGATCAGAACCTGGAGACGCTGCAGTGGACCTGGTTAGTCATCAGCTGGTTTTAATGGTGTCCTGGAGTCGTCCCAGTCTGCTTTTAGGTCACAGCACTGAAACTGCACTTTTAAAAGTTTCTAATATCGTTTCAGCAGATGATTCTGTTGTTCTTATTGTTTTAGATTAAACTGCTGCTTTTGACCACAATGTCCTGATTTCTTGTTTGGAGACGGGTGGGCGCTAACCTACAGAGATCTGGGGTCTCTTTCCTTCTATGCTGATGACAAAGCACATCAAACCCCATCCAAACACTGTTACATTGCAGAGAGACATTAAATCATGGATGATGATTATTTATCACTAGTATTATTATTATTTCACTTGATTAAATAAAAGATCAAAAACTGTGGAAAAATCCACTTAAATAATGTCTCAAAACAAAACGTCGTAGTTGGAAACTAATCATTTAATCAACTTATTGTTGCAGCTGCAGTTTAAAAAAAGACAGAAGTTTTATCCAATATTTGCCATTGTTTTTTAAAGTATTTTTGGATTTGATATTTACTTTGCAGTGTGTTAAGAGAGACAAGGAAACACCTCTGTAGAAGAATGTATTTTGAAGTAGGTTGTTGACGTATTTGAGGCGATCACGTTTTCTACGTTTTTACTCGAGCGTCGAGCGACACGAAGAAATCAGCTTCTGGTCAAATGGGTTGTCGTGCATCAAAGTGAAGATTTTCCATAAAAACAAATAATCTGTGAATCCTAAATGAATGAGGAAATATGTGAAGCACGAAAGCCAGATAATAATAGAATCTAAGATCTATCCGATAATAATATTTACATCCTGATGTTTTAACGTCAGACTGAAACGAGATCAACTCCAGATCTCTGTTACTGCAGTTTAACTTCTTCTAGACAGAAAACATGGAGTTTATTCAGTTTTAGAGAAAGATTCAATCTTGTTTTATTAATAGTACATTTATAGAAAGCAAGCATGTGGTAAAGTCTGACATAGAGCTACAGTGGAGGGAATTTGCATCCTGACACGAGTCTGATAGATGTTCTGGATACACATCCATTCATTTCCTGGTCATAGTTTGTGTTGTGAAAAGAAATACTCACACTAGTGTTTTATTAATAATAATATACTACTTAAAGCATCAATACCACAATATGATTCAAATCTCATGGCTTAGAAATCAGCTGGAATCTTTTTAGGTTTGTTGTTTTTTATGGGTTTGAATTACGTTTCATTGATTTTGGAGAATTTAGCTGATTTTATTTTGAGGTTTTGGCAGGTTTTCCTGTGTTTTCAGTTTGCACCACATTCGTGTTTTTGGTATGTTTTAGATACCAGGAACATGGCCGCATTGTCTGCTTGGAAAAACGAGTGGCAGAGGAGCCAGAGGACGACGGGATCTGTCTACATCCTGAGCGTAGAACCGAGGATCAGCTCTTGGCCCAGGAGTACTTGTCCACATGGTTTTGTGACTCTGGAGAAAGCTGATGAATGGGCTATGTAGAGTAGACGCTGATTGGCTGAATTTTAAACAAATGAGAAATAAATCACCTCTCTTCTTCATAAAGCAAAATCTGAATTTTATTTTTTAACGGCAACAGAAAATGTCAAGAACCCAAAGAAGTTCAGAACAACCATAAAATCGTTACCTGATGGGTGTAATTCAGTTCATTTCCCACCTTGTTGGTGATCTTAGAGCGATAGATTAGACATTTTAAATGACTTCTATAATTATTTGATCTCTTCTGGCCACTGTGTTTACCCCTTTTACCACTTCAGAGGTGATGAGAGCGCCATAATAACGGCTCAGTCACTGCTATGTACGCGTTTATTTATTAAACCATCTATCTATCCTGTCTGTTAACAAGGAAACATGGAGGTTACAGTCTTCGATCCATGTTCTGTAATTTATTGTCCCTAAAGTTTAAAGCTTATATGTTTTCAGCTCACAGCTCAGGATAACAACACTAATGGGTAGATGTATATAAGACAGCAGCATAATAAAACTAGTCTAAATTCTATTGTGGCTTTTAGTTTTGGTTTTCTGGGCCCCCGTGTGAAAACGTCCTGGAGGCAGCATCCAGTTGAGTTCTGCGTCGTCTCACTCATTACTGATATAATGTGAAAGTCTTATGACCTTTTTTTCCAGATGAGTTTCCATGTAAAGTTGTCGTCTTGTATTCAGACCAGTACAGTAACGTCACAGCGTGAGACACGCCTACAGGTGTGTCGTTATCAGCAGCGACCGGCTGGGTGTCGTCACCACTTTACAAGCTGGGTGGATGAAGAGGAGAAACCTTCAGGTGGAGAGGCTCAGCTGTTAGAGGTAAACGCTTCATCATTTCTGTCTCTTTGTTTTTAGAAATTATAGAAAACAAGGATATGTTTTTATTCTTCATCAAAAAGTGTTTGCCTTCAGTTTCATGTGAACATGCGAAGTTAAAGATCTACTATATGAATTTTTCATATTTTAAATCTTGTCCTTGATCCAGTCTGAGCTAATCTGACCCTTTAATGAAAAGTCCCTCAGCCCATCTGCTGCTTGGATCCAGAATACCACGTCTGTAACTTCTGAGTCTCTGGTCCGGTGCCCTGAAGTCTCACAAAGTCACGTATCTCAGAGGGTTAGGCTAACCCAATGTGGCTAGCTGCTATGCTAGCTCCGGAGTGATTTTAGCTCATGATTCCTGATTTTTCCCATCTCTCCCTGCTTGAACAGCTGATTTCTTTGACTGAGTGATGAACCGCTCCAGTAGAAAGCAGTGAAGGCTGAGGAGACGTTTAACAGGGAGATTTAGGGCTTTCTGAGCAGAAACGATGCTAACGTTTTTACAGCAGTGATTTAAAACGGACACCAGAGGGCGCTAAACACAAGCTAAACAGCATAGTGTGCCTTTAAGAAACTCATGACAGATGAAAGTTGGTTCATCACCACCATCTTTTGCTCCATGGTTGATGCTTTTGTTCAGATTTTTATTTTAAAAAGCTACAAATGGAGCCAACACTTCAGAGAATCCACTGCAGGTCATGACCTGGCCTGACATGTCGACCTGCTGAAATATGTTCTATTTTGATTCAGACTAGTCATTTAGCGCTGTTCATGTCTATAAAAGTCTGCCTGTCCGTTTGGATTTTACAGTGTTCCCAAAACATCCCCGGAAACTTTCTGAATCAAACAAAATCAACCTCTTCAGTTTAACAGGTGTTCCTATTCTTGTTTCTTGTTTTTTCTATAGTTATTTTTATGTTTTGTAAAGCACTTTGTGGTTTATGGTGCCAAAATGTGCTTTATAAGTATTTTTATTGTTTACTTCAATGTCCTAAAACACATTTTAAAAATGGAAGACAAAACTGAAACAGCAAACAGTTTTTTCTCCACGTCTGATGGAGATGCTGCTGATTCTGTTAATAAAAATAGTTAATTGTATGAAAACAAGTGATTTAAAACAAGCGTTTCTACTAAATCTCCGGTCTGCAGGTCTTCCTGTGCTCTTAGGCTTAGTTGATGACTTCAAGTTGGAATGACTCATCACCTGTGTTTAATCTTCTATAATATCGTCTCTGACAGGGTGAAGATGAAGGGCACCAACACCTCACTGAAACACAGCTATACCAGCTTCACCAGCAGTCCTCCTCTCAGCACGACCCAGAACTCTTCCTGCTCCAACGACGACAACATCCTGGACTGCTGGTTAGATAACAAAGACAACGGAGATGTCCTGACAATAGCAGTCATCTCCATTTTCCTTCCTTTTGCACTTGTAGCCATCTACAACCTTTATTCTCAGGTGTGTATTCTATAACTGAGGCTTGGGTCTGTGTCTCTGTGTCTTTGAGGCACTTCTGTTAGGAGGAGGAGGAGTTTTCAGCCTCTAATCAGAAGGTTTAAGACCTCTGTCCATCTTGATATTTAACCCCGGCTTTGTGTTTCCAGGTGTTATCGTCTGCTCCGCCTTGTTTTTGTAGTTTACTGTAGCCAATAGCCATTCTCCTGAGGTCTTCCTGCAGCTCTTTCACCCAGAGTTTGTCTCCGTGTAAAAACAGGCAGGTTTTCATTTCCCTTGTAACCCACTCCAGCTGGCGGCTTCGCCCCTCCCTTCCTGTCTACATGAGACTGTGACCTCTGGTTCAGTTCGCTGTGCTCGCTTATGACATCAAAACGAGAGACAGTCACGGCTGCACTGGGAGAAGACTGACTGCAGACACAACATCCTACAGATACGCACACACCCAGCTACAACGTTCCTCCTTGTTCCTCGCTCCTCTCCCGGCCGATCGCGCTGTAGGCTGCGCTCACGCGGCGCGTGGTCGCTGGGAGCTCCCAACCTACATCATGTTTGATTATTGACTGTCTAGTCTGTTTGCTCTGAATGTAGTGAGGTGGTTTTTGTCTGTGTCAAGTCCCTGAACTCCATAAGGAGGGCAGAGAAGTGAGACAAGGTTTTTTTTATCCTTACGCACCTTCCCTCTTGTTTATCTGTTCTACAAAGGGAGCGCTTTGTAGCGATTGCCTGCAGGCACCTGATTCCTGTTGGTATTGTACATGTTGTCTGATCTAGGAACGGCTGTACTGACACCAAAGTTCGTTGTTCCAGGACGCTGGTTCAGTGACAAATAAAGCATTCTGATTCTGAATGAAAGTTTTTATATATTAAACTTTATTTTCTGCAGGTACAAAGAGATCATGTTGCCCCAATCTTCATTATCAACCTTCTCCTGTCAGACATGATTCAGATCAGCTACATGATAGTCAAAGTGGCACATGTCAGTTATGATGATTTATGGGATTTCTACTTTGAACTGACCTACTTCAGTGGTCTGGTCGCCAGTTGTTTCTTCATGATCTTCATTGGTTTGGAAAGGTAAGTTGTTGTTTTTTAATGAGCCACTTAAAGAAATTGGTGTGTTTTTAATTTAGGTCTCATTAGAAATTCTGTCACTATTAGGCCCGTTTCCACTGTCGGAACTTCGGGGTAATTTTACCGGAACTTTGCGGCACGTGACTGTTTCATTGATGCGGGCAATTTTGAGAGGGCCGTCTTCAGGGACCAACGGAGTCCCTGATCAGGGGCAGGTCCTCGGATCGGCCCGATAGATTCACGGAGTGGGAAATGTGGTTAACTGGTGCTGATTGGTTGTGGGATGAAGGAAAATGATGAAAGCAGACCGCGCCGAGATAAATGACCTGTGTGTTGTTGTCGGAGCTTGCAAAGTGACCGTGTCTTCGAGGTTGGATTAGTTCGTCTTCAAGTCTACTCGTCCTTCTGTTCATCACTCCATCACTGTGAATAAAAACAGAGAAATACGCCACAACCATCGCTTCTTCGTCCATCGTTGATCTATTTATTATTCTCCACTTCCTTGTCTGTTGGCGCCTTTACGCTTGTCAGTGACGTCGTTGTTGACGTATTACAAAAGTTCTGGAAAGGTGGAGCTGTAATGGAGACACAACAGCTGAGAGGAATGAGCCAGCTGATTGTCCCGGTCAATTTCGCCCTCTGGGATTTACCCTGAAGGTCCGATAGTGGAAACGTGGCTATTGTTGTCTGTCCACACCTCACAGCTTTAAAAACATGATAATTAAAGCCTTAAAACATCTGGTTCAATCAGGAATAGTGCTCTGTGATGTTATTAGTGGTACAACATAAGATGTTGATAGAATTTATAAGAAAACGTGAAACGTTTCCACAAAGACGACAATGAGGTTTTGGGAATGTCCCTTTACGTCTCTGTCGTTCAGGTAGACTTCACAGCAGAAACATTCAAAGTTTGAACAGAATATCAGACTGACCTGGTGTTTTAATGACATCTTTAATGATTTTTACACAATCACCGATGGTTGGTTAACAATGGTGTAGATTTGATGGTGACCAGGATGGGATGCACGCGCCCGGGGTGGGGGGTGGGTTGTTCAAGCATAGATATCATATATATCACTAGATGTCTCACCCGCGCTGTTCGTCAATGGACTCTGACGTCCCTATGCCGGCGGCCATCTTAGTTCGTACAGCTGCCCCCTTTCTTACATTAGTGTCAATGGAGCATGTACTAATAAATACCTCTAACTTGATCAATTTTTAACTGATTTTCAAACGGTTTGCATTTTTATAAACGTCAGAGACGTGGCTGTGAATATATATCCAAATATAACGATAATGGTCGGGAAATTCATAAATTGTAAAGGTATCAAATCTCAAGTCTATACATAATCAGGTTTGTAAGAAAGTAACCCGTTTGTAAATCCGTTCATTTTTCATCGAGTTCAGAGTGTTTTTAGTTCAGCTGATGCTCACCTTCCATCTGCTGCCGTAGAGAGCAGAACGTCAGCGGTACGAAGCAAGATGGCCGCCATGTAGGGACGCCGTAGAGTCCCACATAGGGCATCTAGTGTTATATATGATATCTATGTGTTCAAGCATTTGCTGAAACAGGAAGTGCAGATTAAACTAGTCCATCCTGGTCCCGGTCCAGGGACCGGCCCACAGTTACCATCACCAGGAAAGTGCCCGATCTATATCCAGACCCAGGGCAGGTGCTATTGGTGTTAGCGGCTCTCAACCACGTAAAGAACAAGTTATTTAATCAGAATATTTCATTCATTCAGATCTAGGATGTCTTGTTTTTCTGTATCTGATGTATGTGATCTCTATAGGATCCACTGACGACGTTTGTTTCCTGTCACAGGTATCTGGTCATCGCCTGGCCGCTGTGGTACAGATTCAAACGAACTATTAAAGCCTCTGTCTTACTGTGTGTTGCAACGTGGATTGTAAGTTTTTTATTTCCTTTCGTTAACGGAACCAACCTTGGCGGTTTTGTGCTCCTCCCCCTCCCGTTCCTCATCTTCTTCCTGGTCGGGACCCTCAGAGCTCTGTCTGCAGCTCAGAGCATCCCCATTAATGAAAAACGACGAATTGTGGCTACTTTGGTTGTTGTGCTGCTTATTTACGTGCTGATGTTCTTGCCCCGTTTTTTCTACGAGTTGTTCTTTTCGTCTATTCTTTGTGATTATTCTACAGACAATCCCAGCCTTTCGTATCTTTTCGGCGTGGCCTGCAATCTAATTCAGTTAAACCCTCTGACCGACTTATTTCTGTATGTTTTTATTAAAAAATGGGCCGTGGACAAACTGTTAGCTTTTCTCTGTTGCTGTAAGATGAAGAGTGAGAGAAACCAGAAGACAAACAGCAACATTACATCACCTTCATCAGCTGAGAGCAGAGAGGGAGAGGAGGAAGTTTAAAGTTAAAATGCAGCAGATCTTTAGGCCGCTACAGTGACGTCCATTACTGTCTGTTTGAGGTCTATACCTCTTGTAAAATAAAGTGAAAAATGTATTTAATAATGTTTTTGAGACCAAATGACCTCATCCCTGTTGGGGCTCAGACTGAGGACGCGGTTCACTGACCCTATAGGGCGTCAGGAGACAAAAGGACTGAAGCTGGACTTTAGGGAGTTCAGACCAGACCACCTTCCCTTCAGGTTTCATGGAGGCTGTCAAGTAGTTTCTAGTTTTAACTCTAGACTAAATTTGCCCATTGGCACCAAACCACTAACCTGATGGAGTTTTATTAGTAGGACTTTAATCAAAAAGATATTATATAGTTATATATCATGTAGTTATAGAATCATCCTCAACAAATCTAAATCTTATGCTCTACTTTTCCAGAAATATAAGTCTGCTTCAGCCATCACCGAAACTCTCAACTTGCATTTTCTAGATTTCTCGCATCTTAACTGTGTCGATAAAGTTAAATATCTAGGCGTTTGGCTAAAATCTGATCTCTATTTTAAAGCACACATTCAATCAATTACTAGTCAGGTTAATTTTCAGTTCAAAACATTAGACCAATAAATTAACTGCTTTGACTTTAGTGTGAGAAAACATATTGCTATTCAACTGTTATTTCCAACCCTCGATGATGCAGACATAATTTACCAAAACACCACCGCCTCCTGTCTCCATCCACTAGATGTTGTTTACAACAGTATTTGTCGTTTTTGTTACGTTGTCCCTTTAATACTCATCACTGCTCTATGTTTGAAAGTTTGTCCTGGCTTCCTTTAAAGGAAAGGCGTAGATTTCATTGGTTATTGTTTATTTTTAAATGTATATTTTTTAATTTTCCTGATTATTTAAAAACTTTTTTGGTTCCCTTTGAGTGTCAGTACAGATCCGGTCAAACACACAGATTTCTTTTGTCGTCCCTTCATTCAAGAAGGAAGCTGGAAGACTTGCTTTGAGAGTCAAAGCTCCATTAGACTGGGAGAATCTCCCTGTTCATGTACGGTCCATCACGTCTTTTCGTTTATTTAAGAACTCTGTTTATTTACACGTCTTACCTGTCTGCCACTGCTTTTAAATGATGAGGAGTCACACATAATGTGTTACTGATGAAATGAGCCATAATCCAAATGACTTTTAAAGATATCAGAGAGCTTTGTGTGAGTGAGTGAGTCTAGGGATGTGAATGTTATGTGACATTGGTTTAGTTAATGGTTATGTTTGTTTATGTTTAGTTATCCTGTTTGTTTATTTTTATTGTTATTTCTTTGTATTTTTTAATTTTACATTATTTTGTGTATATGCATAAATGTGTATTTGTTGTGAATCACTTGCTGTCCTAATTCTGTTTGGTGTACGAAAGGAGGACGTCCTCGAAAACGAGACGTCTCATCTCCAGGGGTTTCATCCTCCAAAACCACAAGTAAAATAAATAAATAATAAATGTTACCTTTAGCTGTTAAACAATTAAATTTTAAACTTTTATTGTTTCATGAACTCAGGAGAACATTCCAGGTCCCTCAGAGAACATCCTGCTGATCAGGTCGTTTCCTGTTGTAGAAACGCTACTACAGCTGTTACTGAGAACTTCTTGTCCAAGATGGAGAAGATCCTGTAGTCAGAGGTCATCAGGAGGAACTACCAGACAGAAACGTTGGACTTCAAAACATGTTTCCGTGTGTGTGTGTGTGTGTGTGTGTGTGTGTGTGTGTGTGTGTGTGTGTGTGTGCTAGCTGATTATACCTGGTCCTTCAGGGATGAGGTTTGGGTTTTTAGGACTCCTCCTCCTGTCTGGGTCTGGACTCTGTGAGATTTACAGCTCTGAGGAGACGAGTCCAGCTCTGTAGATGGTTTGATTTCTGATTTTTGTATCTAATCATTTATCTGCACCTGACTCAATAAATCAGGTATAATCCTTTAGATGTGGTAAAGTTTGATCAGCGTCTCTGGCTGACTGACTGAGTGATGATGAGCTCTACAACGAGAACCCAACCTGAACTAAACCTTCACCTTCTTGACCTCCTGATGCAGCAGACTGTGGGTTTATGTTGATTACATTTAAACATGTTGAAACGTCCTCAATCAACAAAACTTTATTTTCCAAAAACACACACACACCAGTATAAAATGAAGCTGATCAGGTGCTCTGATGTCATGATATTTTGATCATGGATGTTAAATAGAATTCTGTAAACTGGAGCAACAAAAACGTAGAAAAAAATAAAAACACTGCTCAAAAAAGTTCAAGGACAAACTGAAAACATCAGGTCTCAACTGTAAAAAAGTCCTGATGAATGGTAACGTGTAGGAGCTAAAGGATTCTTCATCATCTGATGAAGATGATCAACTAGAGGCTTCATCTGGAGTCTCCACTAAATGTAACCTGATACCTGAAGCATCAGGTGAGTCCAGGTAGCTAAAGGTCACAGCAGCAGCTCTAAATGGTTCTCAGTGGCTCCCCCTGCTGGTAGCATCCTGACACATCAGGTCTCCTGGAGGATCTCCTCCCAGATCCTGACCAGGACCAGGAGGACATCACTGAGCTCCTGGACAGTCTGAGGTCCACCTGGTGGACCTGATGGACCTGAACATGACGTTCTACTGGATTCAGGTCAGACCAGCATGGAGGACAGTCACTGGGATGTAATAAATCTAACCCAACCCCAGTGGATGAACATTTATTACATGACCTTTAGTAACCCTAAACATGATTCTGAATGTTCCAAAGAAAAATCTCTCTCATTTAGAGTTTGTGTTTTTAAGTTCTTGGGTTTTTTACAGGTTGTAAATTGTAAAATATACTTTTTGTGGGTTTTCAAGTTGCCATGGCAACATGGATCAGAAAAAAAACAGGTGAGGAACATAAATAAATGGATGAGTTTGAAGGTGACATCATTTTAGAAAAATAAATTCATGGAAACATTAAAAAACTCTCACGTGATTGGTCACATGATCAATCAGCTGTTTTCTGATCTGCACAATAAAAATAACCTCAGTGGTTAAAAAGAGTCTCAGAAATCTTTATTTATTCAGGAGACATCAGGATGAATATCTCCTGAATAGCAGATTAGCTCCGCCCCTTAAAGCGTCACTTTATCTCTGACCGCCTCCTTCAGAGTCTAAACCGGTCCAGTGAATCTGGTCTCTAGTGGATCAGAACCGGGAGGACACCTGAAGCTAAGCTCCGCCCCACAGGCGTGCTGTCAGGACCTTCCTGATCCGGGGACCTGGAGGTCCAGCAGCGTGAAGTCCTGACTGATGGGGACGCTGTTCTCGTCACACAGGAAGTGGCTCCTTAGGGTGATGATGAAGGTTTTCCTGGGAAGGACGAGGAGGTTCTGGATCCGTTCTGCTGCCACCTGGACATTTTTCACCTGTGAGCCTGGAGCTGAAGGGGGACCATTAAAAACTGTTTAATAGAAGACACGAGGGGTGGGTCGACACACCTGAGCAGACTCACCTGAGCTCCTCTGGAGTCTGTCAGGTGGAGCCTCCAGGATCTTCTGGAGGGGAACCGGAGGAACCTGGACACACAGGCGACGACAGCCCCGCCCACTGACCGTCAGCACACCTGGCCTGAGGAACACGCGGTGATGTGAGCAGCAGCAGGAACTTTAGGATGATGTCATTGTAATTTAATCATCATCGACACAAAAAAAGACCTATCTGACAAACATGACTTAAACCATGACATCACTGAGTCTTTACGTCCATCAGGTTCTAGTCTGGACAACAGAACGCTGTGATCAACAGCGTTAAAGGAGGAGGAGACTGATGATGTCAGCAGCACCTGTAGAAGCGGCGCACGGCGGTGTGGGGGAGGCAGGGGTAACACGGAGCGTAGATCCCGTTGGCGTCTGTGTCGAGCTCAAAGGAGCAGCGGGCGCAGCCGGTGTAGGTGATGTCGCCGCTCAGTGCCGCCACGATGGCGTCCAGCGGCGTGGAGCCGTCCAGGACCGGCTGGGCGTCCTGGAACTGAAAGGTCCAGACCTCGGCTCGGAGCTCCACCTCACCTGCAGCAGGAAGTAGAAACCTCTGTTTGGTTCAGGGTTCTGATCGGGTTCTGGTTCTGACTGATTTGACTCACCGCTGTATTTCTGGGACAGCAGAGTGTCCAGGTCCAGTTCCACGGGTCCGCTACTTCCCATCCGGCCGCGCGGAGCCCGCTGGAAGTCCTGCACCCGCCGATCAGCCGGGTCCAGTGCCTGGACCGAACTCCAGGGAGTGGAGTGCAGTTCCAAAAGGTCAGAGGTCAACCCCTCCCTCACCAGAAGGACACGGAAGTCCCACACGGCATCTGAAGGAGGAAGTAAGACATCAGGTACTTCCTGTTTTAGAGGATGAACTCAGACAGGAACACGTCTCGATTCTGGTTTGGTACTTTTGTCTCTGCTGAAGCGTCCCAGCCAGTCCAAAGCTGACCCCCACAGCAACACCGCCCCCTGCTGGCCGTCCGGCTGCTCCACACTCACTACTGCCTTCAGCTGAACCGCAGACCTGCTGCGAGACTCGGCTTCACTCCTCCAATCTGAGACAAAAAACCAGACCACCAGAGTCAGAAAGGGTCCACCACTAAGTAGGAATCACCAGGGGCCGAGGCCGGAGCCCTGTAGAACACCACAGACGGATTTACAGTACATCATTAAGTAAACCTGATTGGTCTTCACTTGCCCCGCCCACTGTGAGTGTCGTTGGCTCACCTGAGCAGATGAAGGAGTGTGTGACACGCAGCAGGGCGTGAACCAGAGTGTTGACCCTCAGCGCCCTCAGCGTGACGTACGGGAGGCGGTCCAGGTTCTGCACAGGTCGACGAGGTAGCGAGACCAGCAGGGGGCGCCGCTCTCGAATAAACCCACACAAAGAGCTGAGTGAGCGAGCATTAACATGCTGGGTAACTGAGGAGAGAGAGAGAGAGAGAACAGGTGAGAAAACACGTCTGAGCAGAGGAGGCTTGTGATTGGCTGTAGTCACACCTGGAGGCGAGGTGGAGGCGTGTCCCAGGTTGAGCAGTTTGCTGCTGAAGGTGGACTGCAGCACCGTCTCTCCTCTCCACCTGTCTTCCCTCACCTGCAGCCCTGATTGGCACAAAAACACCACGACACACCTGAGGAGGTCCCGATACCTGAGGCTGGACACGGACCCAGGTCTGGTCCAACCACTCAGGTGTGTCTTTACCTGTGATGAGCAGGATGTCTCCAGGATTCACAGTCAGCGCCCAGAACGCCGCCCGCCGCCACAGCACCACCTTCATCTCAGCACCTGATTGGTCTGTCACGATGATGGACGCCAGAGGGACGAAGGTTCCCGCTGATGGACCCGACTTGACCTTCAACCAAAGGACTTTAAACCCAAACCAGGTGGAGCAGGTTTTTTATTCATCAATGACATCATAGTTTCTATTCTATGGGACTCACCTGGATCTCCTTCAGGTGACATGGATGAACCACCACCACCAGGACAGAGTGTCTCCGCCCCACTGTGTCACACCTGGACAGAGGTGTGACTGGAGTCTGCAGCCCGGTGCCACCAGGGGCCACAGGACCCTCAGAGGTCCGAAGTCTCTTGGTGCTGGGGGACTTTGAGGGGGACTCCTGGGAGTTGGTGGACTCCTGGGAGCACAGGACGCCATCTGTGGTGACCTGGAGAACAACACCTCCTTCCTCGGCCCGCTGGGTCGGACAGGTGTGGCTGAAGAGCTCGACGGAGGCTGCAGGTGATGGAGCTTCAGGACTGAAGAGCTCCGGGGTGCTGGAGGAGATGGATGGAGGGGTCTGGGTGTGTTTGGGCGGGGTCTTCTCAGGGCTGGCTGCTGATTGGATGCTGTGCCTGCCTCTCAGGATTAAAGCCTGACTCAGAGTCCAGGTACTGAGGTACTGAGTCTGGGTGGACAGAGCAGGGACAGCTGGGTCGGGTTCTGGTTCTGGTTGAGCTGCAGGGAAGCAGCTGTCCAGATACTCATGGACTGAAGCTGAACACTGGTCTTCCTCAGGACCGTCCTCCTCCTCTGAGCTCAGATCAGAGGCTTTAGGAGGGAGGGGTCTCTTCTGGCCTTCAGCGGTCCTTTTGCTCCAATCAGCTTCTGGCTTTACTGGATCTGGACCCTCCTCCTCTTCCTCACCATTCCCTCTGGATGTTCTCACTCCATCTCCATCTGAAACAACAGAACCAGAATGTAAATGTTTGGTTCTAAAACATAATAAAATAAAAACAGATCAATATATTTGAAATAAATACATTTAATTTAAAAAGATAAAAAAAAGAACATAGCGTTTGAGAGAAACTAAAAGCTGTAAATCACCTGCTGCAGGTCTGAGCCGACCCTCTCTCCAGGTGAGCTCCAGGTGGCTCCAGTCAGCGGGGGGGAGCTCCTCTCCCTCCACCCCAGCTTCAGGCTCAGGCGCTGGGGCCCAGGAGGGATCAGGGGCCCCCAGAAAGACGTGGATCTTTGGCCGCTCACACATACCGCCTGCTGAGGTCACGACCCTTACAGAGCAGATCTGAGCAGCTTGATCTCAGGTGATCCTAATGTTTGGATCCAGATGGAAAAAAAAAAAACATTTAAACCTGCTGGCAAATTAAAAGAAGGAGAGATTGAGTGGACCAGCAGAAACTTTTAGCCTAGAGTCCAAAACCCTTCCAGGTTAGAGGCTCAGAGGATGGAGGGAACGTCCAGATGGTTCTTCGTGAGAACAGATGAACATCTGGAGGGTTTTTGTCCCCACAGACAGAAAGGTCTGTCTGGGAGTCGTTCCCTCTGAGCAGCAGAAACACGGCTCTGTCCCGTAGACCCAGACAGCAGTTAGTTTCACTGATGAGAACAACAACAAGATCATAAACACTCCTCCATCAGCTCCACCAATCAGAGGCCGGCCTCTGGGGCAGGTGGAGGGTCGACTTCAGTCCAGCACCCTGGAGGAACCAGGTTCGGTTTGCAGCTGATCCCATATTATTATTAGTAGTATTTACTGATATGTTTTTATTTATGCATTTTATAACAGGTGTTGGTCATGTGATTACTGGACTATTTAAAGATGGCGACTCTATGGAAGGGAAGAGATTTTAAACATCCCTTATAATAAAAATTGTGCATTAGGAGCTTAACTGGTGCTTGGATCTATGTTTCATTACTTTCAGGCCTCATGTTTGTAACAATCTGAACGTAGAAAAGGTAAACATGTTTGTGTTTATTCGTCTTGCTCTGTCTATTCAGTAAAACAATCAGAAACTCTGATGAAATGAGAAGAGTTTCATGTTCAGGCCAACAAGAGGGAATGGATGATTTTAGAGGTAAAGACAAAAAACCTTAACATTACAGACTGTTTGCTTATTTATCATAATTTATATGGGATTAGAAAATGTGGTTTTAATGGAATTTATTGGGACAGTTTTGTCCATTAACTTAGAGGGTCATAAATTTTAAATCTGATGCAACAAAAATGCAACATAATGTATATTTTAGATGATTTTAAACATATGTAAGACAGATTTTACCAACCACCCAACATTTATCTTAAGGTAAAAGCTTTTTTAATTAAAATACATATCATTATGTGATCAAAGTAGCAATGAAAAGGTTAAAATCCTGATAATATTTTAATATCTGATTGTTTTGATCAGGACTAAAGATGACCCAAAAATATAAAAAAGAAATATAAATTAGAAAAGTTTAGAGCGTTTTTTTAAAAAGTGGACATTTTGTCCTCTAATGACTCCTGATGGTAGTATTATATTTTTTAGTTTTCCAGTGGATTATCAAAAATCTGTTTTTATTATTTGAGTTTCTAAATTTTTAAAGAACATTTGTTACAAAAACTTTGTCCGTTGGACAAAAAGTCCACATGGACAGATGGAGAGGGACAAAATGTCCATCCTGATGCATGATGATCAGTTATTAATAATAATAATAATAATAATAATAATAATAATAATAATAATAATAATAATAATAATAATAATAATATTTCCAGATGTTTAAAGGCTGACCCGGGTCAAAAGAACGGATCGATTTATTTAGATGAGTTTTTGGGGGGACATTTATTTTGGTCCAACAGGAAGTAAGCAGAAAGTAAACAGGAAGTCGACGTCCTGGCTAGGCTAATGATAGCTTAAACTTTAGAAAACATGGATAATAACGGTTTCTGGGTCGCATGTCTCTGTAGCATTTACTCGGTGTTCCGTTCGTACTGCTAACGGACCGTTTAAACACGTTTTCACGGTGTTTCCGGTGTTAAAAGTTCAGCGAGATGTGCGGCTTTTCCGCCGTTCCGGTCCCGTGACTTTGTTTGGTTTGATTAATGAGCTCGCAGCTGCACGTGCTCGTGCTGTCACGCACTCCCCGCACGCGGTGGTGTCGGTTAAGTCTGCAGGAAGGGGCGGCGGGAAGGAGGAGTCGCTGCTGGGTACGGTGTCCTCTCCTCACCGCTCCGTTTCCGCGTCCTGAATCGTTCCCCCGACTGTTACCGGACGGAGAACTTCTGAAAACACACTAAATGTACCGGTACCTCGGAGAACTCCTCACCCGGGGAGCGGGCAGCGTCCTGGCATCCGGCGCCGACTCGGCTCTCCCGGTGTCCGCTTCCCTGCTGCGGCACCGGGGCTACAGCCAGGCCTCGGACCGGGACGACGACCCGAACTTCTTCACCATGGTGGAGGGCTTCTTCGACCGCGGCGCCGCCATCGTGGAGGACAAGCTGATGGAGGACCTGAAGACCCGGGAGACCCCCGAGCAGAAGAAGAAGCGGGTCCGCGGGATCCTACGGATCATCAAGCCGTGTAACCACGTCCTGAGCGTCAGCTTCCCGATCCGGAGAGACACCGGAGAGTGGGAGGTGATAGAGGGCTACCGGGCTCAGCACAGCCAGCACAGGACGCCCTGCAAGGGAGGTGAGACCCGGACCCCCCCCCCCCCCCCCCCCCCCCCCCCCCCCACACACACACACACACACACACACACACACACAGTGATGATAAAAGTTAAAATTGATACAATTTAAATAATTTAAACGAACTAGATTTGTGCAGAAGTGCTGCAGGGTGCAGCTCAGTGCCAGAGAGGAGTCAGGACCATGACGTCATATTTAGCCCAATGAAATCAGCAGTGTGTGTTAGCAAGAATCTGGCAATACTATATGCATCAATTCAGGGGCAGCGATACGATATACTGGTATTACAATGTATTGATACTAAAAGCAGTATAAACAGGGGTGCACATACTTTTTCAATGAGGTAACACATCCTACGCTCCTCTGGACCCATCAGCCTCTCCTTAGTGAAAGGATCAGTGGCAGCAGGGGAAATACCTGATGACCAGGGGTACACAAACCTTAAAGGTCCACATCAACATGGGACATTTTTACGGTCCAGAGGGAGGGGTGTCGCTAAACCTCTGCTGCCACACGAGCGATGTGTTGGAGCGAACTCAAACTTAAAGCAAGCATCTGAACTCCGAAGCAGGCAGTGTGATGATGAGCTGCGTGAACCGTACCGCACTGACTTGTGATGAGGCCGAGAGTTCCCTTGCTACAGACGATAGACACACAAAGAAGGGTAGTGCATGCATTATTTTTAGTGGTTTTCCGCACCGCTTGTGTGAAAATAAGTATTCATTGCACCACAGATTTTTCAAATTTTCCCACTTCCAAAGAGTGGAGAGGTTTGTAATTTACATTGTAAGATCACTTCAGCTATGAGAGACAGAATCTAAAATACATAACATCCACCGCTGTCGGCGGTGGCGGCTCGGGCGCTCCCCGGTAGGGCCCCGGCAGTGGCAGGGGTTGCCACCCTCCATACCCGGGTGCCCTCGGTTGGTGTGTGGCTGCTGACCTGGTTCTACAGCTGACGAGGCAGAGGGCCCACTTGATGGCGTGTTTCTCATTACTGGAGCCATCTGAGCTCAACATAGTGTTTAATGTGGTTTTTATGTGTATGTGTGGGTGAATGAGTGCCTGGGAATGGGTTGTAGACTGGGAGGGGAGAGTGTCATAATTGTTCTATGTGTGGGAAAGGGAGGGAATGTGGGTTGTATGGGTCATTTTAATCTGTCAAGCACTTTGTGTTGCTCGCTGGGGCATGAAAGGTGCTATAGAAATAAAGTTTGATTTGCTGATGACTCCTCCCACCCCAAACACTCTCTCAGGCTCCTCCCCTCAGGGAAAATGTACCCGAGCCTCCAAATATATGATTTTATCTCAGTATTCCTATAATTCATCTTGGAATTACCCCCTTCCCTCATCTCCGTTTATCTACAGTGATCTTGCAATGATCTTGAGTCACCATGGTAGCGTTAAAGCAGCTGACATAAACATCATCGTCGTGTTTGACGTCTTCATGTTGGGGCAGGTGTTTAACCATACACAGGTTTACCTAACATACACGATGCTGGTGTGTGTGTGTGTGTGTGTTTATGATGTGTGTGTGTTTAATGTGTGTTGAGGTTTCCTCCCCTGACAGGAATGCTGACGGTCCTGTCAGCTGATGTGGGTCTGCTGTCATTCAGCAGCAGTAAGGTCTCTATAATCACCTCTGTGCTCCATCGTGTTGTTTCCTGTTAGCGGGACGTGGTTCTGTGGAACATGTTGGGCTCAGGTCCAGATCTGGTCCTCCAGCGCCCTCATGTCTGAACTTTAAAGTAAAAACCCTCCAACAAATAAACTAGAAACCTACAGGTCAGTGGACCTGGAGGAAACCAGGACAGGAAGTGGTCCAGCCTGGACCAGGTGCTCTGTTCTGCTCTGGATCCGTGTATTTCAGACGGAACCAGTTAGTGTGATCCTGTCTGGATTTATTGGTCTATTCTGGTCCAGATCTGTTGGATACGTTTGTTTTAGTCTGGACCTGCTCTGCTGTCACATATAAAAGCTGCTCTCTGCTGTCAGGTCTGTGCACGCTCTCGTGTACACCCATATGTCAAAAAGCTGAAATAAATTATCATTCCAGCATATTTACTTAGTGAAAACTCTTTCCAGGACAAGTCTGGACGTTTTAGGCAGAAATCCGGCTTTAAATCGGTCTGATGATTTGTTAAACCACGTAACTCTTTGTCAGCTCAGGCATTTTAAAACATTTAATCTCTGTTTTAATGTTAATCTGTTGATTTACAGCTCTGTTTCAGAACCTTTCAGGAAGCCTTCTGGCTGCAGCTCAGACTTTCACCAGTTAGTCAGCAGAAACCCGATCCGGGTCGATCCCGTCAAACCGTGACGCCACCCGCAGGAAAACGCTTGTTTAACAGGAATTTGGCCTCGGATCAGGGTTTTCCTGCTGCTTCAAGCTGATCTGGAGTCAGAGGAGCACGATGGCCGGTGGGATCTGAGGTTATGTTTGGATCTGAGGCCTGGATCTGATCAGTGAAGCTTGTTCACTAAAAATTTAAAAGTCAACTCAAAGTGTTTCACAGAACAGAAACAAAACAAAGAAAAAGACGCAAAAAGATTAGATCAGAAAATATAAACAATATGAGCTCAAAAGAACCAAGCTGCGTTCAGGAGCTCAGGAGAACCAAGCTGAGTTCAGGAGCTCAGGAGAACCAAGCTGAGTTCAGGAGCTCAGGAGAACCAAGCTGAGTTCAGGAGCTCAGGAGAACCAAGCTACGTTCAGGAGCTTAGGAGAACCAAGCTGAGTTCAGGAGCTCAGGAGAACCAAGCTGAGTTCAGGAGCTCAGGAGAACCAAGCTGCGTTCAGGAGCTCAGGAGAACCAAGCTGCGTTCAGGAGCTTAGGAGAACCAAGCTGCGTTCAGGAGCTCAGGAGAACCAAGCTGCGTTCTGGAGCTTATGAGAACCAAGCTGCGTTCAGGAGCTTAGGAGAACCAAGCTGCGTTCAGGAGCTTAGGAGAACCAAGCTGCGTTCAGGAGCTTAGGAGAACCAAGCTGCGTTCAGGAGCTCAGGAGAACCAAGCTGCGTTCAGGAGCTCAGGAGAACCAAGCTGCGTTCTGGAGCTCAGGAGAACCAAGCTGCTGGTACCGTCCCAGATGTTTGTTTTTAGTCCAAATGGATCCAGAGCTGGTTCTGTGAGGAAGATCTGGACCTGCAGGACTGATCCCAGCCTGGTCAGGGACCTCCAGCTGAAACTGTTCAGATCTGAACTATTTGAAGTGACTCAGCTTGGGTTGGCTGGTTCTGGTCCAGATCCACGTTTCCTTCATGTGAACAGGTTGAAGCAGGTGACCGACACACCCAGCCTGACTCACACCATCAGAACCTCCCCATCCTTTCTTTGTCCTTTCCTCCTCCTCATCTCCTCGTCTCCTTCTATGTTTTGTCTTTTGTCCCGTCGTTTTGAAGTCTCCCGTCTTCGTCTCAGAGTAGTACGTGGACTCTGGAACCCTCTCGTCTCGTTCCACGGCATCAGCAGCTTTCTCGTGTGGTTTTCCAGCAGCTGGTTGTATTTCCAGCGATGTTTGAACGGATCTGGGCGGCTCAGTTCTGACTCATCAGCTGAACTTCCTTCACTCCGGCTGGTTTTAGTTTCTGAGCACAGAGGAGACAGTTCAACTCAACAGTAACTCTGATAAATGTCCTCAGGTCATGTAGAGGCCTGCAGCTCACTTAAACTGGCCACTTTATTAGGTCCAGCTTCTAGTTCCAGGTTTGGTTCCTTCTGCCTTTAAAAGTCTTCATTCTAAATGTCAAAGATCCATCATCCTGTAGGGCTTCTAACGTCTGTCATGGACAACAGATAAACGTTGGCTGATTCTGTTCAGTCTCAATTGATCTAATGTTCATTAATGCATGTTGTCCTTGTGAAATAAACCAATAAACTAAGGTTCTGGTCCATGTTAACATGGCAGCATCACATAGTTGCTGCAGGTTCTCCGCTACAAATCCATGATGTGAATCTCCTGTTCCACCACAACCCAAAGGTTCTGGACTGGTTTAAGATCTGGTCGCAGTGGAGGCTGGTTTCTTTTTCAAGACACCAGTTCAGTGTTAGTCTGTAATCTGGTGTTTTAATCTGTAATCTGGTGTTTTAATCTGTAATCTGGTGTTTTAATCTGTAATCTGGTGTTTTAGTCTGTAATCTGGTGTTTTAATCTGTAATCTGGTGTTTCAGTCTGTAATCTGGTGTTTTAATCTGTAATCTGGTGTTTTAATCTGTAATCTGGTGTTTCAGTCTGTAATCTGGTGTTTTAATCTGTAATCTGGTGTTTCAGTCTGTAATCTGGTGTTTCAGTCTGTAATCTGGTGTTTTAATCTGTAATCTGGTGTTTCAGTCTGTAATCTGGTGTTTTAGTCTGTAATCTGGTGTTTTAGTCTGTAATCTGGTGTTTTGGTCTATAATCTGGTGTTTCGGTCTATAATCTGGTGTTTTGGTCTATAATCTGGTGTTTTGGTCTATAATCTGGTGTTTTGGTCTGTAATCTGGTGTTTCAGTCTGTAATCTGGTGTTTTAGTCTGTAATCTGGTGTTTTAGTCTGTAATCTGGTGTTTTAGTCTGTAATCTGGTGTTTTAATCTGTAATCTGGTGTTTCAGTCTGTAATCTGGTGTTTTAATCTGTAATCTGGTGTTTTAGTCTGTAATCTGGTGTTTTAATCTGTAATCTGGTGTTTCAGTCTGTAATCTGGTGTTTTAATCTGTAATCTGGTGTTTCAGTCTGTAATCTGGTGTTTCAGTCTGTAATCTGGTGTTTTGGTCTGTGATCTGGTGTTTTGGTCTATAATCTGGTGTTTAGGTCTATAATCTGGTGTTTTGGTCTATGATCTGGTGTTTCGGTCTATAATCTGGTGTATCGGTCTATAATCTGGTGTATCGGTCTATAATCTGGTGTTTCGGTCTATAATCTGGTGTTTCGGTCTATAATCTGGTGTATCGGTCTATGATCTGGTGTTTTGGTCTGTGATCTGGTGTTTTGGTCTATGATCTGGTGTTTTGGTCTATGATCTGGTGTTTTGGTCTATGATCTGGTGTTTTGGTCTATATTCTGGTGTTTCGGTCTATAATCTGGTGTTTCGGTCTATAATCTGGTGTTTCGGTCTGTAATCTGGTGTTTTAGTCTGTAATCTGGTGTTTTAGTCTGTAATCTGGTGTTTTAGTCTGTAATCTGGTGTTTTAGTCTGTAATCTGGTGTTTCAGTCTGTAATCTGGTGTTTCAGTCTGTAATCTGGTGTTTCAGTCTGTAATCTGGTGTTTCAGTCTGTAATCTGGTGTTTTAGTCTGTAATCTGGTGTTTTGGTCTGTAATCTGGTGTTTTGGTCTGTAATCTGGTGTTTCGGTCTATAATCTGGTGTTTTGGTCTGTGATCTGGTGTTTCGGTCTATAATCTGGTGTTTTGGTCTATGATCTGGTGTTTTGGTCTGTGATCTGGTGTTTCGGTCTATAATCTGGTGTTTTGGTCTGTGATCTGGTGTTTTGGTCTATAATCTGGTGTTTTGGTCTGTGATCTGGTGTTTTGGTCTATGATCTGGTGTTTTGGTCTATGATCTGGTGTTTTGGTCTGTGATCTGGTGTTTTGGTCTATAATCTGGTGTTTCGGTCTATAATCTGGTGTATCGGTCTATAATCTGGTGTTTCGGTCTATAATCTGGTGTTTCGGTCTATAATCTGGTGTATCGGTCTATAATCTGGTGTATCGGTCTATAATCTGGTGTATCGGTCTATAATCTGGTGTTTCGGTCTATAATCTGGTGTATTGGTCTATAATCTGGTGTATTGGTCTATAATCTGGTGTTTCGGTCTATAATCTGGTGTTTCGGTCTATAATCTGGTGTTTCGGTCTATAATCTGGTGTTTTGGTCTATGATCTGGTGTTTTGGTCTATGATCTGGTGTTTTGGTCTATGATCTGGTGTTTTGGTCTATAATCTGGTGTTTTGGTCTATAATCTGGTGTTTCGGTCTATAATCTGGTGTTTCGGTCTATAATCTGGTGTATCGGTCTATAATCTGGTGTTTTGGTCTATAATCTGGTGTTTTGGTCTATAATCTGGTGTATCGGTCTATAATCTGGTGTTTTGGTCTGTGATCTGGTGTTTTGGTCTATAATCTGGTGTATTGGTCTATAATCTGGTGTATTGGTCTATAATCTGGTGTATTGGTCTATAATCTGGTGTTTTGGTCTATAATCTGGTGTTTTGGTCTATGATCTGGTGTTTTGGTCTATGATCTGGTGTTTTGGTCTGTGATCTGGTGTTTTGGTCTATGATCTGGTGTTTTGGTCTATGATCTGGTGTTTTGGTCTATAATCTGGTGTTTTGGTCTATGATCTGGTGTTTTGGTCTATAATCTGGTGTATCGGTCTATAATCTGGTGTATCGGTCTATAATCTGGTGTATCGGTCTATAATCTGGTGTATCGGTCTATAATCTGGTGTATCGGTCTATAATCTGGTGTTTTGGTCTATAATCTGGTGTATCGGTCTATAATCTGGTGTTTCGGTCTATAATCTGGTGTTTCGGTCTATAATCTGGTGTATCGGTCTATAATCTGGTGTATCGGTCTATAATCTGGTGTTTAGGTCTATAATCTGGTGTTTTGGTCTATAATCTGGTGTATCGGTCTATAATCTGGTGTTTTGGTCTATAATCTGGTGTTTTGGTCTATAATCTGGTGTTTCGGTCTATAATCTGGTGTTTTGGTCTATAATCTGGTGTTTTGGTCTATAATCTGGTGTTTCGGTCTATAATCTGGTGTATCGGTCTATAATCTGGTGTTTCGGTCTATAATCTGGTGTATCGGTCTATAATCTGGTGTTTTGGTCTATAATCTGGTGTATCGGTCTATAATCTGGTGTTTTGGTCTATAATCTGGTGTTTTAATCTGTGATTGGTGGTTTTCTGAACGTTGCAGCTGAATCAGGACTCGTCAGACCAAACTTAATCTCAGGTGGTCTTTGTGTGTTTCAGGTATCCGTTACAGCACAGATGTGTCTGTGGACGAGGTCAAAGCTCTCGCCTCACTCATGACTTATAAATGTGCTGTCGTTGGTGAGTAAACACACACACACACTCACTCTCTCTCACACACACACATATACACACACACCTTTAACTGGACCATGAAACACCTGCTTTGTTTTGTAGACGTGCCATTTGGTGGAGCCAAAGCTGGAGTGAAGATCAATCCGAAGAACTACACGGTGAATTCTGATTGGCTTGTTCTCACATGCACACACACACCAGACCGCCAGAAACCAGTCTTGCAGATCCAGAGTCTGGAGTAAAGATGGTTTCATTGTCTACATTCTGATCAGCTGTGAATAAAAACACTGTCAGGAAGTCACTAAAGCTCCGCCTCCAGCTGCTGACTCAGACCTGAGAGTAAACGCTGAGCCATCAGCTGGCAGCGAGACCAGGATCTGGTCCAACAGCCCGACCCAGAGACTTTCTGTCAGTTCGCATAGAGAGAGAGAGAGAGAGAGAGAGTCAGGTACATTTCCTAGGAAAACACAGGAGTCATGTGACATGTACAGCAGTCTGACCTCTGACACCTGGATACAGAGCTTATCTGAGTGACTAAAAACTGATTTAAAGGGATATTTGGGTCGTTCTGAGGTCCGTTAGTTACCTAAAGTAAGGACCACACCCACTGGTGACATCATGCAGAGTGGGTGTCAATGTCAATTTATTTATAAAGCACTTTAAAAACAACAGAGCTGCACCAAAGTGCTGTACAGCAACAATAAACACAAACAATCACATCAAAACAATAAAATAGCAATAAAACATGATCATAAAAGCAAGGATAAAAATAAAGAGATAATAAAAATCCAGAGATTAAAACAATCAGAACAAAGCCAGCACAAGGAGCAAACACAGGCTCTACTTGCTAAAAGCCTTGGAGAAAAAGTGATGGTGGCGTCTCTAGAAAATGACTGGAGCAATGGCTAGTTAGATCACACATCAGAACATTAACAGGTCAAAATAAACTTTAAAATCTGGGTTTTTATTTTAACATTTCTAGTCTTTCTGTTGTGAGTTTGGTCCACGTCTCTAAAAGGTCAGACAGCCCTGATCTGGAGGACCTGGTTGCTGATGGTTGAACGTCAGTGAGGAGATGTTTGGAGGAACTTAGACATGTTTAGAGCTACTGACACTCCCATCATGCTTCATTAAAGTAAAACGTTTTTGTTTGTTTTTATTTTAGGACAACGAGCTGGAGAAAATCACCAGGAGGTTCACCATCGAGCTCGCTAAGAAAGGCTTCATCGGTGAGTAAAGACCTGAGGGGTTTGATGAAATCTCTTCACTCAGAGTTTAAATCTCAGATATTCATCAGGAGAACCCAAACAGCTCAGAACATCAGGCGCCATCTGACAGATCTACAGATAGAATCTGGTCCCACGGGGATTTAAAAGCTCTGCTGTCTTCTGCAGCCATGTTTTCTTTAAATGTTATTGTTTATTGTGACCTTAAATATAGAATGTGGAGCAGCATCAGGGGAGATATTAGAGGTCACGACCTCTCAGAGCTTTTTGCTGTCTGAGGTGGTAACTCCCTGATTCAGAACACCGTGTGTTGTGGTCTGACAGGGCCCGGTATCGATGTTCCTGCTCCTGACATGAGTACCGGAGAGCGGGAGATGTCCTGGATCGCCGACACCTTCGCCACCACCATGGGGCACTACGTGAGTCAAAACCACACAGACATGTTTATTCACGAAGGATGAACCCCTGATCCAGTCCAGAGCTCCTGATCCAGTCCAGAACTCCTGATCCAGTCCAGAACTCCTGATCCAGTCCAGAACCCCTGATCCAGTCCAGAACTCCTGATCCAGTCCAGAACTCCTGATCCAGTCCAGAACCCCTGATCCAGTCCAGAACCCCTGATCCAGTCCAGAACCCCTGATCCAGTCCAGAACCCCTGATCCAGTCCAGAACTCCTGATCCAGTCCAGAGCCCCTGATCCAGTCCAGAACTCCTGATCCAGTCCAGAACCCCTGATCCAGTCCAGAACCCCTGATCCAGTCCAGAACCCCTGATCCAGTCCAGAACCCCAGATCCAGTCCAGAACCCCTGATCCAGTCCAGAACCCCTGATCCAGTCCAGAACCCCTGATCCAGTCCAGAACTCCTGATCCAGTCCAGAACCCCTGATCCAGTCCAGAACCCCTGATCCAGTCCAGAACCCCAGATCCAGTCCAAAACTCCTGATCCAGTCCAGAGCTCCTGATCCAGTCCAGAGCTCCTGATCCAGTCCAGAACCCCTGATCCAGTCCAGAACCCCTGATCCAGTCCAGAGCTCCTGATCCAGTCCAGAGCTCCTGATCCAGTCCAGAACCCCTGATCCAGTCCAGAGCTCCTGATCCAGTCCAGAACCCCTGATCCAGTCCAGAGCCCCTGATCCAGTCCAGAGCTCCTGATCCAGTCCAGAACCCCTGATCCAGTCCAGAGCCCCTGATCCAGTCCAGAACTCCTGATCCAGTCCAGAACTCCTGATCCAGTCCAGAACCCCTGATCCAGTCCAGAGCCCCTGATCCAGTCCAGAGCTCCTGATCCAGTCCAGAACCCCAGATCCAATCCAGAGCTCCTGATCCAGTCCAGAACCCCTGATCCAGTCCAGAGCCCCTGATCCAGTCCAGAGCCCCTGATCCAGTCCAGAGCCCCTGATCCAGTCCAGAGCCCCTGATCCAGTCCAGAGCTCCTGATCCAGTCCAGAGCTCCTGATCCAGTCCTCATCTCTTTCTCTTTCCTGCCCAGCAGACAGACCTCTGGTCCTCTGTTGAAGCAGTTCTGGTTCTGTTCTCCAGGAAGGAGTTTTTCTTTGGACTTTGGCTGATTTTTCTGTCTGGTTCTGGTTCTTTATCTCAGAATGTTTTGGGGTCTGGTGCTGAGTTTTGTGTATTTCTCAGTCAACAGTTTAGGGACTTTTAAACACTCTTGTACTCCTGTCTGGACGTCAGGGGGCGCTGTTAGGCTGCAGTGTGAGCGTCGACCTGTACAGTAGAAAGAAAGGATCAGTGAAACCTGTTTCCTTTAAGTCGAGTTTTACTGCTGGCCTTTTCTAATCTCCTTCTTAAAACCTGGAGGTGTTTCTGCTCTTTGACCTGCTGGAAGCTAATCCTGGTCCAGCACTAACGCTGAAGACGCTCTGAAAGACACAAAATATAAACAAATCTTTTACAAATGAAACTGGACAAAACCCAAATCTGACCAATAGACAAAAATGAAGCACGAACTTAGAGAAAAACACAACTCACACCATCTGTTAACTGGGTGTCAGCCCAGGTGAGGTCCTGGTGAAGCTGGTTTCATGGTCCAGACTGTGACTCTGTTTCCTGTCTGATCCCACCTGTTGCTTCACCTGTCTGCCCTTCATTGTCAGGACATCAACGCTCACGCCTGCGTCACCGGGAAGCCCATCAGCCAGGGAGGAATCCACGGTCGGATCTCCGCCACCGGCAGAGGAGTCTTCCACGGCATCGAGAACTTCATCAACGACGCGTCCTACACGACCCAGCTGGGGATGTCTCCTGGCTTCAAGGATAAGACCTTCATCATCCAGGTCCGCCCCGTCCTCTTCATCACCTGCAGCTGTTTGAAAAGCATTCCTTTAGTAGTTTATAACTTCTGGCGTTCCTCAGAGCTCGGTTCTGCCTTTTCCTGATCTGTTCCTTCATGTTTCCAGATTTGTAGAAAACATTTTGAAGTCATTTCCTTTAATCTGGATCTGTTGCTGCTGTCTGAGCTCTTACTGACGTGTTAAAGGTTACATTTTTCCCTTCACATCAGACTCAAAAACTCCCAGAGGTCAAAAATCAGCATTGTGCCGATTCCTTCAACACTTCCTCCTCCATCATTCAGCGCCCTCTGCTGGTGGAAAACACATTTACACCTGTTTGTGAGGACAAACGAGCAGGAACACAGAAAATCACTACAAAGACACAAAAAAACCCAGACACACAAAGCAAAAGTAATCAACCTACACAGACAGAACCAGTCTGAACTGGATTAGAAACATCTGGGTTATTGTGCCCTCTGCTGTGTCTGTAGGGTTTTGGTAACGTGGGTCTCCACACAATGCGCTACCTTCATCGCTTTGGAGCAAAGTGCATCGGAATCGCAGAGATCGATGGCAGCATCTGGAACCCCAACGGGATGGACCCCAAAGAGCTGGAGGACTACAAACTGGTTGGTACTGGTCAGACTGGTCTGATGATCAATGGCAGAATAAGAAAGCAGACGTTTTAGAAGATATGATGGAGTAAGAGACATGTTTGTGTTTATTCTGGTGTTTTAATCTGTACATCTGTTAGTTTCAGCCCTAAACATGAAGCTCCTGCTGTTAAAGGACTCATTCTTTTGAACCACCTGACTCTGAACTCGATTCTTTTCCGTCTCCAGGCCAACGGATCCATCGTTGGCTTCCCAAACTCGACTCCATACGAGGGAAACATCCTGGAGGCTGACTGTGACATCCTGGTCCCTGCGGCCGGTGAGAAGCAGCTGACTAAAAGCAACGCTCACAAGATCAAAGCCAAGGTGTCAGAAGTCAGCAGTGTGACTACAGACCGGATAGGTTTCCTGGGTAAACTGATCTGGAGTCTGTTTCTGTCAGATCATTGCAGAGGGAGCTAACGGTCCGACTACCCCTGAAGCTGACCGGATCTTCCTGGAGAGGAACATTCTGGTGATCCCGGTCAGTACCAGAGTCCTAAACCTCAGACTCGTCTCCTCAGGTGTTGTAACGTTCCTGTCCTCTATCAGGACATGTACCTGAACGCCGGAGGCGTCACAGTGTCCTACTTTGAGTGGTTGAAGAACCTGAATCACGTCAGTTATGGTCGACTCACCTTTAAATACGAGCGGGATTCCAACTACCACCTCCTGAGTGAGTGGGACCGGCCGCGGCGCCGCGCTGCAGAACCCCGAGCCACGGATGTTTTCCCTCGTCTAACTCTGGTCTCTCCTCAGTGTCCGTCCAGGAGAGTCTGGAGAGGAAGTTTGGGAAACACGGAGGCTCCATTCCCGTCGTTCCTACATCCGAGTTCCAGGCTCGGATCGCTGTGAGTATAGTCAGGACTCTTCATCCTCCTCCTCCTCCTCCTGGAACTAACATGTTCTGTGACTGCAGGGAGCGTCTGAGAAGGACATCGTCCACTCTGGTCTGGCCTTCACCATGGAGCGCTCTGCTCGGGTACAACACACACGGCAGATACACACCTAACACACAATCAGTGCACAGCAAACACACAACTTTTTACAGGCCTAAAACAAACGTTAGATACTTTTGATTCAACCTGCTGGGATCAGCAGGTCCTGGATCAGCAGGTCCTGGATCAGCAGGTCCTGGATCAGCAGGTCCTGGATCAGCAGGTCGAAGTTTACCTGTGTCATTTCCTGTTTCTCTTCTGATATTTTTTTCATTATCCCCCCCCATCACCTCTCCCCTTCCTCCCCCCAACATGAAGCAAATCATGCGAACAGCCAACAAATACAACCTGGGATTGGACCTGCGGACGGCGGCGTACGCCAACGCCATCGAGAAGGTGTTCAAGGTTTACAGCGAGGCCGGCCTCATCCTGACATGAACCCGCCTCCATCGTCCGTCCGTCTGTTGGACCCCCGTCCGTCCGTCTGACCCCAGACCCCATCAGTCCCGTTGTGCTTCATATTCTTCGTCTTGTTTCAGTCTCCCTCCTCTTCCTCTTCCTCTCGTCTGCTTGTAACGAATCAGGAAACATTTGTCTTTGTCTTTATTAACGAGTCGCTGCTTTCTGCACATTTCAAACACAAACATCTTAAATGAAACACAAACTGGATAAAATCACGTCTTCGTCCTCCAAAACTCTGTTATCTGTTGTTTGATTGCTTTGGGCTGAAACTAAAACCACTGATTTCAGATCTGATAGATGTTTTTTTATATTCAAAATCATTTAGGCTAATGGGAACCTAACACAATAAATGTTTGGATTATCTTTTGTTGGTTTAAAACAAAAGTTCTGGAGTTCAGGTCCAGGTCCTGTGTCCAGGTCCAGGTCCTGAGTTTCTGGTCTCGGTGGTCGTTTTGGTGATTTATCCACATTTATCCTGTTTAGTGAATCATTTCTTTTGTGCCTTTGTATTGTTCACTTTATTAAAGTCCTGGTGCTTTTTATGGAGTTCCAAAGCACCTGAAGCTGTTCCTGACGTTCAGATGATCCATCAGCTGGATTCTAGTTGATCATCACTGATGTGATCGCTCTGATTTAACATCTGCACAAACATTTTATAATATAAATGGTCTATAAGTCATTATGAAACAAAACGATTCGTTTTATCGTCTATATGTCTACAGATTAGTTCACCAAAACTCAAAAACACACGTGAGCTTAAATTACATCATTATACAGCTTCCTCTCAATCAGTTGATCCCCAGGTTGGTGTGTTCAAACATTACGTCCAATCAAAGCTCAGCTGAGGTCGGTGCCGACCAATCAGAGCAGTTTAGGTTTTTGTTACAGAAATGGGTCAAACTGTAAACTAGTTGCGCTTTTCAAGATGCTTCCTGCAGAAAACTGAATCATTTAAACTACAACTCCCACAATGCACTTGTGATTGGCATCAGCTTCAACCAAGTAAAGTTGATGTTTTAGTGGCCGTGTTTTAAACATGTCCAATAAACTGAATGTTTGAAACATTTAAAGGTGAAACGCTGAGCCTTTCTAACCTTTAAGAGACGATAAATAAATAAATGTTGAGATGAAATCCGATCCAACAGCTCCAGCTGTCTAAACGCCTCGACGTCTGGGCGGAAAGAAAAGACGTTTTAGAAGTTCTGACGCAGAACCTTCTTTCATTCAGAATGTTTAATAAACTATGCAAACTGTGCTTTAGAGCTCTAAAGGACCAGTGTGACTGGTGAAAGCTTCGTCTCAGGGTGGGGGTGGGGTGGGGGGGTCATGCTGCATAAACGAGGGTTAAACTTTATTTTCTGATTTAAAGCTGCTTGTGCCTGTTTTTATAGTTTTTGTTAAAAGGTGTTAAATAAAGCACAAAGAAACTGACCTGCTGCCGTTCTCGTCTTTTAAAACAGCCGTTTTTATTTCGATACAATCAGCTGATTTCTGCTCTTTGGTTCCAACCCTCCTCCATCAGCGGAGAAGAAACCGGAAACATCAGCTTCTGTGGAGGATAAACGGAAGAAAGTGACTCCATGTTTTAGATCATCTGATGCTGCTGCGTTTATCAGCCAGCAACTCGGAAACACCAGAGGTCAACGCCACGCCCACGCCATCACACTCCCTCCACCGTGCCTCTCAGCTTTAGGACAGTCACTTCAAAGGTCATATTTTAATGTTTTATCACTGATGTTTTTACATAAATCGGCCATCTTTCATGTCAGTTGGTGATTTTAGTGTCTAAAGAGCTGCTTGTGTTTAATCGGGACGCAAAATATTTTTTTTAAATGCCTGAAATTTGATATACTTTGAAAGTACTGAAACAGTTTTTTAAAACTAAAACATTTTTCTTTTATGAGAAAAAATGTAAAAACTATTTGATCATTTAGTGTTTGTATGTAAATCAGTGTGACTGGAAAATCTTATAAGTGCTTGAATTAGATTTTGACATGAATGTGGGTCAGAACCAACTGTTAGGATGATCAAAAGCAATCAGGTAACCATGGCAACCAAGCGTGTGATGATGCAGGAGTGGATGAAGGGTCTTTTAATAGTCTAATAACACTCTATAGTTGAAATTTAAATTGTCTGTTTTTTAGTCAGGACCCTAAAGGGTTAAAAACAAACTATAGAAACATTATTTATTCTTTCTGGTTTTATTACATTTGAACAAGTCTCTCTTGAAGATGAGACTGGGTCTCAATGAGGCTAACCTGTAGAAACAAGAGTAAAATCACACAAAAAATTAAACATGTTCATCAATTAAACAAAATTTCCTGCAGAACAAGCATCTTGTTTTATCTGAGGCTCACGTATTCTGTCTACAATCAGCTTAAAAAGTGAACTCCCCTTTCAGTTTTAGGGTGTTAATAAATCTGATCCAGAACCTCCTGTGAGGACACTCAGGTTTTACAGTTTATACGTTTTAGTTTAGGGTGTGTGTGACATCATGTCAGGTGTTTGAGGGTTCATTTAACGCCTGCTGAAGGTCTGATCTTTGTTGTTTTCTTTGTAAAATGATAAAAAATGAATAGATCTTTTAAGTCATAATTTTTCATTTGCAGTTTTAGACATGACCAGTCTAAAAATAGATAACCATTCATTATTCTTTTATGATTTATTTTTTTTACTTGTTTTTTATTTACTGCTAGTTTTAGGGGGTTTGTTTTGTTTTCAGGAAGACACTAAAGTTTTATTTTTTCATTATTTACACGTGTTTTTATTTTATTTTATTTTTTTACTTCGTGTCTTTAGTGGATTTTAAAACCATCACATACTTTCCTCTCTTCTCTTGGTGGGCGGGACTTCACCGCCTGCTTCAACCAATCAGCATTTTGGTTTTGCCACGTGTCCCCGGAATTCCCCTCCTGGTTCGGGGCTTTCCGATTCTACTGACAGCCCGTGATCACCATGACAACAGAACTGATTATCGTCAAGTCGGAGGAGAAGTACCGGAAATAGACTTACAAAATAAAAGCAACTACCATCGAAGGAAAAGGAACTCGTAGTTTAAAACAATCCAAAAAAGCGTTTTAAATAAAGGCAACTGGACTTATTTGGTTCTTTGAAGACGTTTCCCTGCTCATCCGAGTAGCTAAGATTCTCTCTTTGACTACATACAGAACTGACAAATGAGCAGTGAAACGTCTTCAAAGAACCAAATAAGTCCAGTTGCCTTTTTTGGATTATCATGACCTGGATGACTGAGAACCTTCACCAGAATAGTTTAAAACAGATCTTTGGGAGATATTGTGTCGAATCAGTAATTAATTTAGTTTGCTTAAAGAAATATTTTTTTCTAAAAGAGTTGAACATTGAAGAGTACATTGAAATATTTAAATTACCTTCTTTTAATCAAATAAAGTAACTTCTTCAGAGCAAGAGCCTTGAGTCACACCTGGTTTATTATTTTTATTTGAGCTAAGTCATACGAACAGTAGTTTATAAGGGAAAGTTTTTTAATTGAATGCCCTTTTTTAAATACAAATTAAACATCAGCTGACCTAATGAAGTCAGGAGAAACAAACATACAGAACACGACCGTTCGGGTTTGATTTTGAAAATCTCAGACCGGATGTCGCGTGCTTCTTTTCCGCTGGTCTGACCTGAGATCAGCTCGGGAGTTTTTCAGTGGTAGAGTCGAGGCGACCAGACGGAGAAACAGGAGGCTGTTTTCAGGTAAAACTCACCTTTTTACTCTTTATTACGTCATAACACGACACACACAGAGAAAACATCGAGAAAAAGGTTAAATTAAACTAAACATTGACTCCTGGAGCGACTTTAAATCACAGCGAGCCGAAAACACGAAGCTCCGCTTGTTGCTAAATTTAGTTTCAGTGTTTTAACCTGAAGCGACGAGCTGAGTTTAAAACTGAGATTAAAACTGAGATTAAACGAGTTGTTTCAGGTCAAACTTTGAAACGGCGCCTCGCTGAGATACTTGAACATTTAATTCTTCAACCACTGAGTAACTGGTTGTTAGTTAAAGGGAAGTTTCCACATTTTTAATTTTTAACTATTTAAAATAGTTGTAAAGTCAGAATTATGAGAGTAGGGTCTGTTTAAAACATGAAAACCAGATCAGTCAGAGGGATTAAAGTTGTTTTCACTTTTTAAATTAAAAAATAGAAATTATTTGATAAACAGATGCAAGTTTGATTATTCGATTGAACTATAATTTAAACCAACAACAAAACATTTTTATATAAAACAACAAAACAAAGTCAAGGAGCAGATAGAGCATTAACATTTCTACCTCCATCTTCCTTATTGAATTACATAGATGTATGTCTGTGTGTCCACTAACATACTGGGAAAACACAGTCCAGCCTCCTCTCATAATCACCAGGTAAATGTTCTTTTTCAGTTTTACTATCATCTATAACGTTAACTAGAGTAGTGACTGTTTGGGGAAACAAACGATCAACCGATGATGAGGACCTGGACATGATGACTGTTAAAACTATCATAGAATCTGTTATTGATCCATTCACTTACATCTGTAATCTGTCACTCTCAACTGGAATGTTTCCTGATGCAATGAAAACGGCTAAAGTCATTCCTTTGTACAAAAATGGTGATAAACGCAGTTTCAATAACTACAGGCCGGTGTCACTGCTTCCACAGTTTTCAAAAATATTGGTAAAAGTGTTTGTGTCAAGGTTGGATAAGTTCATCGAAAAAAATATTTTAAATAATGAACAATATGGGTTTAGAACTAAACACTTCACAGCAATGGCAATAATGGAATTAACAGAGAAAATATCAACAGCAATAGACAATAAAAACTACTTCATTAGTGTTTTTATTGATTTTAAAAAAGCATTTGACGTCATTGATCATTCAAGGTTACTTTGAAAATTAAGTCAGTATGGATTTGGAATAATCAATGGGTTAAAAGTTATTTAGAAAAAAGGAAACGGTTTGTTCAGATAAATGATAATAAATCAAAACTATGTGATATTAGTTGTGGAGTGCCACAAGGGTCGGTCCTCGGACCCAAACTGTTCATATTATTTATTAACGACCTGGTGAATGTATCTTAGACACTCGGGACCATTCTGTTTGCAGATGATACCACACTGTTTTATTCAGGATCAGATATTAATGAGGTGGCTAAAGTGATAAATGATGAATTGAATCAAATTAAAAACTGGTTTGATATAAACAGATTGTCACTGAATCTTAATAAAACAAATTTCATACTGTTTAATGATAAAAAGAACAGTGATGTGTCATTGGAAATAGATGGGACTGAAATTCAAAGAGTAAAAGAAACAAAATTTCTAGTTCTTTTTGATGAAGACTTGACCTGGAAATCACATATTGATTACATAAAAGGTAAAACGGCCAAATCCATAGGAGTATTACATAGAGTCGAGTTTTACTGACTAGTTCTGGTTTGTTGTACAACTCGCTGATTGTTCCATACTTGACTTATTGTGTAGAAATCTGGGGAGCAACACACAAAAGTTATACACAACCTTTATTTATTCTACAGAAAAGAGCTCTGAGGATCATCAGTTATAGCGGCTACAGAGATCCATCAAATCCGTTGGTCATCAAATATAAAATACTGACATTTCATGATTTAATAGACTGGAAAATCTTACTGTTTTACTTGTTTTATTTTGAATGAAATAAACTTTGGAGAAAAACAAAGTAAAGATGCTCTTTAGATTGTGATGATGATGCTGTATATAAATAAAGGGAACTCTCTAAACTTTATCATCTAAATTTTGAGTTCTTTTCCTTGACAGAGGTTCAGACATTATCAATTATTTATGTTGGAAAAGGAAATGTTAAAAATGACAGAAGTAAACATAGTTTTATTATTATAGATGCTTCATGTATTTATGGTAATTGGTTTTAAAAATCAAAGTTAATCAAGTCCTGCTGATGAAACGTTTAACTAAAATCTTCCTCCTGGATTTGAACCAGAGACCTTCTCCTTCTCTGTTGTTCTATTTATCACTTTGAGACTGAAACTCTTTAATCCATGCTGACTGAGTTCTGCTTTGTTGTGTTTTTATGTTTTAAATTGATCATATTTTAAATAAAACATTTATTTTTATACCAGAGCAGCTTTATTTTAACCCCCACAGAGCTGCACTCAGAATAAATAAAACAACAGTCACAGAAATCAGTCAAAGCCTAACAGGATCATCAACAGGTCATAAAATAAAACTGCCCCAAACAGTAAAACAGAATTAAATGAATGGGAAGTAAATTAAAACCCTTTAAAGCCCGAAATATGAAAAAACAATAAATAAATAAAAAAACAGTTTTTAAAACTGAACATTTTTTTGGCTAATATAATCTGTTTTATTTCTTCATACAATGTTATAACAATATAACTAATACAGAAATAAAATGGGCCCTTTCCACCTGTAGATCCTCCACCAGGGGGCAGCAGACTGGATATGGCAGGTTCTTGTGAAAGTACTAATCCTCACCAGGTTAAAGTTTAGAGAATATTCTAAGATACTTTGCTAGAGTATCATCTGTTTCTGAGAAATAGCTGAATCCAGACTGAGCTGATCGCCTCGCCTCGATGTCTTCAGCTCACCTGGGTCTGGGTCTCGGGGTCCCCAGTAGGGAATCCCACTCACCTCCACCAGCTCCTCCACCAGCTCCTCCAACAGGACCCCCAGGCCAGCCTGGAGATCCTGTCCTGGGTCGACCTGGGGGCCTCCTGTCTGCAGGACATGTCTGAACCACCTCCCCAGGAAGGTGTCCAGGAGGCATCCTGACCAGATGAACCCCGTCAGCTGTCTCCTCTCCATGAGGAGGAGCATCGGTTCCACTCCGAGTCCCTCCTGGATTTCTGAGCTCCTTACCTGATCTCTAAGGCTGAACCTGCCATCCTACAGAGGAAACTCATTTTGGTCGCTTGTATTCATGATCTCATTCTTTGGGTCATTTCTTAGACCAGGTGAGGACCGGAATGTAGATCAGCCTGTAAATCTAGAGCTACTCTTTCTGGCTCAGCTCCTTCTTCACTACAACAGACCAGTATCATTTCAGACGCTGCCCCAATCCGCTTATCAATCTCCTTTCCCTCACTCGTAAACAAGACCCCAAGATACCTAAACTTCTCCACTTCAGGACAGGTAGGACCTCTCTCTGACCCAGAGCTGGCAAGCCACCGTTTTCTGGTTGAGAACCACGGTCTCAGATTTAGCAACAGCTGAAGGTCAGAGCTTGTTGAAGCTAGGAAGGACCACATCATCTGCAAACAGCAGGGCTTAGATCCTCCTGCCACCAAACCCAACAGCCTCCACACCAAGGCAACACCTTGAAATTCTGTCCATAAAGGTTCTGAACAGAACTGGTGACAAAGGGCAGCCCTGCTGGAAGAGTCCAACCCTCACCGGGAACAGGTCTACCTTACTGCCGGCTATGAGGACCAGACTCACTCCTCTGGTACAGGGACTGAATGGTCCTCAACAAAAGACCGTCCAACAGTTATAAACAGACACAGTTATAAACCTTGTCTAAATCCACATGTGGACTGGTTGGGCAAACACCCATGACCCCTCCATCACCCTAACAAGGGTAAAGAGCTAGTCCACAGTTCCAGGACCAGGACCAAAACCAGATTGATCCTCTTCAATCTGAGGTTCAACCATCGACCGGACCCTCCTCTCCAGAACCCTGGAGTAGACCTTCACAGGAGTGTGATCCTCTATAGTGGGAACACACCCTCTGGTCTGCCACTTTACAGGCTCCGCCCCTGATGATCTCACAATGCTGCAGAAACGTGTCAACAAAGATAGTCCTACAACATCCAGAGCCTTGAGATACCCAATGTGGATCTTATCAACCCCCGGGGCCCCACCGCTGTGTTTGACTCCACAACCCCTAGAGGTTGGACAGTCCATCCCCTGGTCCCTGAGCTCTGGTTCCTCATCAGAATACTTGTTGGTGGGTCAGTGGTTGGAGGAATCAGAGTTTTTACTAAAATAAGTTTTATTGTTGAGCTTTGGACTGAAACAGATTTACATATTTATAAAAACATGTGATTTTCTTCTTAAAAACATCTTTTGTTTTCAGTTTGTTTAACACTTATAAAAGTCCCATTGCTGTAAAAACTGAATACGTGTTGATATAAAGAAAAATAAAAAACTTGATCAAACAGCCTAATATGAAAGGTCCAGTAAATTCTATGGTTCTGTACGGGTTTTCTTTAGGAGTGATGCTGGAAAAGGATCTTTTCAGTTTTAGAGGTTTCAGGTTGCTGGACTAGAGACTAAAGTCGGGAAGTGATGCTGATCTGAGCAACGGTTCTCTGACGTTTGGGTTCTAACTGTGGGTTCTGGTTCTGGTTCTGTGATTGTCTTGTTGAAACGTAAACGGCGTAATGAGCAGGAGAAATCCTGATGTAATTAAAATAACACGAAACCTGTAAGGAATGGATGCTGCAGCAAGATTATTAAAGCCTTGTTCAAATCCATGTTTACATGTTGGTTAGTCATTGTTTACATGTTGGTAAATCCATGTTTACATGTTGGTAAGTCATTGTTTACATGTTGGTAAGTCATTGTTTACATGTTGGTAAGTCATTGTTTACATGTTGATAAGTCATTGTTTACATGTTGGTAAATCCATGTTTACATGTTAGTAAATCCATGTTTACATGTTGGTAAGTCATTGTTTACATGTTGGTAAATCCATGTTTACATGTTGGTAAGTCATTGTTTACATGTTGGTAAATCCATGTTTACATGTTGGTAAATCCATGTTTACATGTTGGTAAATCCATGTTTACATGTTAGTAAATCCATGTTTACATGTTGGTAAATCTATGTTTACATGTTAGTAAATACATGTTGGTAAATCCATATTTACATGTTAGTAAATCCATGTTTACATGTTGGTAAGTCATTGTTTACATGTTGGTAAATCCATGTTTACATGTTGGTAAATCCATGTTTACATGTTGGTAAATCTATGTTTACATGTTAGTAAATACATGTTTACATGTTGGTAAATCCATGTTTACATGTTAGTAAATCCATGTTTACATGTTGGTAAGTCATTGTTTACATGTTGGTAAATCCATGTTTACATTTTAGTAAATCCATGTTTACATGTTGGTAAGTCATTGTTTACATGTTGGTAAATCCATGTTTACATGTTGGTAAGTCATTGTTTACATGTTGGTAAGTCATTGTTTACATGTTGGTAAGTCATAGTTTACATGTTGGTAAGTCATTGTTTACATGTTGGTAAGTCATTGTTTACATGTTGGTAAGTCATTGTTTACATGTTGGTAAGTCATTGTTTACATGTTGGTAAGTCATTGTTTACATGTTGGTAAGTCATTGTTTACATGTTGGTAAGTCATAGTTTACATGTTGGTAAGTCATTGTTTACATGTTGGTAAGTCATTGTTTACATGTTGGTAAGTCATTGTTTACATGTTGGTAAGTCATTGTTTACATGTTGGTAAGTCATTGTTTACAT
>SSNR01000184.1:345840-384223 GCA_006937965.1 Callopanchax toddi
TTTTTTACATGTTAGTAAGTCATTGTTTACATGTTGGTAAGTCATTGTTTACATGTTGGTAAGTCATTGTTTACATGTTGGTAAGTCATTGTTTACATGTTGGTAAGTCATTGTTTACATGTTGGTAAGTCATTGTTTACATGTTGGTAAGTCATTGTTTACATGTTGGTAAGTCATTTTTTACATGTTGGTAAGTCATTTTTTACATGTTGGTAAGTCAATGTTTACATGTTGGTAAGTCAATGTTTACATGTTGGTAAGTCGTAGTTTACATGTTGGTAAGTCGTAGTTTACATGTTGGTAAGTCATTGTTTACATGTTGGTAAGTCAATGTTTACATGTTGGTAAGTCGTAGTTTACATGTTGGTAAGTCATTGTTTACATGTTGGTAAGTCGTAGTTTACATGTTGGTAAGTCATTGTTTACATGTTGGTAAGTCATTGTTTACATGTTGGTAAGTCATAGTTTAAACCTCGTCAGGCCGTCATCACTGCAGCAGATTCCTGGTCAGACTCCAGGTTTTGATCCCAGCTGAGGTTTAGTAGCTGCAGGACGGTTTTTACCTTCAGGCTGTTCCGAGGTCAGGTGGATTCTGACAAAGCTAATAGTTTTCCTTGGCTTCCAGTCTTTATGCTAAGCTAGGCTAACAGTGGATGAGCTGGGTTTGATGAATGTTGTCAACACCTCTTTAAGTTGTTTGTTCTGTCAGGCTGGAAGTTCAGGATGGTCCGTAAATAATCACAAGAGGAAGAGGAGGTGGAAACTCCCTCTGCTGGGCTCTGATCTGACTCTGACTAACTCTGAGTTTGTGTCCTCAGGAAAATCCCTGAAGGAGGAAACCTTCACCCACGGAGACCTGGATCTTCATCACATGCTGAGTCATGGCTGGAGCTCTGAGGTACGTGACGATGCTCCTTTCTTTTGGTGCTGCTCCAGGGTCAAAGGTTAGCTTGGAAAATTAAAACCCCAAAACCCTGCTGCAGAAAACACTCTGAACAGGAAGTCACTAGAGCTTCCTGCTGAGGGAGGAGAGTAAACATCCATCCATTTTCTGTAACCACTTCATCCTCCACTGAGGGTCACGGGGAGCCGGCGCCTAACTCCAGCATCATGGAGCGAGAGGCGGGGGACACCCTGGATGGGTCACCAGTCCATCACAGGGCAACACATAGACCTACAACCAGTCACGCCTAGGGACAATTTAGAGACGCCAATAGACCTGACATGCTGGCCTGTGGGAGGAACCCAGAGAAAACCCAAGCATGTGGAGAACATGCTATCTCCATGCAGAGAGGACACAGAGCCAGGATGCACCTGGAGACAGGACCTACAGAACGTTTTGCTGGATTTTAGAAAACCTGGAGATGTTTGCAGCTGAGCGTTCGGATGGCGTGAACAGTTTCAACCGCTGCTGGTTGTTGTGTTTGTGAGTCTGTTGTGTTGCTTTTCATCGGTGATGTGTGTTGGCAGCAGTGGAGGCGTTACCGTGACGACGTGTTGGTTGACAGAAAAGGGTTTTCACCGAAACAGCAGAGTAAAATCACCTCTGTGGATTCCTGCCGACTTCCCCGTTGGGTTTTCTCTCCTCCCACCGCGCACTTGTTCTCTGCCTCTGATTGGTCGGTTCTGTCAAAGGGGGCCGTCCCGTCGCCGTGGGGAAACGTTACTTTGGATCGGGTCTGAGTCAGACTCAACTATGAGGCGGGTTTTTCTCTGAACAGACACACAGGAAGTCAGAAACCACCAAAGACATGCACACTGAGTGCAGAGGAAGTAAGGAGTTGTGATCAGTCTGGTCCGACTGCTGCAGGAGAACTCACAGCTGCTGAAGGTTGGTTCTGTTGACTTTAACCAGGTTTAGGATTCACAGCAGGTTCTGATTTAACTGGATCTGTGAAGATTTAGATCTGTTTACCCAAACAGAACCAGCGTCGTCACAGGAAGTATAGACCACAGAAGAGGAAGAACTTTTACTTTGAAAGTTTTCCATTTTCAGATCTTCGATTTGGAAGTTTAGGGACTGAAGCACCAGCTTGATTTAAAGAACCTGGTTTGTTTTTATCCTGCTGTTGACCTGCTGCTGGTGAAACCCAGTTTTTCCTGCTTGTGGAGATGATTTTACTGGAGCTAAAACCTGCAGACTGGAGCTAAAACCAGCTAACTGGAGCTAAAACCAGCAGACTGGAGCTAAAACCAGCAGACTGGAGCTAAAACCAGCAGACTGGAGCTAAAACCAGCAGACTGGAGCTAAAACCAGCAGACTGGAGCTAAAACCAGCAGACTGGAGCTAAGACCAGCAGACTGGAGCTAAGACCAGCAGACTGGAGCTAAGACCAGCAGACTGGAGCTAAGACCAGCAGACTGGAGCTAAGACCAGCTAACTGGAGCTAAATCCAGCTAACTGGAGCTAAAACCAGCTAACTGTCTGGAGCTAAAACCAGCTAACTGTCTGGAGCTAAAACCAGCTAACTGTCTGGAGCTAAAACCAGCTAACTGAATGGAGCTAAAACCAGCTAACTGAATGGAGCTAAGACCAGCAGACTGGAGCTAAGACCAGCTAACTGGAGCTAAGACCAGCTAACTGGAGCTAAGACCAGCTAACTGGAGCTAAAACCAGCAGACTGGAGCTAAAACCAGCAGACTGGAGCTAAAACCAGCTAACTGGAGCTAAGACCAGCTAACTGGAGCTAAGACCAGCAGACTGGAGCTAAAACCAGCAGACTGGAGCTAAGACCAGCTAACTGGAGCTAAGACCAGCAGACTGGAGCTAAAACCAGCAGACTGGAGCTAAGACCAGCTAACTGCAGCTAAAACCAGCTAACTGGAGCTAAAACCACCTGACTGGAGCTAAAACCAGCTAACTGTCTGGAGCTAAAACCAGCTAACTGAATGGAGCTAAAACCAGCAGACTGGAGCTAAGACCAGCAGACTGGAGCTAAGACCAGCAGACTGGAGCTAAGACCAGCAGACTGGAGCTAAAACCAGCAGACTGGAGCTAAGACCAGCAGACTGGAGCTAAAACCAGCAGACTGGAGCTAAGACCAGCAGACTGTAGCTAAAACCAGCAGACTGGAGCTGAGACCAACTAACTGTCTGGAGCTGAAACCAGCTAACTGTCGCTATCGGTCTTTGTCAGACACGTGTCCTACCTGTTTATAACAGTCGCACCCCAGTGCCATTTTGGGTGTATGAGTCGCGTTGTTATCAAGTTTTTGCTTCTTGTGATGTGGCTGGGCAGTCCTTCATACAACACGAGTGTACCATTTTCTGTAGGTTAATAAGCTCACAACACACACAACAACCATAGTGTCTTCTGTTGTTTACAGTCATCCATCCCATGATGCAATGCACTATACGTCATCTGACAAAGACCGATTCTCCACACAAAAGTTCACGTCCTCATCATTGTTGCTGGTTCTCAAACCCCTGAACAGTTTCATCATCGACTTCCTGGTTATTGTTAAGTTGTTTGTCTTGAGCCTTTATTTATTTATTATGTGAATTTTTTTATGAAGTCTTTTAATAAACAGGATTGGTTTTATTTGTCATTTTTTAAGCAGTAACTAACTGCTAGCCTAGTGACCTAGACCGTCATTTCTGCTCTGCAGAACTTGATATATCTACATATAGTCTGGTTTACCAGGCTAACTAACTACAGCATTCAGTTTATTTTGTGATATTTAGTTTTTTTAGTTTATATGTTTAAATATTTTCTCAGTATTTTATTTTTCAAAATGTTAATATAAATTAATATTTCTCTAAATAATTATTTTTTATTATTTTACCTTTAGTTTTATTTAAATTTTATGTTGTGTGTTTTTTTTATTTATTTCCGAGCTGTGTTCAGGCTGTCTTGTCATCACGGCAGCTGATGACATCATCGGTAGCTCCGCCCCCACCCTCGGCTCTGCTCTGGGATTCTGGGGGTTTTCCTCAGTTCAGCCGCTTCCAGGAAGTGACTGAAAACAGGCTGCGGGTGGGGTGGGGGGAGAGAGAGAGAGGTGTCGTGTTGAGTGTGAGTCTCTCGTTCTGTGAAAGTGAAAGTGCTGCAGGTCTGTTTGTTTGTTTGGAGTTGTAGGAGGTTTAAAGGGCCTGGCGTTGGACAGTTGGATTCTTCGACACACACTCAGGAACCGTGTGTGTGTGTGTGTGTGTGTGTTCTGCTGAAGTCATCTGACAGCTGCTGTTTGTGTGTTTGTGCTGCAGGATGACTGAAGCTCCGTTCTTGAACTGCGACAACGACGTGAGTCCATTTGATTTATTTTCACACATCGACCCTGTTTGTTTGTTTCTGATGACGTCACATCCTGATTAGATTAGATTTAAAATCTACATTGAACCAGAAGTTTCTGCTGTTTGTTCTGAAGAATCGTCTGACCTCTGTTTGAACGCGTTTATCAGTCAGATTTATAAACCCTAACCCGCTAGGAGAGCTGTTTAAAATCCCTTTTATTTTCCTCATCAGATAAATATTGAATTCTAATAAACAGAATGAGTTTAATCAGATAATAAAATGAGTCCTCGGTTCCAGTCTGACTAATCGGTTTTTGATGGATTTTCTCTGGTCCTCCTCGGAGCCTGAACCCCTGACTGGTACCGGAGGAATCCTTTAGTCACGTCGGTACCAGGCGGGTTCTGATCCTCTCTTCTTCTGCAGCTGCAGCTGAACTTGATGCAGTATGGATACATCCCTCATGTGGAGATAAAGACTGAGCCCTACATACCTGAGACAGGTGAGCCCTTTGAGGATGATGCCACTGTGATTGACCTGGTATTAGATTTTGAGGAGTTGTCTGAAGCCACCTGACTTTTTAAATGAGACCAGATCATTCAGAGGAACGTTATGGATTCTTGTAGATTAAACCTCGTTTATTCTCAGGGACTGGTTTGTTCTGGGTTTATAGTCTGATGTCAGGATCATTTCTGCAGGCTCTCCTTTAAACATTTCCTCTGTTTTCTGAAGGTTTGATAAATAATAGTTGTCGTGATTCCTGTAACACTAAGAAGACCTGTAGAGGAAGACAAGCTGGAACATTTTAAGGCTTTCTAATAATGAATCAGATTCCAGTAATAATGAATATTTGTGATGTCACTGAGGGATGACGGAGGTCAGCCCCTAGCCCCCACGGGGACGACCCGACACCCAACACGATCCTCTAAAATCTACCTAAAACCTTCTCTAGACCTTCCTCACAGCATCGATCTGATGAGCAGAACTACACGTTCTAGACTTTAGTCAAGGGAAAAACCACAGCTTCAACTTTTTATTACAAGAATGATTAAAGCTGTTAGTCCTGGTTCAGGTGTTTGGTCGTTCTGTTGACTGTGTTTGTGTTTCAGCTCACGGCCCCTACATTCAGATCATCGAAGAGCCCAAACAGGTGAGACTCATCTTCTACTTCCTCTGAAAACCAGCAGGCTCTGTGGTGGTTAGAGGACCAGTCGTTGGTTTAGACGTCACCTTCGTGGTTTCATCCAGAATGAGATTACTGCTTGTTTTTACCTGATGCAGCGTCCACCTGCTGCTTTGGTCTGAAGACAATAAATCTTTATTATTCAAAAATAGTGAGAAATCGGAAAAACGGCTTTCTGAAAAAAAGATTTTTTCTTTATTTAAAAAAAGACCCTGACTATAAGAAAAAACCTGAGTAATAAATGAATTATGTTATACATCAAATGAAATCTGACTGCGAGGTTTCAGTTTTTAACTGAAGCGGTGTCCCACAGGGTCAGTATCAGGCCCACTGACATTTACTGTTTAAAATGTGACATTAGCTGATGGTTTCCTGTTTTCACTGAGCATCCTGTTACAGCTCAGGTCAGATATTAAGACATTTTATTTGATGATGCTTCAGTGTCGTATTGTTGACTTGAAAAAGAACCTTGACTTCCTGATGTTCCTGTACAATTACTGAAATATTTCAGCTTCTTTAAGGAATAAATAATATAAATTCCAGTGATGTTGGTAATAAAACCTGGGCCTGTTTATAGTGATTCACATAGTCAATGAAAAGTAAAGCAGGGAAACGTAGAACAAGCATGAAAACACTCCGATATCACGGAGGTAGTTTCCTCAGCAGGTCCGTCCACTGCTGCTGTTATCCAGGGTTTTCCCAGCAGTCGTTTACCAACACACAGCTCAAACAGGAAGTTCCTGTTGCTGACAGTCATAAGAGAATTATTCAGTAAACAGGTCCGTCAGCACCTGCTGCATCACGCAGGGTTCACTGAGAGGAAAAGTCCAAAAAATATCATGTCAGGAGAACTACTGATCCAGAACCTTTAAGGGAAATCAGGAAGAGAGGAGGGTCAGATCTAAACCGAGGGTCAGGAGTTCTAAACGGATGTGGACTGATGAACTCTGCAGCTGTGATCTGTAACAGAACCATGAATCCACCATCAGGCTCAGGAAACAGGTTTACAGAAGTTATTCAGCAGCTGGACTGTAAAGTGTGTGTGTTTCTGCAGAGGGGGTTTCGTTTCCGTTATGAGTGTGAGGGTCCGTCGCATGGCGGGCTCCCGGGGGCCTCCAGTGAGAAGAACCGGAGAACCTACCCAACCGTGAAGGTAGGTCCCAGCCCGACACGGACACCAAAGACGAGCGTCCAATCAGAAACAAGCTCCTGATCATGTGACATCGTTGTATTTCAGATCAATAACTACGTGGGTCACGCCCGGGTGGAGGTGCAGCTGGTGACCCACAACGACCCCCCTCGGGTCCACGCGCACAGCCTGGTGGGACGCCACTGCAACGAGAGCGGGACGTGCACGCTGGACATCGGCCCCAACGAGCTCACTGCCTCGTCAGTATCCAATCACACGGCTGCACCTTTTAACCAATCAGAGCTGGAAAGTTTTTGTGATTCTGCTCCCAGAAAGATTGAAAAAGTCCAAAGAGGAAGTCAGAGCGTTCTCATTTCACAAGACGCTCGGCGGGCAGAGAGCGCTGCTGGGATTTAATCAAACACTGATGACTGAGTCCAGAATGAGTCTTTATTACACTCCATCTAGATATAATCCATCTAGATAGGGTCCATCTAGATGTAGTCCATCTAGATGTAGTCCATCTAGATAGGGTCCATCTAGATATAATCCATCTAGATGTAGTCCATCTAGATAGGGTCCATCTAGATATAATCCATCTAGATGTAGTCCATCTAGATAGGGTCCATCTAGATATAATCCATCTAGATGTAGTCCATCTAGATAGGGTCCATCTAGATATAATCCATCTAGATAGGGTCCATCTAGATATAATCCATCTAGATGTAGTCCATCTAGATAGGGTCCATCTAGATATAGTCCATCTAGATAGGGTCCATCTAGATATAATCCATCTAGATGTAGTCCATCTAGATATAATCCATCTAGATAGGGTCAATCTAGATATAGTCCATCTAGAGGTGAAGCTCAGGATGTCTGTCCAGCTGCAGCCGAGGGTTCAATCCTCACCTGGTTAGGGTCAGTTAATCAGTTAGTTCATTAGTTATTCAGTTAGTTAATTCGTTAGTTGGTTAGTTATTTCATTAGTTAATCAGTTAACAGCTGATTTCTTGGCTGTGAGTACGAGGGTTTTATGATCAGTTCTCATGATCAGGTTGACTTGGTGCCACACAGGTGATGTAGAACTATGATGTCACTTCCTGTAGGTTCAGTAACCTGGGGATCCTCCATGTGACCAAGAAAGGTGTCGTTGAAGTTCTGACCAGAAGGCTGAGGGAGGAGAAGAAGAGACAGAAAGGAATGCTCTGTCACCTGACAGGTAGGTGTGCGCACACACACACACACCTGGACTCAGACACATGATGATGATGATGTCACTCTTCAGATGCTGAAGATTCGTCCATCCTGAAGGAGGCCAAGGAGCTGGGGAAGAGCATGGACCTGAACATCGTCCGTCTGAGATTCACAGCCTTCCTCCAGGACAGCAACGGGGGCTTCACCAGAGCTCTGAAACCCGTGGTGTCCAACCCCATCTACGACAGCAGTGAGTCCAGACCTGGACCTGGACCAGAACCAGACCCAGACACACCTCAGGACATGACTGTTTTCTGATAAAAGACCAGGATATAGAGGAAGACGTTTACACATGAAGGACGTATTTGGACCAGATGAGGCTCTGTTGTTCTGGTCTCACCTGAACAGGTTTCCTCTGGTTGGTGGATGAATCGATCTCTCAGGTAACGAGTCTTTGTTTCACCTGCAGAGTCGCCCAACGCCTCCAACCTGAAGATCTCCAGGATGGATAAGACCTGTGGCTCGGTTCTTGGAGGAGATGAGATCTTCCTGCTTTGTGACAAAGTCCAGAAAGGTCAGCTGTTTTAGTCCATCCTTAGAGACCTGAAGATGTGTCTGAAATATCCCATCATGCCTCTGTTCTGCTCCTCAGATGACATTGAGATCCGTTTCTATGAGGAGGAGGATGAAGGAGGCTGGGAGGCGTTCGGGGACTTCTCACCTACCGACGTTCACAAACAGGTTAGAGTCTGATCTCAGATCAGCAGCACAAAACAAACTCCTTCACAGGAAGTCTGACGGAGCTCAAACCAGAGCTTCAGTTCATCAGTGGGTCAGAGCTGGATGATGTTATTGATAGTTTATCTGGATTCATTTAGTAATGTAGAAGTTTCCGATGTCAGCAGCATCACGTTTGTAGGTTTTAACTCTCGTCTCTCCTCAGTACGCCATCGTGTTCAAAACACCGGCCTATCACAGCACAGAGATCGAGCGGCCCGTCACCGTCTTCCTGCAGCTCAGGAGGAAGAAGGCCGGCGACAGCAGCGACCCCAAACAGTTCACCTACATCCCTCAGGTCCAAGGTGAGTCTGAGGAGGAGGAGGTTTCACCTGGCTGTAGGCTCCTCCCTCCGACAGCTACACTTTCTGCTCTCTTGCTCCGTTTCAGACAAAGAGGAGGTGATGAGGAAGAAACAGAAGCTCCTGCCTCACTACGAGTCCTGGAGAGGAGGAGGAGCTGGAGGAGGAGCCGGGGGCTTTGGAGGAGCTGCAGGAGGAGGTATGGGTTGGGGGGGGGGGGGGGGGGGGGGGGGGGGGGGGGGGGGGGGGTTCTACTTGAACCTTCAGATTGTTTAAACCTCACAAACCAGTTTAACCCAGTAAGACCAGAATGTGTTCAGAGCTTCCATCAGTTCTGGAGGCGACACCGTTCTTCTAGAAATCAACCGGAGCAGCTGCTTTAAGACGAGAAGTTATGAAGAACAAGAAGATTTAAATACTTCTTAACTAACTAATTTAACTAACCTGAGTACCTTAACTAACTAACCTGAGTACCTTAACTAACTAATTTAACTAACCTGAGTACCTTAGCTAACTAACCTGAATACCTTAGCTAACTAATTTAACTAACCTGAGTACCTTAACTAACTAACCTGAGTACCTTAGCTAACTAATTTAACTAACCTGAGTACCTTAACTAACTAACCTGAGTACCTTAACTAACTAATTTAACTAACCTGAGTACCTTAACTAACTAATTTAACTAACCTGAGTACCTTAACTAACTAATTTAACTAACCTGAGTACCTTAACTAACTAACCTGAGTACCTTAACTAACTAACCTGAATACCTTAGCTAACGGAGAACACGTTGGGAACCTGACGAGGTCGTTCATAATGCTGCTCTCTGACCAGTAGCTACTGGTGTCCCTGCAGGTTTCCAGTTCCACCAGCAGATGAACGGAGGCTCTGGAGGTGGAGGCGGACCTTTTTATCCAGGAAGCTTTTCAGGTTTTACCTCTGGGGGAGGAGCTCAGATGTCAGGCTCCGCCCCTCAGCAGCAGAGTGATGGACAGACGAGCTCTCCGCTGCAGCATCAGCTGATTCAGATCGGTGAGACGTCGTGAGCTGAAACAATGTTTTGTTTATTTGTTTGTTGTTGTTTCACATTAATTGATGATGATGTTTCCAGCGGCAACGCTCAGCAGCCGAGCGTCTCAGAGCGCCAGACAGACCGCCGCCGCTCTGCTGCAGTACTGCAGTACCGGGGACGCCAGAATTCTCCTCGCCCTGCAGAGACACCTGTGTGGCATCCAGGACACCAACGGAGACACGTGAGTCCACTTCTCTCCAGATCCAGAACCAGAACCAGATCCAGAGACGACAGAAGCTGGTTTAACTTTTGTTTCCCCTCAGTCCGTTACACCTCGCCATCATCCACCAGCAGAGCGCCGTCATCCATCAGCTGATCCAAACCCTGCTGAGCAGCCAGCAGACCAGAGTCCTGAATCTGACCAACCACCTGCAGCAGGTACACAACTACACAACCAACACAACTACACAACCAGACACCTGCAGCAGGTACACAACCAACCACCTGCAGCAGGTACACAACTACACAACCAAACACCTGCAGCAGGTACACAACTACACAACCAACCACCTGCAGCAGGTCCACAACTACACAACCTACACAACCAACCACCTGCAGCAGGTCCACAACTACACAACCTACACAACCAACCACCTGCAGCAGGTACACAACCAACACAACTACACAACCAACCACCTGCAGCAGGTCCACAACTACACAACCTACACAACCAACCACCTGCAGCAGGTACACAACCAACACAACTACACAACTAACCACCTGCAGCAGGTACACAACTACACAACCAACACAACTACACAACCAACCACCTGCAGCAGGTACACAACTACACAACCAACACAACCAACCACCTGCAGCAGGTACACAACTACACAACCAACACAACTAACCACCTGCAGCAGGTACACAACCAACACAACTACACAACCAACCACCTGCAGCAGGTACACAACCAACACAACCAACCACCTGCAGCAGATACACAACTACACAACCAACCACCTGCAGCAGGTACACAATTACACAACCAACACAACTACACAACCAACCACCTGCAGCACTGCAGCAGGTACACAACTACACAACTAACCACCTGCAGCAGGTACACAACCAACACAACTACACAACCAACCACCTGCAGCAGGTACACAACTACACAACTAACCACCTGCAGCAGGTACACAACCAACACAACTACACAACCAACCACCTGCAGCAGGTACACAACCTACACAACCAACCACCTGCAGCAGGTACACAACTACACAACCAACACAACTACACAACCAGACACCTGCAGCAGGTACACAACTACACAACCAACCACCTGCAGCAGGTACACAACTACACAACCAGACACCTGCAGCAGGTACACAACCAACACAACTACACAACCAGACACCTGCAGCAGGTACACAACTACACAACCAACCACCTGCAGCAGGTACACAACTAACACAACTACACAACCAGACACCTGCAGCAGGTACACAACCAACCACACAACCAGACGGTGTCATGTGATCACTTACCCTCTAACTCCGCCCCCTCAGACCCCCCTCCACCTGGCGGTGATCACACGGCAGCCGAAGGTGGCGGAGCTGTTGTTGAGGGCGGGGGCAGACCCTAGCCTAGTGGACAAAGATGGCCGCAGCCCCCTGCACCTGGCAGCACTGAGCGGAGACGCGGAGATGCTTCGCCTCCTGCTGACTCACCTGGGAGAAGGCCACACCCACCTCATCAACATGGCGGATTACCACGGTGAGAGGAGGAGCCAGGGAACCTCCTGTGTGAGGAAGTTTGGGGTAAACGTAACAAACGGTGGTGTTTGTGTCCCTCAGGTCTTCAGCCACTCCACCTGGCCGTGAGGAGGGACGGCGAACGCTGCCTCCGCCTTCTGGTAGAGGGCGGAGCCAAAATAAACGCCCAGGAGCAGAAGAGCGGACACACGGCGCTGCACCTGGCCATCAGAGAAAACCTGTTCAAGGTGGCATGCACGCTCATCACCGAGGTAACAGAGTCTTAGCAGGAGGGGGCGGGGCCTGTTCTCACCTGGATTAGACTAACGTGACCTGTGTGACTTCAGCTAAAGGCCGACGCTAACGCTTGCACATTCGGAGGAAACACACCGCTACACCTGGCCTCCAGCCTGGGCTCGCCAACGTTCTGCGCTATGCTAATCGCTGCAGGTGAGACGCACAACTGACAGACACACAACACAACACGTCACACTGCAGGTGTTAACAGGAAGTGTCTCTCAGGTGCTGATAAGAACATGGAGAACGATGAGCCGCTTTTCTTCAGCTCCTCCTCCTCAGATGAAGAGGAAAACGAACCAATCAGAGATGAGCTCTCAGAGCGAGACGCCGCCACACAGCCAATCAAAACTCGTAAGAGACCTGCAGGAGGACACACCCCTCTGGACCTCGCTACCTGTCAGAAGGTAACGGACAGCCACGGAGACCTCCAGCTGTCCAACACTGTTCTGTTAGCCGTGTCCTCGTCTCCTCATGTCCTCGTCTTGTCCTCTCAGGTGAGGAACGTGTTGATCGACCGTCAGACTTCAAAGTCGAGTCGCCGCAGTGCCAAGAAGATCAGACCGAGCAGCAGTGAAGGTTTGTTCAGCTCTGACCTCCGAGTGTCTCGGTGACTTGTCTCTCTGATCATGTGACCCCGTTTCACCTGAAGCTGCAGACAGTAAGAGCTCGGGGCTGGACCAGGACACGTTGTCCCGCCTGGTGGACGTCCTGAGTGTGGGAGACGTCTCCTGGATGAAGCTGGCTGAGAAGCTGGGCATGATGACGCTAACTCACCTGTACCAGGACAGCCCGTCGCCATGCCAACGCCTGCTGCAGCACTACAAGGTAACACACTGACCAGCGGGGGGGGGGGAACCTGAGTCATACCTGGTGTCTGAACTCGTGTGTGTGTGTGTGTGTGTGTGTGTTCAGGTGGGTGGAGGTCCTGTTGAGGTTCTGGTTGAAGCTCTTCAGTCTCTGGGTCTGACAGAAGGAGTCCGACTGCTGAGGAACACCGAGCTACAAGAAGACAAACACAACACAGGTAGTGCGCGCGCACACACACACACACACACACACCTGTCAGTATTCAAAGACCCATAAGAACACAAATCAGAACCTTTTGATCCTGTCAGCTTTACCCGCTTCCTGAGGCGGCCACTAGAGGGAGCTCTAACACTCAAGACCAACAGGAGCTGAAAGTCTGATTACTAAAAATGAATAAATAAAAATTAAACATTTTTGTTTTTGTTCAACCAGATGCCACAGTGGACAGCGGCTTCAGCAGCCAGCCAATGGAGGAGCAGGAGGACGAGCCAGCTGTGGCCAATCAGTGACGAGCAGGAAGAGCGTTTCATGGAGGTCTGGTGATGGATGGGGAAGATCTCAGACCTTCTGAGGTTGAAACCAAAATAAGAACTGAGCAGTCGTCTGGTTCTGAACTCAGACCTGGAACATAAAAACTCAAACTTTAACATCTTCATGTAATTTATATTTCTTGTTTTCCTTCAATAAAAAGGTTGATCTGTTACTGACGAGTCTTTAGTTTAGAAGGTCCTTCCTGTCCATCACAGACCACTAGAAGGTCCTTCCTGTCCATCACAGACCACTAGAAGATCCTTCCTGTCCATCACAGACCACTAGAAGGTCCTTCCTGTCCATCACAGACCACTAGAAGATCCTTCCTGTCCATCACAGACCACTAGAAGGTCCTTCCTGTCCTCAGCTACATCCTACAGTGACTTTATGAAGGAGTTACTGAAACATCTCATCTTCATCTGGGATCAATAAAAACATTGATTTGATTAGTTTAGATGCCGACTCAGCATCCCAACAATAAAATAATTACCGGTACAGTAAATATATTTTTTATATTCTGTGATTTTTTAAGGGTCAGAGGTCAACAGCTGTATAAAAACATTTTGACATCATGATGTCATCATAACTGATGATGTAATGGACACACTCACTTTGCTTCCTGAGGATATTTATTATTGATCAGATGAGTTGACCGATCAATAACCTGAAGAAAAACGACTCTGATGTTGAGATCATTTTATTTTGACTCTAAGTCTCCAAGAACAAAAACATTTTGTGTCACTACAACGAACCTCACAGGAAGTGACGTATGTACAGCGAAGGTCGGACATTCAGGCCGCCGCGAAGCCAAACAAACAAACAAACAAACGTTCACAGGAATAAATAAACGTCTAAAAGCAAAGTGCGGCTGTATGGCTTCTTCTGCAGGTCCAACTTTATTTACAACAGACGAAGAAAAACTGGAACACAGAGCCGACAACACGCAGAGAGGATGCTGCGTTTCCATGGAAACCAGGGCAGAGCCATGGTTCTGATATGACAGCTCTGGTTCTGGGTCGTCCTATCAGAGAAAGGAGCTTTAGTGTGACAGGAACCGGTCCTGAACCAGAACCTGGAGAGTTCTCACAGTTTGAGGGGGCGGAGCTTCTGTCAGCCTCATGATGAGGATGAAGGTTGATGCGATGGATCTTCAGAGGTGATGATGATGAAACTCAATAAAGCATGAAGGAGGTAGAACCGGACGGACGGACGGCGTTAACGGGTCGGCGGCGCCCGCTGCAGCTGGACGTCACAAAGTCATCAACACATCCTCTGAGTTCAGTCCTGGTTCTGTCGGTACCTTTAAACCGGATCGCTCAGGACCAGCAGGACGATTGATCCGGGTCAGAACAGAAGCCTGAACTCTGTCTGCAGCTTCACAGAATCTCTTTTGATCATGTGGAGCTGTAAACAAACAACTCTGTAAACAAACACTCTGCTGCCACCTGGAGGTCGTCTGACCTCATTAAAACCAGGTTTACTGAAACCCAGAAGGTCCAGATTCAGGTTTAGAGGCGAGTCTGGTCGGGCCTGCAGGATCAGACCAGACGGGTCTCACTGGGTTCTGACCTGAGGACAGAATTCAGGTGTTTTTGAGTGTGTTGTAAAGGTCTGGCGCCCCCCAGTGGCAGCCGGAGGAACCATCACATCTAAAACCAGACACCTGGTTTTAGCCAGGATCAAAACACTGATGAAGATCATTAAACCTTCTCGTTTCACACACACACACACACACACACACACAGGTCATGTGACCCGGGCCAGGCGTGGACGGACTCAAAACACGAAGCTCATCGCCGACAGGATGAGCTTCTCTCGGTCGTTCAGACCACACGTTTCCTCTCAGACTCGTCGGGTCGTTTCCTCTCTCTGATGAGATGAGTGACTGACGACCTTCCGTACTTCCTGTTTGTTTCCAGCAGAAAACAACAACAAACTAACGTAAACAAACGATGTCGTTGGATGTGGAGGTATCAGGTTACACTGTCCTGTCTGGGGGTTTCCTGACTCTAAACTCTAAGCCCCTCCCCTACTTAATCCGTCACTACGGCAACACTCCCACACCCCTGCGGTAGCCACGGCAACCGGCAGGTCAAAGCAGAGCGATGGTGATGCAGAAAGTCAGTCTGAGGGGACAAAAATAAAAACTCCTATGACATGAATGTTCCTCTGCAGGTGAGCACTTCCTGTCCAGCTTTTCACAATAAAGTGCCTCCACACACAGCCCTGAACTAACTGATTCCTGACAGGAAATAAAGCTTTTATTGTGAAGGCCAGCAGCTAAGACCGTTTCCTGGACGAGGCGTCCACCTGTTCATCCTGCTTTCTGACCAACGTCTCCTTTCCTGATGATCTCAAACGTCTCACCCGGAGTTAAAGTGTCTTAGCCAATCAGAAGTCAGGATTGTCAGCGTTACGCCTCCTCCTCCTGTTTGCTGCTTTGCTTCTGTAGCTCCACCTTCTGGTTGTTGCCGCCGCCGTTCTTCCTGCCTCCTTCTTTGATGCTGCCGCCGCTCTTGGTCCCCAAAGACGAAGAAGACATGACCTTTAAACTCTTGGACATTTTGGTCCCGCGGGACTTCTCCTTGTTGGCGGCGTCCTGAGGTAGGGAGGGGCTGGAATGCGCCCTCTGCAGGCCACCATCGCTGAAGAGCCGAGACTCGAAGGCCGCCAGGTCCTCGTCGCCGCTCGCCAACTTGGCTCGCAGCAGCATGGCGTACGTACCGTAACGCGTTTTCTGAAGGAGAGAAGAGAAGACGGTTAGCAACACGGAGAAGACCAGACCAGACGAGGAGAAACGCAGCGAAACATGATGAGGAGGGGGAGGAGCCACGGCCCCGTTGCTCCTGTGAGCCTGCCTCCGGAACAGGGGGATGTTTTCCCACAGACCTCCTGATGGATGGATGGATGGATGGATGGATGGATGGATGGATGGATGGATGGATGGATGGATGGATGGATGGATGGATGGATGGATGGAGGATGTTTGAACCTCAGCGCGGTGGATTAAATGTCATCAACTTTAAGAGAAGTTGTTCTGAGTCTCGTTTGGATAAAAGAACGTCTGACAGCTTGATTTGTCTGAACCTGAAACTTTTACCCAAAAAAGCTTTAAACGTTGTACAAAAAGGAATAAACTAAACTAAACACCTAGATATTTTCTTTAGTCAGTCAGTGGTAATGAAGCCTTTAAAGGGTTAAGAGCTGATCTGAGGACAAACAGCAGCCGGTCGGCCGAGCGGATCTCCGTGTTCCCGACACGTCGTGATGAAGACGAGACAGAAGGAGCTGCAGACCTCAGAGAGCGCTCACTGATTCACACAGCAGGTGATGAGAAGTCATGTGACCAAACACACGTGACCTGAATGCAGCAGAGAGCAGAGCGCGTTCTGTTTGCCGTTTTCTCTCCGTGACTCAGCGATTATTTGAGATGTTTTCGGTCAGACTGGCGTCCTGAGTTTCCTCCTCTCAGCTCTGCAGCAGCAGGTTGTTTCCATGGATTCATGCTGTTGGATCGGAGCGACCATCTGCAGAAGGCCAGAATGTGTTTTTCCATCTTCGGCGTGTTCTCGCTGCACATGTTCCTCTGCTCAGCTGGTCCATTAAAAACACCGAGTCTGAACAGAAAATCTAAAGGTTTTTAATCAACTGGAGGGTTTTTTATTGTTTTTGACCATTAAAACGTTTTGACTTTATATTTTTATGACAATTTTCACTTAAAATGGTTTCAAATGTTCTTTTGGATTGTTTTACTTGTTTAAACTGATTATTTGTATGTTTTTATGGTTAAACAGCTGATCGGTAGATGATCAGCTGATTGACCCAAACACCAGGAGGAACCTGGGTGGAGCTTCTTCTTCTGTGGTGGAAAAAAAAAAAAAAATCAGACTCACCTCAAATTCCAGGTACTCCTTCCTGAGCTTATGCTCCTCCAGCTCGCGACCTTTGACCTTTCGATCGGGCGTGGAGGTTGTGAGTTCCACCAGCTCGGAGGAAACCGCCCTGAACCGGTTCTCGTGGGATTTGAACTGCTCCTCCTGTCGGGACAGAGGATCGATGTCTGAAGCTTGAAGGGATAAACGATGAGAACCGGCTGAAGGGTTCTGTTTGTACCTGGGACAGTTTGGTGTTGGACCCCGGCAGCAGAGGACGGCTGAAGCGCTTCTGGGAACCGATGGCTGCCGGGAACGGGGGAGCAGAAAACATGGCCGCCACCACGTTGATCCGTGTGATCCACGACTGCATCTGCTCAGCGTTCCTGCAGGAGAACATCGAAGCGTTCCATCAGTTACAGAGCTGTGAGAAGTTTTTGTCCCTTCACAGGTTTACCCAGGTCAACAGCCTTTAACCTGTGAAGGACCTGACTGACGGGGACAGAGGTCAAAGACAGGAGGCCTCTTACGGTGCCTGGAACAGGAAGACCCTCCAGTCGGCCGTTCGCAGGTAGAAGACGTTGGGTCTCTTGCTGTAATCAGCTGCTCTCATGGCCAGAGAGTGATGGATGGACACGGCGTTCTTAACGTCCTCCTCTGTCAGCTCTCGCTCTGAGCGGTACTCGTCCTGCAGACCGGGACAGAGACATGGTGAGACCATGATCCAGCTCAGGGACTTTGCTCTGATAAAACGAGCAGATCGTCCTGACTGATCAGGAATCAGTTTGATGTTTTATTCCTACTGATTTTATTTATTTATTTCCAGGATGGAGATTCTGGTGGAAAACTGTGTGATGGAAGCTCCACTGACTGGACTGGAGCTTCAGTTTGGTTGCAATCTGCAGTTTCACCACTAGATGTCAGCACGTGATAAACTTTTAGTGACATGAAATAAAAATCAGCCACAGCCAAAAAAACTCCTTCAGGACTTGGAAAGTCTGGAAAACTGTTGATCAAGATTAAGGATTACAGGGAGGTGTGGCTGCTGGGAGGGAAAAAAGGAAAATATGGGACTGAATCAGGAGTCAAACAGAACTGGATCTGGAATTTAATCAGGACTTCATTCAGGACTGGGTCAGGAGTTAAATCAGGACTGGATCTGGAGTTAAATCAGGACTGGATCTGGAGTTAAATCAGGACTGGATCAGGAGATAAATCAGGACTGGATCAGGAGATAAATCAGGACTGGATCAGGAGTTAAATCAGGACTGGATCAGGAGTTAATTCAGGACTGGATCAGGAGTTAATTCAGGACTGGATCAGGAGAAAAATCAGGACTGGATCAGAAGATAAATCAGGACTGGATCAGGAGAAAAATCAGGACTGGATCAGGAGTTAATTCAGGACTGGATCAGAAGATAAATCAGGACTGGATCAGGAGAAAAATCAGGACTGGATCAGGAGTTAATTCAGGACTGGATCAGAAGATAAATCGACTGGATCAGGAGAAAAATCAGGACTGGATCAGGAGATAAATCAGGACTGGATCAGGAGTTAATTCAGGACTGGATCAGGAGAAAAATCAGGACTGGATCAGGAGTTAATTCAGGACTGGATCAGAAGATAAATCAGGACTGGATCAGGAGTTTAATCAGGACTGGATCAGGAGTTTAATCAGGACTGGATCAGGAGTTTAATCAGGACTGGATCAGGAGTTCTGGATTGAATAAGGTCTTCTGAATATGTCAGACCTCCTACCTTCTGCAGGTAGAGCACCAGACCCTTCAGCATGGCGTAGAAAGACTTCCAGCCTCTTTTACCCCTCGGTGCTGCAACAAACAAGGCATTATGGGAAATCAGACATCAGTGAGACAAACTGTCTTTTAAAAACATGTCTGCTTTAATAGTTTAAAAATCAAACCTAATGAGGTTCTATCATTTTATGGATACAACAAAAGAGAACTTTCAGATTTTATTTCCTGATGATTTTTATTAGTTTGTCTCCTGTGGAGTCGCTGTACCACGTACTTCTCTTCCCGTCGGGGTCGGCGTGGACCTTCCGAACCAGGAAGCCGCTCTTATAAAGCTCTCCGTCGGCCTGCTGGGCCACGCCCACCAGCGGGTTTCCACCACTCCCCAGCCGCTTCATGGTGTGGGAGGCGGAGTCTGTTCGTACTTCTGCCAGCTCCGACATGGACTTCCTCAGCTCCTCTTCATCACTTCCAGAGAAACAACAGATCAGTAAAAACAGACGTCATGGAGATCTTCATGTTCTGAAGGTTTAGTTCCGTTTTCATCAGAACTTCATCATCATCTTCATCACTGGCTGGTTCATAAAACCTGACTCAACGACAGACGTCCAGCTTGACTCACTGTGTTTGTCACACTTTAAATGTTTTTCTTGTTTTCTTTGATTAATCAGTGAAACACAGGGTTTGAACTGGACCTGATCAAAGATGGTCCAGATGATAAATCAATTCTTTTGGTTTAAAGAGGATTCAGCTGCTGATTGATTATTTATTTATTCTAAAACCATCCAGTCTGAAGACCTGAGGTTGACCCAACATGGACTCCCGTAATCCCAGACTGGATCAACTCTGGACCAGGTTCTGTAGTTTAGTGTGTAATTCCCCCATCAGCCACCAGGGGCTGCTCAAGTCTTCAATCAAAGCCGATCCAGGAGAAGTCACGTTTTCTTTTTGTTCTGCAGCCAAACTTTAAAAATTTAGATTTAAACTCTAAAGGTTTTCAACAGAAATACAGTAGCTAATAACAAAACATATCTAAAAATAGATCTCATTATCCCAGAGGGAAACTTTAGAATGATAATAAAATCTAAAGTAGTCAAATGTAATTCATTAAGTCAAAATAAATCCAGTTCTAGTTTTTTCTAAATCAGTTTCCTTCTAATCCAAATGAATCCAGTCAGTTCCAATAAAGTCTCATGTTTTATTATTAATAACTCAGAGGAAACCAACTGATTACTTTAGATCTGGGAGTTTTTTTAAGTACACATTTAACATTTTTACTCTGATTTTCTCAAACTCAGAATTCAGTTTTGAAAGAAAACGTGATCAAACTGTTTTTCTCCTCAAGTATTTCTGATTGTTTGTTGTTGTTTTTATCAGAATAAACAGCAACAAGCTCCACCCTCACGCCCAAATATGGTCACTTACAGCTTCAGTGAGATGTTGACAGTCTGATGGCAATATGGCCCCGCCCACTTCTCCCTGCTTCTCCTTATGGCCAAATTATCATTACTGTAACCATGACGACTAACATCCATAAACGGTCTCATCTAAATAAATCATCTGAATGTTTTCTGTCTAAACTCTCGTTAAAGCTGCTTCCTGTTTTAGTTTTTACTCAAACCTGCAGCTGCTGAAGTCCCTGAATAAAATCAGAATGTTTTATTAACAGAAACCTTCAGACAGGAAAGAGTTTAGAGGGAGGGAGGACAGGAGCTGCACACACACACACACACACACACACACACACACACACACACCATGCATGGGCGTTGGGATGCTGACCTGTAATTACCGCGAGGAGAAATGGTTACCACGGTAACACAGCCCTAAATAAGGGAGTCGGGGCAATGAGGACACACACTTGACGTGTTTACATGCGTGTTGTTGGCACTTACATGGTCCACTGCAGCTTCTCGTTCTTGATGGAGCTGTACAGAGTCTGCAGAGAGAGCGCACACACACACACACACACACACACACACACACACACACACACACACACGGTTAGTGAGCTGGAGGATCCATCTCCAGCTGCTCAGTACAAACCGGGTCAGCCCACAGGATGAAGATCTCTCCTCTTCCTCCAGGTTAGAGGACATGTTTCTGCTGTTTGTCTTAATCACATCATTTTTTTAAGTCATTTAATTTTACAGTTTTAAACCTTTAAAAAGTTGCTAAAAACCTTGTTTTTTTCTCACACTTTTAAAGTTTCTAAGAACATTTTTGTCAAAGTTTCAGGTTCATCCTGTAGTAAAGTGATCAAAAGTGGTCCTGTGGCCTCTAAAGGCTGAAGATGAAACTACAGGAAGTGAATCCATCGTACACCGGATCACTGGACTAACCAGCTCATCTTCACACGAGTTGCAGACCCCCCCCCCACTGGCTGGTTTTAAGCCCCGCCTCCTCCATGTAAACCAATGAGACATTTCCCTGAATAAAAACTCTAAATCAAGGGTTTAAACAAGCTCTTTAAAAAAGATCAAAGTGCACCGGCTCTCCTTCGTGCACCAGTTGAGCCACGTCACGTGATCACACGCTGACGAGCTGCAGCGTGAGCTGAGCGGCTCGCTGCAGGGCGAAGGAGCGCTCAGTGACACACACCTCCAGCAACACTCACACCGGTTGCGTACTAAACAGATGAACAGGTGAGTGGGTGGAGCTTTCAGGTGAGTGGGTGGAGCTTTCAGGTGAGTGGGTGGAGCTTTCAGGTGAGTGGGTGGAGCTTTCAGGTGAGTAGGCAGGGTTTTGGTGAATGGGTGGGGCTTCAAGATGAGTAGATGAGACTTTCAGGTGAGTGGGAGGGGCTTTAAAATGAGTGGGAGGGCGTTTAGGTGAGTGGGTGGAGCATTAGCTGAAAAGGCAGGGTTTAGGTGAACGGGTGGGGCTTATAGGTGAGTGGGTGGAGCTTTAGATGAGTAGGCGGGGCTTTGTGTAAGTAGGGTAACTTTCAACCCTACATCTCATGGTTCCAGACCCCAACATGGCTGCTCCTGTAAAAATAATCTCATGGCGTCAGTTTTCACCAGCAGAAGTAGGCGGAGCCACTCCGTCCATCTTTGATCCAGTCTCTGACCTGATGCTACTGTTCAAAAACCACCTACAGTAAATAAAGTCAATCAATTAATCTTAAATCTTTATATCTGACTACATCTGAATGAAACAAGGTCTTTATAATATTTCGGTCTATTTAGTTATCTTTAAGGTCTTTATATTCATTTCTGACCAGCTGCAGCGCCTCCTGCTGGCTGGTTGGCTGAATCTAGTGTTTAATTTTTCAGCAAAGCTCATTTTTTTTCTTGTTTTTGTTTCTGGAAGAAACTCTGCTGTTTACAAAGATTTAAAGTCTGGTTTTGGATTATTCTAAAAACAAACTTCTGATATTTTATATAAAAGTTCTGGAAAACCCCCTCAGTTCCAGGTTCTACCTTCTTCTTGCGGTTCTGCGGGTGGTGCTGCCCGTCCTGACTCTTCCCCAGCAGGTCCGGAAAGGCCAGCGGCTTCAGGGAGCGGGACCTGGGAGCTCTGGGGTACCTGAAAGCATCCGAGCCCCTCGTGTCCCGCCCACTCCGGACCGAGCACAGCGACCGCGAGCGCATGCGTCCTGACGAGTGGATGCTGTTCACCCCGATCATGGTGGCGAGTCAGAACCGCAGAGGTCAAAGGTCAGAAAAGGAGGTTCTGATGGAGGCAGACTCCAACAGGAGGACCAGAACCAGCTGAGGGAGATGACAGCGGACTAATTCAGGCTGGACTCACAGGAGACGGACCTGATGCATTATGGATCCACTTCTATTTATTACGCATCAGAACACATCAGAGGTTCTTTGGGTCAGAATCCTGCAGGTGGACCTGATCTATTCCTCACTGGACCAGGTCAGAATCTTCTGGAGGTCAGAAAAAAACCAGTCCAAAAGTCTCTCATTGGTTTTTAGGAAACATCAAAGTCCAGCAGGACGAGTTCCAGGTTTCATATGAAGGAAACTCCTTCAGATTTAAAGGATCTGCAGCAGAAATGATTAACAAACGGGATTAAAATAAACAACCGGAATATTAAAATAATCTAGCAGATTAATCATTTAACCCCTCCAGATGTTTCGTTCTCCCAGTGATGTTTTTCTGAGACAGATTAAAGGTCTCAGACTTTCTGAAGAGGCTGATTTATCGGTTTGTTTTCTGATTATCTGTCAGAGTCGACCTTCTCCTCCTCTTCACGTCTCATTAAACTCCAAACTGTCCCGGCGGCGGATTACAGTCGATTTCTCTGACGATCCTCGTTCTTCATCCCATCGATCAGACCAAAAAAAAAAACGATCCCAAAAATCGGACCTGAGGCTGCAGCTCCTGACGCAGCGGCGAGGAGAATCCCTGGACTGCAAATAAATCTGCGTGACGAAGGAAACGCAGCTCCCTCTCACGTCCAAAAAAGAAAAAAGGAGGAGGGTGGGAGCACACCCACACAGGCAGACAGGGAGGCAGAGGAGGGATGAAGGAGGGATGAGGAGGAGAAAAGAGGGATGAGCTGATGGGGAAAAGAGGAGGAAAGTTTCTCCTGTTGAATCCTAAAACCTGACAGATCCACCCCTCCTCCTCCTCCTCAGCTGTTGATCTCTTCGTCCTCTAACTCCTTCAGACTCTTCTCCTCCTCCTGTTTGTTGTCGTCTTCGTCCTGCAGGAGAATCCCTCTGTCTGGTCAGGTGAGCTCTTCCTCCTCCCCTCCTCTTCCTCTGATTCTTCCTCCTCCTCCTCCTCCTCAGACTCTTAACTGTTGAGGACCGCTTGCCCTCCCTCCTCCTCTTCCTCCCCCTCCTCCCCTCGTCTTTCTTCTCTCGCAATGCGCATTTTCTCTGAGCTGCAGCAGCCAATCAGAGCGCAGCAACAGGCGCTAGAGCCCGCCTCCTGCTCTCCTTGGAGCTGTCAATCATGAGCTGAATGTAAATGCAGCTGAGAGACGAAGATCAGCAGAAAAATCCAGTCGATGTTCTGAGTCTGATCTGACCGATCGATAACCGATAATCAGGTTTAACTCAGTCGCTGCTTCAACAGAGACTTACTAATAAAACATCACTTTTTATATTTATACGCCGTCTTCACAGTTTAATAGACAATTCTTTCCCATATTCATTGTTTTATTTATTTTTATTCTTATTTTGTTGAACAAAAAAAATCTGTAAAAAGCACAAATTTGACAGAAAATGCCTAAAAGGAACAAAAGGCTTTCATTATAAAAGTGTTAAATAAAGCATTTAACTGTTTTAGACGTTAAACAATCGTGTTGGTTTAAAGGACAGTTTATTACATTTAGTGCTACATTTATTTACTATGCATTTAATTGTTTGAGTAGCACTTTTAAAACGATGTTCATCATGTTTACATCAAATAATAAATGTAATCAAATCAGTTGAGAATCTAAAAGTCAGATAAATATTTAGTATTCATTAGTGCTGGGTATTGTGGCCAATTTCCCAAATCGATTCGATTTCGATTTGTAAGGCTCAGAATCGATTAATCACGATTCGATTCGATTCACTGCAGTTTGGTCTTAAATAATTAAAAAGGCTCAACTGTGTTCCAAAATAGAAATAAACTTTATTTATATTTTCACCTTGAACAACAGCTTTAAAGTGCAAACTTTTAATTTAGGCAGTTTAAACTTTGACTGTACCCATGAATTAACCAAATGGTTATAAAACTGTAAACAGAACTGTCAACTTTCAGTCAAGGAGAAAAATCGATCTCAGGCCTAATCAATCGATTCTGAAAAATGTATATGAAATCGATTTTTTTACCCAGCCCTAGTATTCATGAACTAGTTTTTAGAATTCAGTAAAGAGTAGGGCTGGGCGATTAATCGAAAATAATCGAATATTGAATTTTATACTCTAATGCCCAAAATCGTGTTTGATATTTTAAAAAATGAAAAGAAGCGAGTAGGTTCCTGATGTCCGTGTCCCTTTAAGAAGCTGTGACACGACTCAACTAGTCCGTGTCACATGCTAGTCACGTGACTCCTCCTCCTATACTTTGCAGGAAATTTTAGTCTATGGAGCAATTATACTGCTACAGTTTTTGAGCATACAGGTAGTTATCGTCCATGAGGTCATATCGCCCAGCCCTAGTAAAAAGTTTAATTAAAGTTCAGGCTCTGATGAAAACATGGAGCCAATAAACCTGAGATGCGTGTTAAAGAGCAGAAACATTTAAAAAGCAACCAGCTGGGGACGGTGATGTTTGAATCCACTCAGTCCCAGTAACAGGCTGGAGGTAACGAAGGGAAACCAAAAAACCAAAACTGAAGTGTTCAGTTTGAACATCAAACCTGAAGTAAACACCAGATGTTCCTCTGATTCCTGCAGTCTGAATCAAGAGAACGGACTCTGACTGATCGAAGTGGTTGATCATCCAGATGTAATGATTTTTAACGAGCTGTGAGATCAGTGATGCTGCTGGAATATGTAGGTTTACGGGTTTAATCTTTACGAGGTTTATGGTAATGATGATGTTAGCTGAGAGGAAACAAACAAACGTGGTCCGAGGACGGATCCTTGTGGGACACCCAAACTCAGCTGAGACTTTAGGAAGGTAAAACGTTGTGTTTGACAATAAATATGAGCCGAGAGCACTTTACATTTCAGGAGGATGAAGAAAGATTCTAATGAACCTCAAATGAAGGAAGGACAGAGATTTTGCAATAAAACTTTCTTTTGTTTTTTTTTTTCTTTTTAAATGTTTAAGTCAGTGGTTACGAAGGGCATTTCAGCAGATGTTGATTTGTTCTTTGGTTACTGAATTTTAAACGTGGTCATTCAGCCTGATCCAGTTTCACCGACTCATCCTGGTTTCTTTAATGAAAACACAGACGGAGAGATTTCAACAAGCAGCAGAGATTATTCCTGTTTCTCTGCCTCTCAGCCAGTCGGGGCTGCTGCCCACACACACTCTGCATCGACCAGCCACCGTCCAACCAGCAGCGAGCTGAAGGCATAAAACACACACACACACACACACACACACACTCACACACACATTAACAGGCAGGCCTGATGAGGATGATGGAGGTGAAGAGGTGACGCAGATTCATGTTGATCGCTCAGAGGCTGAGGTGGAAACGAGAGTGGGAGACTAACACACACACACACACACACATGCAGCAGTCATGAGAAGTGATATTAATTCACGTCTGTTTCTTTTCCTGCTGCGACGATCTCACACTAACGACCTGCTGAGGGTTTCACACTTTTGACTTTTGAGTATTCACAACATCAGTCGTCGTATTTGAGTTTGAGTCAAAGAGACGTCCTCAGAAACAATAAAAACACAGCTGTGTGTGTGTTGTTCCTGATTTTCCATCGTTATGAGGACACTGTAGCTTAAACAGTCATGCTGGGCACACCTGTGCACTGTGAGGACATTTGTTATTAAGTTTATTTCTACATGGAGACACCTGTCCTCTGAAGACACCCCTGTCCATTTAGGACATCTGTGTTTGTGAGACAGTCATACCTTCAGCAGATCTTTGGGGAAGTCCTTTCCGTCGTTGAGGCCTTCCAGGTTGGAGATGAACTGACTGCAGGACATCCTCTTCCCAATGTTCTACACACACAAACAGAGTCGTGTCATTAATTCTCTGTAAACCTTGTTAGAGTTGAAATCTAGTCTCAGATAAGATCAATCATCACTTCTGCTGCCGTGTGCGGTCTGTTTGATGGTTACCGTGGCGACAGGAACCATTTCCCTAAACAAGTTTATCATCTGAAGCATTATGTGAATGAGGTCACATCTCTAACTTAATGTTATCAACAATAATATTTTAATAAAACCTGCTGAAAAATAATTAATAGATCCCACTTCAGAACAAACCAAACCTGTCTTTAAATATTAGAGATTTGTTAGACATATCATTCTATTTAACTTTGTTTCAAACTGAAATATTAATTTTATCTTAACATTTTAAAAAAGATTTGTGTTTTAAAAACCAACAGAAACATCTCACTCAGTGACAGATTTTCACATGATGAAATCAATCGTTTAAATTAAACCAAATATATCAACTATTCAACCTGCAGTTTCACTCGACCAAATATGGAGTTCCTGTTAGAAGCAAGCATCAGTCAGGAGACGTATAAATAAATAAGTAAGACTCACGTTTCCATGAAGGTCTGTGTTCAGCAGCATGACGGCACACGTCAGAGTGTGGACGCTGTCTGAGAGACAGAGACAACAGTGAGACACAGACAGGTGAGAGACAGGTGAGCTGGTCAGGTGCGCTACCTTCAGTGGACAGGCTCTCTGGGTTACACTGTCTGTATCTCCTGGAGAAATGAGCGAGGACTCGTTCTCTCTCCTGAGTTTCTCCCATCAGAGCGAACTGAGTCAAAAACGTCCTGAAAACAAACAAACAAACATCAGATTCACATGAACTCTATTCTAATCTGGGGGGTATTTATGCTCGTAGGGGTCCTGACAGAAAATAACAGATCTACTCATTTATGAGAAGGACACCAAGAAGCTCTCCTTCATCCTATTCAAACTGATGACAGCCTTATTGACGTAATAACTTTAGAGTTATTAATCTAATCACAGCAACTGTGATGTCAATACAATCTTTTTCTTTTTTTGGCTTCTTTTGGTTGTGGTTATATAATATTTAATCATGTTCAAAATTACTTTCAGCAAATTTAAGGTGATTGACTTCATAAGTCATTAACAGGAAGTGATTACAGATTGATGATCAGAACCAGAACAGACCTGAGCGCCTGGTCGATGGTCAGACCGCCGAAGTTAAAATGGTCGAGATATTCCTGCGCCACCATCTGGCTGAACTCGTTACTGCAGAAACAGGAAACAGAGATAAGAAACAGGAAAAAGAGACAGGAAACAAACAGGAAACAAGAAAAACAGGACAGAGATAGAAACAAAAAAAGGAAACAGGACGAAGAAACAGGAAAACAAGAAACGAGGAAAAAAGACAGGAAACAGGAAAAAGTGACAGCAAACCGAAACAAGAAACACGCAAAGGTCAGGAAACATGAAGCAAAAAACAAAAACAGGGAAAAGAGACGGAAAATAGAAACAGGAAATTAGAAACCAAAACCAAACAGGACAAAGAGACAGAAACAAAAGTCAGGAAACAGAAAATATGAAACAAGGGGGAAAAAAAGACAGGAAACTGGGAAAAGTCAGGAAACATGAAACAAAAAACACGAAAAAATACAGGAAACAGAAAAATAAAGAAACAGGAAAATAGGAAAACGCAACCGCAAATGGGAAACAAACAGGGAAAAAAGACAAAAACAGCTGAATGATGAAGTTTAAAACACTAACTGCATCAAACAATATGTAGACTTTAAATATCCTAATATTATCAGAAATGACTGGACTAAAGAAAAACCACTTTCTAAAGTAGACTCAGATATTTAGTTGATTCTTGATCATTCTGCTGAAGATGAACCAGAATTAAAACAGACACACTGACTTCTTGCCGAGGTGTCGAGCGACGTCGGACTTCCTGAACCCCTCCAGGTTGTAGAGGCATTTGGCCAGACGTTTGGCGGCCTGCAGGTCCGCCTTCAGGCCGTTGGTCAGCGCGTCATCACTGCCGCCCAGCGCCAAACGCTCCGCCACGTCGGCCTGCGGGTACAGCAGCTCGGGTGGACGGTTCACCGAACGCTCCCTGAAACAAACAACCGGACGGTGACTCAGGACTTTCAGATCCGTTTCACTGAAAACTCACCACTTCCTGTTCTCAGAGTTCCTCCTGAAACTGAAATATTAATAATTATTAAAGGGAAGGATAAAAACTGTGTGACAGGAAAATAAACAGCAATAACAGGAAGAGAAATACAGATTAAACTGAGTGGATGAGAGGATTTATTAGTAAACCTCTCTGAGGCAGAGATTTAAAAAAAGAACCAAAACAGAGAATCTCTGTTGATAAAAAAAAAAAAAAGAGAATAATCTGATCTGTGTTTGTGATGAATCAAATGAAAAATAACATAAAATCTATTCAGTAAAATCAGGTTCCTCCTGCCTTAATCTCAGAACCTTTCTGACCCGTTTGCATCCTGTGTGTCACACTCAGATGTTTTCTTCTGCATCAGCATTGATTGTTACCCGTTGTCATGGTAACAAGACAAACAGGGACCGCAGGCAGCTAATGCAACACGACATTTAACAGGTCGACATGTTTTAACAGTTTTTCTGGAAACTTAAAGGTCATTTCTACACTTTCAGCCTTTAAAACGTCTCCTTCAGTCCTCAAACAAAAACATCCCCATCAATTAAAACAAACACAATCCTCCATCGCCTCTAGGCTCCTGCTGCTCAGAGGCTTCGTCTTAGAAAAGATAAAAGTACCTCGATTGTTGGGTTTTAAAGAAAAGAAAAACACCAGACATCAGGGTGGTTTTAGAGACATGAGCTCACGTTTCTGAGAAGTCCTGCAGCTTCTAAACAACTCAAAAACACAATTACATTGATTTTAATTCTATTATTGTATAAACAATAAAAACTAACAAACCATCCTAAACTGAACAATAAAATCCACTAAAAACCACGAGTTTAGTCAGAGATTCACAATAAAAGCTGAAACTTTATTTTCTTAATTAGTTTTTATTTCCATTTTTACATATTTGAGTACACGATAATGAGCTGCTTTCACTTTCAGAGCGCTCCAAAGGCTCGCTCATTCAGCAGTGGGAACAAGCATATATACATAGTCCTGTGGTATACACGTAGTCCTGTGGTACATACGTAGTCCTGTGGTATATACGTAGTCCTGTGGTATACACGTAGTCCTGTGGTACATACGTAGTCCTGTGGTATATACATAGTCCTGTGGTATACACGTAGTCCTGTGGTATATACGTAGTCCTGTGGTATATACGTAGTCCTGTGGTATACACGTAGTCCTGTGGTATACACGTAGTCCTGTGGTATATACATAGTCCTGTGGTATATACGTAGTCCTGTGGTACATACGTAGTCCTGTGGTACATACGTAGTCCTGTGGTACATACGTAGTCCTGTGGTATATACGTAGTCCTGTGGTATATACGTAGTCCTGTGGTATATACGTAGTCCTGTGGTATATACGTAGTCCTGTGGTACATACGTAGTCCTGTGGTACATACGTAGTCCTGTGGTACATACGTAGTCCTGTGGTACATACGTAGTCCTGTGGTATATACGTAGTCCTGTGGTATATATGCATTAGGGATCACTTCCCATTTCCCCTATAAAGGTCACAGTTTGCTGATAAACTTTCAGATTTAATGTTTTGTTGACTAAACTCAGTTCTTTTTAATATTATCAGTTAAAATCATGGCTGATCTGTAGCCATCAATGAAATCACTATCTGTCTAGTTTTATTGAGTTTTTTTTTTTTTTTTACTTCTTATTGATATTTTATCTTAACCTATGGATTTACCTCATGTTAGAATTGAATTGCTCCTTTAAACTGAGGGAATGTATAGAATCGTTTTATTCTCATAATTTAGTTTTACTCATGTCTTAATCACGTTCTGTGTGAATTTATCTCATTTTAATCATGTAATGTTTGTGTTTTATGTATATGGGACTACGAATGGAAACTAGCTTATTGCCAATTCTGGTGTATTTATATTCATTAATATGCTTTGTCCCATTCAAGTAAATAAATCAATTCAAATCATAATTATTATTAAGTAGAAGTAGTAATAATAACACCACTGAGACAGAACCAGGTTCAGTCTATCACCACTGTAACTTCCAGCATGTTTACATGTAAACAGTCATTAGTTTTCCAATAAACAAGCTGATTTTCGTTAACAGCCTCTGCAGCTAATCAATAAGCGGCTACAGTTACAGCAGCATCAATCAGCAGCTCCTCCCAGATCGATAAGCTCACCAACTCCAGAACCGGTCCTGTTCCACGCACCGTTCGGTTCCTGCAGCAGAAACAAGCCCGCTCTCCATCAGCTGATCCTCAGTCGTCGTCCGCCCGTAAAAAACTGACTTAAACATCAAAACCCGGAACTGCAGCAGGAAGTGAGGTCAGAGTGAATCAGACTGGCCTGGATCCACTTCCTTTAATGAAGTCCAGCTTCCCCTCAGAGGATCACTGCGGTCAGCTGGGCCAAGACCAAACAACTTTTACTTTTCAGTCCCTCTGACAGCTGACTGAGTGGATTTATTAGAAAACATGAAGCAGAACCTCCAAGCACACAGTTTACAGATCAGAACCAGAACCAGGTCCAGCAGACTGAAGTCAAAGTGGATCAGACGTATAAAGATTGTGTTTCTGATTCAGGTGGTGAGTTTTCATAAAGGTCTTGGCTCTGCAGAACCCACGGCCTGCAGGGTGTTTCTGGACTGAAACCGACCTGATTACTTCATTCAGAGAAGGAGGAAGTGTTTCCAGGAGGTTAGAGGAGCAGAAAAAATAACGTCTGGATGTTTCTGTCGGCGAGTTCTTCCTGCTCCTACAGAGCCGACCCATTCATCCTGGACAGAAATAACCGGCGGCAGAGGAAATGCTGCAGGATGCCAGGAAACGCCTCCAGCTCAGCTTCCACAAACCGAATCCAGACTCCGCAGCAGGACGGGTCCAGCTCTACAGGTCTATTCATTCTGATCCGGTTCCAGCTGAGCCAGCTGTCAAAAGGATGCTTTAAAAGCAGAGAGCAGAGTCTGCAGGGTTCTGTTACATCACAGAACCAGGTCAGAATAGTCCACCCCCCCTCCCATCCTAACTAAGTGTCTATCATCATCCACATGTTGAATCTGAGCTGGAAAACCTTTACATGGAGTTCAGTCTGCAGGACGAAAACACGACGCTCCCAGCATTAGGACGTACGACGCATGGAAGTAAAAAAGGATTTAACAGGATGAAGTTCCTGTTTCTGCATGAAGCATGACTCTTTTAAAGAACTACAAAAAGTATCAAAGGTTTCCAGCTGCCAGACTGAATAATTAAACGACATTAGAGCATGCTCAGTAATGGCTGACGTTTGCAGTCACATGACCACTGAAACAGTTCGACATTTACAAACAGCACGCGGTTTTAAATCCAAGCCTTAGCTTTGAACTGAGAAAATAAAGTTAGCCAACCTAGCATTAGCGTAGCATAGCGATCAGATGCAGATCTGTTTTCCTCATGACTTTTAGTTTCTTCACATGGTTCAGACGGAGAGATGATCCTATAAAACGTTGTCTCGATACTTAGTGAGAACTTAAATCCAGGCTCACTACAGTTCTGGTCCCTCTGGAGGACTAAAGACCTCCAGGTTTCTCCCCGAGTTTCCTTGATCTGATGGACAATCAGAAGCTCGCTGCAGCTTTTAAGCAGCAACATTACACACATTTAACTGATAAATAAAAAGTCGTGTTACCACAGCAACCATTAAAACATCATGATGTGACGATCCGTCCTAGAGAACCACCTGGGACCTGCAGACCAAACCCAGCTCCTGTTCAGTCCTTCAGGTGACTGATTAACGAGTGGAGCCTCCATCCTATAAATACCTGCGACTGATGACACCTGAAGGTGGTGAGTGGGCTTTTATAGACGTTGTACTCAGTAATTAGAGAAAATAGAACTCGAATCCTAGGAGCTTCAAAGGTTTTTAGATCCATTTCATTGATTTGATGGATTCTTTAGGATGGAGGTCTCCAGGTTCACAAGCAGATGATCAAAGATCTCAGATGTGTTAGAGCTGGTCTGGACTGGATTCTGATCCTGAACTTTAAATCTGCTAAACAAACCAGAAAACTAAAATCGTAAAAACCTGTAAAGAAGCTGGTTTCACACCTGGTTTGTGTTCGGGTTCATTTGACAGGTTTTAAATCCTCGGAGGTTCAGAGATTTGTTTTCTCATCCAAGAAGAAAAACGTCTTCATGAAAACAAGGAAGTAAGGATCGACTGTGTCCTGATTCTGACCCAGCACTTTGAACATCTTCAGTTTGATCCACCTACCATCAAATCAAAGCTCAGGATGGAAATAAGTTCAGGTTCCTGGTGAGGTATTTAACAAAACTTCACAATGTTTTCTTCCTTCAACGTGTTCTGAGTTCTGCCAGGATGCTTTTTGATCCAACAGAACAAAAACAAAACCTCAGAAACCTGGAACCATTTAAAAAAGACACAAGTGTTTCTAAAAGTAAAGGAAAAAATGTTTTAATCCAGGATTCAATCAGCTGTCTGCACTTTAATCACACACACACACACACACACCTGTGTGAAGTGAGCTGTTTGATCCGTCAGATGAAACGGACTTTAAACAGGCGTCACTGATCAGCAGAAAGAAAAAAAACAAAGAAAAGATCAAAAGTGACCAGAAACAGAAGAAAGAGACGCTGTTGTTCACCAGGGCGTGTCATTCTGAGAAAAACCACAAGAACCAAACCACCAACTCACAACAACACAACAGACCAGATGTTACCACCAGAGAGACGATCTGTTTCCATCGTCAACAAACAACTCACAACTTTCCTCAGCAGATTCTTACTTCAGTTCTGGGTAGGAGGAATCTAAATATCCCTCATCGAGCATCTTCATGACGTTTAGAGAACTTTAAATTATTATGAGAAAATAAAGGGACCTAAACATCTTCCCAGAGGAACTCCTACCAACCGTCCAAGCACAGGATGGAGCAGTGGGTCAGAACGCCTCAGGGACCAAAACAACCACATTTTGATCCAGGTCCAAGAAATTCTTCATAAATCAATGATCTCCATACCAGCCTCCCTCTACTGGACCAGCAGCAGACATGAGACACATAAAGACCCGGAGGACTCACCGTTTTTATTTTAAAGCAGCACTGAGTAACTTTCCTTTATAGCCCCCTGCTGGTTAAAAGTGGAATTTCTACCGTCGTAACAGCTGTTGCTCCCCACGGTTTGCAGCTAATGACGTCATCAGACAAGGTGTTGTATTCGATTTGTTTTTAATGTGTGATTATTGGCAGTTTCTCTCCCTCTCGCTGCCGTTTGATCACTCCTCCCCCAGAACGACGTTACTTTCTTTCTTTTAGTTCCAGGCTCCACCATGATTCCAACAAAAAAGCAAACCGACTCTTCTACTTGTGTTTTTATGGACAGTCTACAAACTGAAAGACCTAACATCTCCTGTATATCATCTACCTGAACAGCAAACTCCTCCCCGCCTGTTGCTACACCTGGTAACCACGGCCGTAAAGCAGGTAGTGACGTCATCTCAGGGACCTACCCGCTCCACAGAACTGTCTAGTGCGGTATCTGGCCAGTAGAGGGCAGCAGAGTGGTGTCAAACATAACACTGATCTCAACAATCAATTATGCCAGCACCCCCTGGTGGTGGTACGCGGAGGACCCAACCCTTTAGTTTTTAATGAAATACTGGTGACTAAAATAGTGAACTTTTTAAGTGTTTGTAACGGGAGGTGGCCTAATTTGGGTATATTTTCACCATTATTAAAGTATTTTTATTAAGATATATGTATTTATGATGTGTTATGTCATGACGTGTTGTCTGAACGCCGGATGGGCTAACAGTGTGTGCAACACAGATTAGCTTAATAGTTAAGCTAAAAGCAGGGGTCGCGTTAACGAAATATTTCCCGTCATTTGCTGTTTTTTAAACTTTGACGGACAAATCTTAAGGCCGTCCGTCATTTGACACCAGCCAGCAGGACTTGCCCGAACCGTCTCAACTGGTTCTGGATCAGCGGTTCTACTCCGAGTCTCTCCCGAATGTCAGAGCGCCTCATCCTCTCTCTAATAATCCCGGCCGCCCTGTGGAGGAAACTCATTTCGGCCGCTTCTATCTGCGATCTAGTTCTTTCAGTCATTACCCAGGGTGAGGACCAGGTGAGGACCAGGTGAGGACTGGGAGGTAGATGGACCAGTAAATAGACCCATGCTTTCTGGTTCTTTACCACGACAGACCAGTTCAGCGTCACATCCCTGCAGACGCTAACCTGATCCACCTGTGATGTGTTGTGGCGTTCATTATGTTGAGTTTCCTGATTAGTCTGAAAACAGCTGATCTACGGGTTGCTGTGGTAACGAGGCAGCGTGGGGGTGCGTGACAGCTGGAGGAGCGAGAGAGTGTCCAGACCCAGAAAACTACGCGCTTTTTCCTTTTTCTGTAACGCACAGCAGCTGATTCCTGTTAGTAAATAAAACACTGAGATTTGGAAAAACTGACTTTTTGTGTGAGACCATTACATTATTGTTAAATGAATGAAAAGTAAATAATGTTGAAAATGTCATTATCATATTTTTTTATTAATAAGTGACAGATAAAAATGGATTTTGACTGGATTTTTTGTACGCTGTCAGTCAAAGTGACAGATTACGAAAATGTCTAGCGAGATCTGATTCCAGTATAAAAACAGTCAAGTTGTGCATTATTTAAAGGTCCAACATCGTGGTGGTACTTGAAGATCCTACATAGTAGGGATGTACCAATACCACTTTTTTCAAAACCGATCCGATCCGATACTTAAATCTGAGTACTCGCCGATACCGAGTACCGATACCAATACTTCTACCACACACAAAAAAATGCAACAAATTGGAATACAGGTTTCATGTTTTCTTCTCTGCTTTTTACAACAAATAACTGAGTTAGATTAAAAATAAAATATATTAATAAAAATGATCACAAAACTAAAATATAAGGTGAAAAATAACCATTTTCTGTGATTTCACAGTGAAATTATTGCAGTTTTCCACATTTTAACCAAATAAAATGAACTATTTGGCACCATCTCCAGCTCTCAACCTACACTGTTCCTCTTTAGCTCAATAGCTCCCCCTAGTGTTCAATATAGGAAACTACAACAGAAATCACAAGTCACAGACAGTAGTGATGTGACGTTCATGAACGAACCGAATCTTTTGAACGGCTCTTCACTGTGAACGAGGAGAACCGAGTCTTTGTAGAGAACCGTTCATTGTTTTGGGGGTGACTGTAAGCACTATGCACGCCTGCTTTGTATTCACTTTTTAATTTCATGGCGAAACAAACAAAAGCCTGTTAATGCAGGCAGGGGGTCTGAGGGTGAAAGGGAGGGGTGTGGAGAGGAGTTATTGTTGGGAAAGGGCTTGGGTGATGAATCGGTTGGAGGTGTGAATGGCTGTTTTTCAATAGGATGAGTTGAAACTTTCAAGATAACAAAAGAAGTCAAGCTGCCTTCATTGTCAAAGGTGCAGCTGTGCCAATGGGTGTGGCTGTCAGTGGCGAACAGACCACTGATCAGTGTTAACTGGTCCCATCACTAACAGACAGTGAAGCCACTGGTATCGGTTCCTGGTATCGGGTACTGGGCCATCGGTATCGGGCCAATGCGATACTGGTATCGTATCGGCCCATCCCTACTACATAGGTTTTAGGTGGTACTCGGGTAAAGAAAGTTTTGAGAACCACTGGTCTAGCTTAAAGTGTAAGAAGTGACTCAGTGCTGCTTTAAACTCACTTTGATTTGTTCAGTTTTAGAAACGACGGCCGGTCCAGTCTGTCTCTTTGTCTCTTTCCTGTCCTCTCAGAGTCCAGTGGCTCCATCCTGGTCCAGAGGGAGTTCTCGCCCTCCTACTGAGCCGCTTCAGTCCAATCAGCTGGTTCCTTTCTAACAGGACAATCTGACTAATATTATAATAAACCTCATTTTATTACAGCTGAATCAGTTGAATCTGGGCCTGAGAGGATCTGGGTCTGAAGTCCCCAGATCTTTGTCTCACTGACAACTTGTGGTCAGTCCTCCAGAGGCAGGTGGACGAACAACAACCAGACTCAGACCTCCTGGAGGTAAAACAGCAGCTGGATCAATAATTGATGACCAGCTGAAAAGTTCAAACAGGAAACTTCCTGCAGCCTCCAGAGGAAATCCTTCGCTTGCAGCACAAACACAAGGAACGCTTTATTAACGAGTCCTTTTGATGTGGAGCAGAAACCTCGGAGCAGAGACGAGTTCCTGCTGAGTCGGATCATCAGGAGGTTCAGACCCAAAACAGAACCTCCAGAAACAGGAGCAGAGCTGATCCACTGGGAGGCTCGGCTGCAGGTCACATGACTCTGAGCCTCGTCAACACGACGTGAAGTCAGAGCAGAAGCAGGACGCCTCGCACGGATCAGAGGAGCCAATCAGAACTGATTCTGTTACCTTAACAGGTTCTGAACAAACATCAAGGAGACGGAACCATCAGATCCAGACAGCACTCACCTGTACACAGCCGGGTAGGGCGGAGCATACGTGTACCTGTCCTCCAGAGCCCCGCCCCCCCAGCACAGCAGGTAGCTCCCCATGATGACGAGGCCCCGCCCACAATCACAGCCGGGACGTCAGGGGCTGAAATCAGTCACCAATCAGATCCCATCGACACGTCTGAACGAGAGGAGGCGTCACCGAGGAGACGCAGCGACATCATCAGTGCGTTATGACATCATCCTGGTACGACATCATCTCCTCGAGGCTTCGGTCCATCAGGTCCTTCCTCTCCTCTTCCTCTCTGCTTCGTTGTTCCGCTCGTTAAAAAGTCTCTCCTCCAACAACTTCAGAACTTTCTCTCAGAGCTCAGCGTCAGATCTTCTCCTCCCTCTGTCCATCAGCTGGATCTGTTCCTCCTCTGAGAGGACGGAGGTATGCGTTTCCTCCCCCAGCTGACCCGGGACGCTCCTCCTCCTCCTCCTGGTCCCAGCCCCCTCTGTCTGTTCCTTCCTCTCTTTGTCTCATCTTACCTTCCTTTCACTCCGTTGACCTTCCTGAAGTTTTTATCTGCGTCTCAATAAACTTCAGACGTGACTCCAGAACAAAAAACACCTGAAGACCAACTTCGCAAATTAAATACAAATATAAAAAAAACTCTCTAAACGTCTAAAAAGGATTCCCGTTTCATACTCTCTGGTTTCCTGTGAGCGGCTCATTTAAAGACGACTTTTAAAGCAACAAAGAAAAAGTCTAAATGTTTGTTTACCGTCCTCCTGGGGTTTACAGATTATTAATAATCAGCTGATTCTCTCTCCAAACTCACAAATAAAAGCTTCATCGACAGTTCGCCTCAGTGGCTCTAAACGAGCAGCCTGGGGGAAAAAAGGGCAGCGGTCAGAGGTGNAATACCCTGTATGTACCTCTATCTCTGTATGTACCCCTATAAATACCCTGTATGTACCTCTATCTCTGTATGTGCCCCTATAAATACTCCTTATGTACCTCTATCTCTGTATGTACCCCTATAAATACCCTGTATGTACCCCTATAAATACCCTGTATGTACCCCTATAAATACCCTGTATGTACCTCTATAAATACTCTGTATGTACCTCTATCTTTGTATGTGCCCCTATAAATACTCTGTATGTACCTCTATCTCTGTATGTACCCCTATAAATACCCTGTATGTACCCCTATAAATACCCTGTATGTACCCCTATAAATACCCTGTATGTACCTCTATAAATACTCTGTATGTACCTCTATCTCTGTATGTGCCCCTATAAATACTCTGTATGTACCTCTATCTCTGTATGTACCCCTATAAATACCCTGTATGTACCCCTATAAATACCCTGTATGTACC
>SSNR01000184.1:384288-426788 GCA_006937965.1 Callopanchax toddi
CTCAGTGTGTGTGTGTGTGTGTGTGTGTGTGTGTGTGTGTGTTCCCTCCAGCAGACAATAAAAGCTCCAGTGTGTCTGACTGGAGTTCTGAGGGTCCACACCCAGCGGAGCGGTGGAACCGGGCCAGGAGAAAACCGAAGCCCAGGAACCTCCTTTCATTCCCAGAGCCTCGGAGTGTTCATGAGCTAAAAGAGGACAGAAACAATCTGGAAACGATTTTAGATCCTGAAGAGAAAACAGGATTCAGGTCCCTCAGACTGGAACAGCTCAAACGGAAGGAACTCGTTTCCTGATTTCAGTCATTTTTAATGATTTAGTCCTCAAATGGTTCAGGTTCAAACTGATTTAGAGATTTGACTTCAGGTAATAAATAATAATAATGTTTTCTTGTCCCCTCGGGGACATTATGTCTCTGTATCTGTCCCGTCCCTGAGGAGCAGCAGGGGGTCACCTGGGTGGACCTTTGGGGTTCAGTAGCTTCAGGTGTTCTGGGATTGAACCACTGACCTCCTGATCCACTGCTGCCCCAAACCAAAGATCTCCATCCATCCCATAATAAACACTCCGTCTTTAACCTGCTGAATTTCATTCAATGTTTTTATATCCGTTTGATTTAGCGGGCTCTCCTGGTCCCTGAGGGCCACAGTCCTCCAGGTTTCAGGAGATCCTCGGCATGAACACCCCTGATCTGAATTAGTGGGGATTCAGAGGCTTCTGGTGGTCCTGAAGGTCACGAGAACCCTCTAAAGCCTGCTGGGTTCCGGCCCTGGAGGACCAGGATGGGCCACCTCTGGTTTAGACCAGGGGGTCCAAACCTTTCAACATGTGACCCAAAATCATTAAAGTTCACAACATTTTCTTTTAATTAAAAAGCAGGAAATTTATTTTATTGTGATGTTTTAAATTCTTCAACAGTTCACGTTTATAGTACAGTTTATAGTATATAGTACAGTTTATAGTACACTTTATAGTATCTGTAGGGTCTCAAACATCTGACTTAATGACTTCATCACAAGTCTGCTTTCAGTAAAGCTCAGTGACGGTTTGAGCTTCTATTAATCATGAAATTAAAATAAAAAGACAAAGTGTTTTTTTAAATGTTTTAATTCTCATGTATATTTTTGTTTAACCTCTTATGAATCTGAACATAAACGTTCATAAAGTGTTTAAACGTCCTGCTGAAGGACAAAGTCCTAGCAGCTGAGGGACACCGGGGACGGACTTCGGTTCTGATGGGACCAGGTGACGAGTCGTGACAGAACCTTAATTTTTGCCTTTTAATTCCCGACCCAGCGATCAGATTAAGCTGCCGTTGCCATGGTAACAGGCTCCAGGTGTGACCGACACGGTTTTTACTTCTGTTCAGGTTTAAAATCTAAAAGATCTTTTTTTTTTAATAACTTTAAAGTAGTTTTTTATTATTTGCTTTGATTAAATTTTGACCAGAACAAGACTTTTAAGATTGAAGTGAGTAAATGTGATTTTACCTGATGACCTTTGACCTTCAGTGAAGCTAAAGTAAATGATTTGATCCTAATGTTTAGATCATGCTGAGTGTCAGTGCTGCCACCCTGTGGCTGACCTGAGTTACTGCAGCAGGTTTTAATCTGATCTGATGTCATGAATAAACTCTGGTCTGGTTTTAGGATCACGCCGATCAGCTGATGACGGAGAGAAGAACAGCTGATCAGAGGAAACACGTCACACGTTCTGGACCTGATGGTTCGGTTCTTTAGGACTTTACACCCTGCAGAGGACCTGGATCAGAACAGAAACCGGCTCACAGAGACTCAGAGTCTGGTCAGGCTGAACAGAATCCATGAAGGCTCTGATGAGCAGCTCCAAGAGAACCGGGCTCACAGAACCGTTTATCAGAACTCTGTAGCTCCGCGGTGAAAACAGCCTCTGTCTGCTCGGCTTCTTAGTATTCGGATCGGGTCGGCTGGTTGGAGCAGACGGACTGAGGCTCATTGATTCTGAGACAGTAACCCTCTCAGTCTGGATCGGAACCCTCAGTCTGGACCGGAACCCTCAGTCTGGACCGGAACCCTCAGTCTGGATCAGAACCAAGAGTCTGGACCGGAACCCTCAGTCTGGATCGGAACCCTCAGTCTGGATCGGAACCCTCAGTCTGGACCGGAACCCTCAGTCTGGATCAGAACCAAGAGTCTGGACCGGAACCCTCAGTCTGGATCAGAACCCTCAGTCTGGACCGGAACCCTCAGTCTGGACCGGAACCCTCAGTCTGGACCAGAACCTAGAGTCTGGACCGGAACCCTCAGTCTGGACCGGAACCTAGAGTCTGGACCGGAACCCTCAGTCTGGATCGGAACCTAGAGTCTGGATCGGAACCCTCAAACTGGATCAGAACCTACAGCTCAGTCTGGATCAGAACCCTCAGTCTGGATAAAAACCCTCAGTATGGACCAGAACCTAGAGTCTGGACCGGAACCTAGAGTCTGGACCGGAACCCTCAGTCTGGACCAGAACCCTCAGTCTGGACCAGAACCCTCAGTCTGGACCAGAACCTACAGCTCAGTCTGGATCAGAACCATCAGTCTGGATCAGAACCTTGAGGCGGGACTAGAACCTTGAGGCGGGACCAGAACCTTGAGGCGGGACTAGGACCCTCAGACTGGACCAGAACCTTGAGGCGGGACTAGAACCTTGAGGCGGGACCAGAACCTTGAGGCGGGACTAGGACCCTCAGACTGGACCAGAACCTTGAGGCGGGACTAGAACCTTGAGGCGGGACTAGAACCTTCAGTCTGGACCAGAACCTTGAGGCGGGACCAGAACCTTGAGGCGGAACTAGAACCTTGAGGCGGGACCAGAACCTTGAGGCGGAAATAGAACCTTGAGGCGGGACCAGAACCTTGAGGCGGGACCAGAACCTTGAGGCGGGACTAGGACCCTCAGACTGGACCAGAACCTTGAGGCGGGACCAGAACCTTGAGGCGGGACCAGAACCTTGAGGCGGGACCAGAACCTTGAGGCGGGACTAGAACCTTGAGGCGGGACCAGAACCTTGAGGCGGGACTAGAACCCTCAGACTGGACCAGAACCTTGAGGCGGGACCAGAACCTTGAGGCGGGACTAGAACCTTGAGGCGGGACTAGAACCTTCAGTCTGGACCAGAACCTTGAGGCGGGACCAGAACCTTGAGGCGGGACTAGAACCTTGAGGCGGGACTAGAACCTTCAGTCTGGACCAGAACCTTGAGGCGGGACCAGAACCTTGAGGCGGAACTAGAACCTTGAGGCGGGACCAGAACCTTGAGGCGGGACCAGAACCTTGAGGCGGGACTAGAACCTTCAGTCTGGACTCACCTGGTGCTGCTGTGGAGGGATGGAACCGAACTGGCCTTTCTGAATCCCTCCTTCAGGACGGAGCGGCGCCACGTCTCTCTCACCGAGCGCGACCTGATTGGAGGACAGGACTGGTCCTTGGCGCCTCCCCGTAGCCCCGCCCCCAACATGCTGAGGGTGATTTCGGACCGGGACGTCTCGGACCGTGAGGACGGGTCCGATCGGGCCAGCGGGGCGAAGCTCAGCTCGATGATCTGCTTGGCGCTCTCACAGATCTGACTCTGAACACAGAAAGGGATCAGTCACCTCCTGGGCTCAGCCAGTCCAGGTCCCACCTGTCTGGTCAGTCTCCTACCTGGATCTCAGGGGTCAGGGTCGGCAGGTCAAAGGTGAACACGGACGTGGACCCGGAGGTCAGCAGGTCGACGCTGTCCAGGCTGCTGTAGGAGGTGCCTTTGGCCCGGTGAGACTCCATGATGGTCTCGAAGTGCCGGCTAAAGGAGTCCAGGTTGCTGTCTGAGGGCCGGCGGGGGCTGCCGATGGAGATCGGGGACTTGAGACCGCCATGGGCCTCAGATGATGCCTCCAACGTTCTGTTCAGAGAAGATACACCGGACTGAGTCTGGGACAAGATGTGGTTCTGACCCAACAGTAGGGGGTTGAATCAACTAGTTGACTTTACTGCTCCATAGTAACTATATCTATCTACAGATCTACTATCTCTGGATCAGGGTCTACTAAGGATCCACTATCTCTGGATCAGGGTCTACTAAGGATCTACTATCTCTGGATGAGGGTCTACTAAGGATCCACTATCTCTGGATCAGGGTCTACTAAGGATCTACTATCTCTGGATGAGGGTCTACTAAGGATCCACTATCTCTGGATCAGGGTCTACTAAGGATCTACTATCTCTGGATCAGGGTCTACTAAGGATCCACTATCTCTGGATCAGGGTCTACTAAGGATCTACTATCTCTGGATCAGGGTCTACTAAGGATCTACTGTCTCTGGATCAGGGTCTACTAAGGATCTACTGTCTCTGGATCAGGGTCTACTAAGGATCTACTGTCTCTGGATCAGGGTCTACTAAGGATCTACTATCTCTGGACCAGGGTCTACTAAGGATCTACTATCTCTGGACCAGGGTCTACCTGAGGACGATCAGGAATCTGGTCTGGAGGTTGGACCTCGTGGACCGTCAGTGGAAGCAGCTGGAATAGAGAGACTCACCCCTTCAACAGGAGACTGAACACCTCCTCTTCCTCCTTGGCAGCTCGTTGTCTCTGTTTGGCTCCTTGCATCCGGACACTGGCCCAGCTCACCACTCCTTCTTCCTCCTCCTCCTCCTCATCTTCATCATCTTCCTCCTCCTCCCTGTTCTCTTCTTTCCCTCTGACGGATCGGGGTTTGGGGGAGGAGTCTTCAGGGCTGAAGCTGTTTTCTAAAACGCTGCGATTACTTCCAAAGGCCGAGTCCGCCTCCTCAGCTGCCTCAGCCTCCGCTCGCATTACCTGAACAACATCATCATCATCATCATCATCACCATCACCACTACCCCACATGGTAACAGGACCAGCTCACCTCGTCCAGGTCGGTCTCGCGGTAGCAGCGCAGCGGCACCGCGTCCAGGTCCGTCTCAGAGTATTTGATGGATCTACGGATAATGCCAGTTTTGGGGGCTGGGCCTCGAGGGAAGGGCGTGACCAGCTCCACCTCAATCTGTCGAACTTCGTGATGCGACGACCTGCGACCTTTGCCGTCCTGCCCCTTCCTCTGATTGGCTGGCTGCAGTCGGAGGTTGGAGGAAGGGGTGGGGCTTGGCGAGCTGCTGGGTGGAGGCGGTGTGGGCGGAGCTTCTGTAGGTAACAAGAGGAGGAACCAATTACATGGACTGTAAGTTCAGTGAGCTTTAAACGAATATCACATAGAAGATCAGTTACTGCTAGCATGGATTAGCACTTAGCGATGGCGAGTTCACTGACTGGAAAAACTGTTGGATTTTTAATTGGCAATTTCTGATTGGCCAATCACCGCTTCAGGCTGAATTTGGTTGATCTCAATAAATATACAGTTTTAAATACTTTTCTTCCTTCATGAGTTCCAGGTGGCGTCTGTCCTCAGCTAACCAACACCTTGAGGTTGTTACGCGTCACCAGAAACAAAGCTCTAAATAAAGAACAGGAAGTGAGAGGAGAGGTAGACGTCTTACAACAGCTAAGCTTCAGCTAATTGGCTTACAGGAAGCTGAATGTTCCTGGAGCTGCTTGTTTACTTCCCTCAGTTTAGCCAAACAGTCGAAGCTTTACTGATCAAACACGGTGAAGGATGCTGTGGCTCTGTAGTTACAGGGATTTCCACCAAAAATGTCCAAATTGTCCCAGAGTCGACACCTAAACACCACTGAATCACGATGTCTCGGTGTGTCTGTGGTACCTTTGCTACGGCGGCTTTCCTCCACCGGGCTGCCGAACAGGAACTCCCACTTCGCCTGAGCGATCTTCTGCGATCGCGACGGTGGAGCCGACGATGAGTCGCCGTCCGACTGCAGAATGAGAAAAAATTTAAAAACTGTAGGTTTCTAGTTCTGGAGAAATGAGCTCCGAGTTTTACTGTGAAGGAAAACAAACCGACCTTCTAAACATGACGAGGCCTTCAGTCAGCCTCTGATCTAAAGAAGCTGTCGTATAGAATAAGTCTAATGAGTTTTTAGAGTCGATTGTTGGGAGGATTCAGGTTTTACAAAACAAGTTTAAAGGTTAAAAGTAGAGATTCATTAAGGAGGATGGTTCAACTTCAATTCAGGACTCTGGAGAACTTTAGTGATCCTAGGAGGTTCTAAAGGTCACCTCTCTGGTTCTCCTGACCCATAAAGAGACATCATGATTAGAGATGCACTGATTACAGTTTCAAGGAGACTTATAAAAGTTTCAATTAATAGATCAGTTATGAAATATTCCTTACTACCTTAAAATTCGGATTCTGGAAGTTAAAAAGTCCACATCTGTTATAGTGAATTAGCATGTAGTCACGGTGAGCTCACAGACCCAAATAAATCTGATTTTTGAGATTCAGATTGGCCGATCGCCGACTACGAGGCCAAATATCAGCGGTTCTGATCACCAGCTGACGGTTATTAGTGCATCTGGTGTCCGATCTGAAGCTTTCTTAAGGCTCTTGGTGTTTCTATGGGTAATGGGGGAGTTCTAGAAGGTTCTGGGTTCTACCTGAGCAGGTCTACCTAAAGCAGAAGTGTCCAAACATTTCAAGACATGGGCCAAAAACGCCAAGTTAAAAGTCCTTAGGGGCCACAAAATTTCTTTTTTTTTTTTAAATGCAAAAAAAATAAAAATCTTGTGAATTTTGTTTATTTTGTATTGAATACAGCATTCTAATGAACAGAACTAAATATTTGCTTTCTTGTAGAAAAGGACCCTTAAATCTTTGTAAATACAAACATGGGTAAAGTAGGTCTTCCTTAAAAAAACAGCATCTAATTTCTTGGATTTGATTGGTCGATTGTTTTCTAGTTTCTTAGTCACGTTTTGTGTGCTTTGTAGTGAAAGTCGATGAAGGTTTGAAGTTTTTTATCAGAAAATTTAATTAAAAGACAAAACTTGAATAATAAACGATGATTTAACCTTTAACATCTAAAAAGGATTTTTAGTTCAACTGTATTTTTTTGTTGTTCTGCCTCACATTAGTAAAAATCTGAACATAATCAACAGCCTGACGGAGAACTAAATTCTACCATTCTTGATATCCAGGCGAGGGCCACAAGTGGCCCCTGGGCCGCACTTTGGACATTCCTGACTAAAGTAAGGGTCTCAAACTCCAGTCCTCCAGGACCACTGTCCTACATGTTTTAGATGTTTCCCTGAATGACCGCTTTACCAGGTCCTCAGGTCCTGTTGATCGCCCACTGATGCAAATCAGGTGTGTTAAAGAAGGGAGACATCTAACCATGGTGGCTCCTTAGAGAGCCTGAGATAAAGAAACTAAAGCCTAGTTTATACTTCTCCGACAGACGTATTGACGGAGACGTTTCTGGTTTTTACTTCTCCGTCTGTGTTGTGAAGTAGTTCTCCACCAGGACAGCAGAGGGCGTATAACTTTTCTGCAGTACCGTCTCCGGTTGACCAAAGTTTGTTTACTTCAGCTCAGTAATGGCCGACAGAGAGCGAATTTTGATTGAGCTGGAACGGATTGATCTCGAGAAACAAACAATGTTGTTAAAAAGAATGAAACGAGAGTGAAGGAGACGACGGCGTCTGTTGAATGTCCGTCCTCTGAACAGGACGAGTGAATATGCAGCAGCTCTTGTTCAACCTTTGAGGGACACTGATTGATTTTATAAATGTTCGTACTTCCTCTATCAGACGTTCCTCGAGCTGATCTAGATCTGCTTCTGTGAGATTCTACTTCCACTACTCTGCTGATACCGGCGTCAAGCCGGACATGATCTTAGGTTGTTGGGTCGGCCAATCAGAGACATGCGCTCTCCGTCTCGTTGACGAATTGTTAGAAAAGGATGGAAACAATACAGAGAAATAAATATCCTAAAGGGAAAAATTCATACTGTAAATAAATAACTGATAGAACGCCACTTCTAAATGACTCAAACGTCCCTTTTAAAGGTTCTAGTTTTCATTAAGACGTTTGCAGTAGCTCAGGATGCTACCCAGTTTCTACAAGTCAGACAAGAAACTCTGTAGCTAATTATATCATTTTTAACAAATACAATAAAATATATTTACGATGCTTAAATGTTTCCACCGTTTTACTAAAAACAACAGGATTCTGGATGTTTGACATGAAATCTCATTAAGAGTTCTGAAGTTGTTGAACAGTTTTAGTTTATCAGATTTAAAGAAACAAGGCGAGTGGGAGGCGATTCACTTCCTGATACAGATTTATTGTAATCCATCATGTGATTTGTGACATAATCCAACCTACAGAGCCACTCAGATTAAAGCAACCCACCCCACCCCCCCCAGCCCAGCCAACCTGCATCCCAGAACAGCCGTCTGCAGTACCAGGACTCGACTGGCTCGAGGTCTCCGGGGACAGACTGCCGTTTCGGTCCAGCTTCAAACCTTCTCCCAGACTTCCTGTTACCCCGCTGGAGCTGTGGGAGGTAGACCCAGTGCCATAATTGCCATAATCTCTTTTGCTTTGAATATCAACTCTGGGAGACTGCTGGTGGTGGGTTTCTTCACAGGTTCTGCCTCTATTCTGGACCGGTCCAGCCTCTTTCCACTCCTGCTGCCTGGAGGTCCAGCTAACAGGCAGATCTTCAGGATTCTGGCTGGATAGGCATCTCCTGGTAACTTCAGGGCTAGACGTTGGTGATCTGTCAAACAGGTGATCGTATTCCCTGTGCTCTGTGCCAGGTGACTTACGGTCTCCAGTGTACTGTGGAAGCTGGTAGCGGTGCAGGGTGTCTTTAGAAGGTGACGAGCTCCGTTTGTGTCGGGGGTCCAGGACTGGTGACTGAGAGGCAGGTGCACGGTGCAGCCTAGCTGGTACGGCAGGAGATGCTGGTGCTGAGGGGCTTTTCTGGCACATTAAAGGAGAAATACGTCCTGGCTTGGTCTGAGTTGGTGGCTTTTCTGTTTTCTTGTAGTTCTGGTTGTCCAGTTGCAAAGGATCAAAAGAGTTTTGCCAGTGAAGACATTCTTTTGGAAACGAGCCTGAGCTCTTTGGACTCTCAGATCTCAGAGACTCAGCCTGAGATGGAGTTGGAGAGGGAGTATGGCTGCCTGGAAACCTGCCGGACAATTTGCTTGACTCTGCAGATAGCTTACGTTCAAGATCAGCGATAAAAGATGGAGAGATGCTTCTCCTGCCACTGATGGAGCTCCCTGCATCGCTAGCTCTGCTGCTGCAACGTGATGACGGGTAGAGACTCTGAGCGTTCAGGTACTCATTGGAACTGTAGCTTGAACGCTCAGTAGTGGTTCTTTTATTAACGCCGTGGTGACTGGTCCCAGTTTGACAGTCATGCCTAGAAGGAAAAGTTCTTGCTGGAATCTGGTGCTGGATGTCTGTGGGTCTCCCTGCAGGTAACGGAGGGTGGAACTTGTTTGACAACCTGGAGCTATCGTCTGCCACCCAGTGCCTCTGCTGGTTTTGGGTCGGGCCATAAGAGCGAAGTGCTGACGTTGAAGAAACTGAATGGAATGAGTCTCCAGCTTGAGCACACAGGCGGTCAGAAGCAGGACTTCTAGGTAATCCGTTCATTGAACTATGGCAGACTTTTCTGTCCAGCTGCAGGAGTTCAGTCTTGGATGGCAGGGTGCGAGTACTGCGAGTCGGGACAGGTGACCCGCCCCACGACCGGCAGCGAGGAGACGGAGAGTCCCGAGGTAAAGTTGGACTGCAGTTCTCTGAATTGTGACCTGCAAATCTGCGCCTGAGTTCTGGGGACCCAAACTCCTCCAAGGCACGGTGGGTGGCGCCTCTAGCAACTGCGTCCATGGTAGCTCTCGATAAATAAGGTGAGCCTCGAGGGGTATCAGTTCTGAATTGGTGGGGGTGACGATGGAATGTGTCACCAGTTGATTGCTCATCGTGGTACCACGCCGGATCACTCATCCTCTTCTGGAGATGAGCAGGTAGCCCATCTGTTTTGTTGATCTCGTTGCATCGTCCAGCCATGCTGCTGACACTACCTTTCTCTATGTACCCAAAGGAAACCACCGATGTCTTCCCGTTCTCGTCCACTGGGTCCTCATTAGAGCTGCAGTTGCTGTTTGTTGGCGAGGGCACCGTCAGCCAACGGCAGGATGAAGACTGGGATGCAGGGACCTTTCCATGGTATGCATCCATATCAGGGGAACAGGTGCGTCCAAGTGAGCCGTGAGTACCTGAACTGGGTGTATTGGGAGCTAAAACTTCAAGTAATTGGCCAAAGCCATCATACAACACATCCTGCTGTTGGAACTGGGATGGAGACCCTGAGGTTTGGGGGTTTTGAAGTTGGAAGCTGACCGAGTGTCTAGAGGGTGACTTTGAGGGAGGTAGGCTGTGGTGTCCACCTCCTGAACGACGGGCCATCACTGGAGAGACGTCTGGACTACAGCTAGGACTGGAGTGGTTGGAACTTCTCTGAGAGTTTGTGAAGACATCTGGACACTGTAGCATCAACTGACTGGTCCCATTATCTCCTCGACCCAACAACTTCCCGTCATCCTCGGAAACGGACCTCACCTCCACGTACAGGTGGAGCACTTTACCTGCCTGAGACATGGCTGTTCCTTAACACACCCAATAATATTTATGCACAGGCCTCCTTCATGTGCTGGTACCAAGCACCGTGTTCATTAAAAGAACCTGATGATGATCAGAGACGAGACAGGAGCACCAGGTCTGTCCTCCATCGGCTCATGAAGCCTTACACCTGCAGCAAGAAATAGACATTTTAATGTTAGATACTTCATCAATAAAATGATTAGAAAAGTTAAGATTCCTCATCACACTCACACCACATTCAGTCATACTCTCACATTCCATCTGTTGGGGGTTGTGTGGTGGACCTGGGTTTAAGGCGTCATGATAAAGATGATTCAAATCTCTTTAAACTATCATTCTGGTTCTGACACTAGCTCCTATTTAGGATAAACACACATTTTTTAATGAAAAAACTCATGATAACAATGACGTTAGTCAATACTGAAATCATACACTCACTGAGTTGAGAAAAGATGCATTTATTTCTCCTCTTTAGACAAAACCACCAAGCTTTGGCTCGACTTGTCAAAATAAGAGCATCAAGACATGCCCAGGGCACAGGACTGTTTACTCTGACCTCTGTTCACTTGACCTGCTGTTTTACATTCTTATATAATCGTAGGTTTTGAATGAAAACTTTGAGACATATAAACTTTGATCACCAACAGGTTCGTCTTGAAAGCATAAAGTTTTACAATGGAGGTTTTCTGATTCTAAAAAGCCTAAAATATCCAGAGTTCACATTTTAAGGAGACTGCAGTCATGGATTTCTGTCAGCAGGTGGCAGCGTTTAGCTATTTAGGTGTGAATAAAACGAGGGATGTCCCGATATTGATATCGATATCGGAATATCGGATATCGGCTCCAAAAATACGATATCGGATTATATCGGACTTCATCAAAAATCTCAGATATCAGCAGTCGTATTAAAAGCAGGAATTGTAGTCGTCCTTTTAGTTAACCAACTATTATTTGTTTTCGACTTGTTATTAAAGTTATGTTTATTTTGTTTGTACTGTTTTTTATGGTCACTAAGAGCAATGATCTCATTCTTTTGGGCAGTGGATGAAACTCTGAACACTCAAATTGAAGCAGTCGGTCATTTTTTCTCATGTCTTTTTCTTCTGTATTATATCGGATTGATATCGGTATCGGTCAACACTGAAGGCTGCGATATCGGTATCGTATCGGAAGTGGAAAAGTTGTATCGGGACATCCCTACATAAAACAGAGAAAAGCTGCTATGGGACCAAGCAGTATAAAACGGTATGGAGGAATATTGCTGTGTGTGTGTGTGTGTGTGTGTGTGTGTGTGTGTGTGTGTGTGTGTGTGTGTGTGTGTGTGTGTGTTAAATGAACGGCCCTTGTTCGCAGTAGCTGTGGATAACAAGGTTTTAGGATCTGAAATGTGACAAAAGGAGGTTTTCTACCCTAATAACCAAACGCCTTCAGGCCGGTGATCATGTCTGACCTTTTACACTTCACCAGTTCCCTCTGACTCCAACATGTAGGTCAGTGAATGTGCTGAAGCTAACCGGATCAGAAACCAAAGACCGCTGATGTTTTATTCATGACAGAAGACGAGTCAGACGCCACAGAGCTTCACGTGATGAAGCAGGGCGAAGCTCACGCCTCAACAACCTGCACCTTTGGACTCTGAGATTAATCTATTATGATGTCATCAGTTCATCATCTGGTTCAGGATTCTAACATATCTGCATATATAAAGTCAACATGATGATGTCACTCCATCCCATGAAATCAGCTGACAGGTCCCATTAAAGCCAGGTCCCATGATGTTCCCTACAGAGAGCTGAAAGACAGAGTTCAGAAGTGTCAGCGAGTCAACCGCCGGGTAAAACGTTAACTCTGACGTTTATAGCTGCAGTTAGTCCAGGGAGAATAAAGTGGGCGGAGTCTGAATAGGATCTGGGAGCGGGACGCTACAGAGCACGAGCAGCAGTTTGACCTCAGACTAAGGAGATCCTGGTTCAGCTCGGACTGAGATTTTAGAACCACGAGGTTAAAAAAGGGATTCTGATTCAGGATGTGGTGAAGGACATCTCAGACCTTCTGATCTGGACTGATCAGGTTGTAACCTCCAGACCAGAGGCCGACACCACCAAACAGACCCAAGGCGGTCTCACATCAGACCCTCTGAGGGGTGGAGATGTGATGATGCTCCACACTGGAGGTGATGGAGGCTGGGTGTGGTTCCAGGATCCGCTCCGTCATGAATCAGAAAACCGTTTCTGTCCTTCGCTGATGGAAGTCAGCGGTTCAGATCATGTGAGGAGCCCGAAGTCACATGAGAGCCCAAGAAGCTCGATGAAACGCACACACACACACACACACACACACACACACACCAGGTCTTTATGGAGGAGACCAGCTGTCCTCCGTTTCAAAAACAGCCTAACGTGTTTGTTCTGAAGAACTGCAGCTGATTTTAAAACCAGAAACTCAAACTGATCCGAGAGCAGAACACAGGTCCAGATCCACCAGGATTCTAGACCTACAACCAGCAGATGAGCCTCCAGCTGAAGGGATTTAACAGAAACACGGTGGGGTTTTTACCCCCAACTTCCTGTCTGGTCTCCCGATCAAATAAAAGCAGAGAATCAGGAGGAAAGCTGTCTGAGCAGCAGAGACCTGAGCAGTTTACGGTCAGCAGCTGCTAAAACAATCAGAGGGAATTCTGGGAAATGGAGCCAGACAGAACCACCAAGCAGAATCAAAGTTCTGTTCTCTCCTCTCAGAGCTGGAGGTTTGGGATGTGTCACCTTTAGTTATTTTAGAGATCTCTTTATCTTCTCCCTGATGTGACCTCGTTGTCTGGTCAGAGTGTTGAGCTGTTCCACTTTGATTTGATCCAGGAGAACCAGATTTCTTCTTTCAGTGTACTCTGTGTAAATACAGCTACTACTACTACTACTACTACTACTACTACTACTTCTTCCTAACCTTCAGCTGACCTCAGTTTCTTCTGTTAATCAGGATCAAAGTCCTGACCTTTAACTTCTACCCCAGAACCAGAATCCCATCCTGAAGGAAACGGCATCAACCTCCATCAGAGGCAGAGAGTTAGAGGAGCAGACTTCCTGTCCAGCTGCTGCTGGATGGAGAAACGCTTCTACGTTTGATGGAAATCTGTTCTCTACATCACGTCTAAATGATAGTTGTGTGCTGAACCAGGAGGTCTGAACTGGATCAGGAGTTTAAACAAAACTAGATCAGGAATCCTGGACTGGATCAGGAGTCCTGGACTGGATCAGGAGTTTAAACAAAACTAGATCAGGAATCCTGGACTGGATCAGGAGTCCTGGACTGGATCAGGAGTTTAAACAAAACTAGATCAGGAATCCTGGACTGGATCAGGAGTTTAAACAAAACTAGATCAGGAATCCTGGACTGGATCAGGAGTCCTGGACTGGATCAGGAGTTTAAACAAAACTAGATCAGGAATCCTGGACTGGATCAGGGGTTTAAACAAAACTAGATCAGGAATCCTGGACTGGATCAGGAGTTTAAACAAAACTAGATCAGGAATCCTGGACTAGATCAGGAGTTTAAACAAAACTAGATCAGGAATCCTGGACTGGATCAGGAGTTTAAACAAAACTAGATCAGGAATCCTGGACTGGATCAGGAGTTAAACTAGATCAGGAATCCTGGACTGGATCAGGACAGGAGTATAAACAAACTGGACCAGGAGTTTTGGAGGGTCAGGTAAGACAACAGAAGATTGTTGTTCATCCATGGGCAGACAGGTTTTTGTTGTAGTACTTTTACTTGTAAATCAAGTACTTTTCCCTCAGTAAATGTTCTGTGCTGCTGTCAGGACCTCTAATATGAAGAGACACACCGGAGTGTGTGTGTGTGTGTGTGTGTGTGTGTGTGTGTGTGTGTGTGTGTGTGTGTGTGTGTGTGTGTGTGTGTGTGTGTGTGTGTGTGTGTGTGTGTGTGTGTGTGTGTGTGTGTGTGTTAAACAGCCTGATAAGGACTCAGCTAGTCCTACTTTTCTTAGACTGCTAATAGGATTCCGTGGATCCCCCCCCCCGCCTGCATAGCTCCACCTGCACACACACACACATACACACACACACACACACACACACATATATATATATATATAAATAAAACCGCACACATATAGCTGTAACCTTACCTGAGTGTCCTCTGTCCTTGCGCTGCAGCTCTGACTCCCAGGTTGCCGTGGTAACCTCCTCTTCCTTCTTCCTGCGTCTGTAACCTTGTTTTATCCTCCTCTTCCTCTCTGAACACTTGTTGTCTGCAGCAGAGCCGGCTCATTGTGGATTTACAGACTCAGCTCCTCCTCCTCCTCCGATCCTGATCAATCAGATGGTAGCTCCACCCCCTCCAAACCCCAGCCAATCAGGTGCTGAGCTGCTTCCTTCATCCTGTGACTGGCAGCTCTAACAGACCTGTCCAGTATCAGAAGCACCACGGTCACACACTGATCCATTAATTATTCACAATAAACAGTGACATCACAGTGAGCTGAAATCTGATTGGCCGATACAGAAAACTGTGACATCATCAGCACCGTGTGTTTAACAGCTGAAATGGAAAACATCAAACTAGAAAGTAATAAATAGTTTTAAAATGTTTTCCTGGTTTTTAGTCCTTCAGTTCCTCAGAGATTATTATTATTAGAGTGGTCACTCTAACAATAATAATAATAATAAAAATATTATTATTATTATTAGAGTGGTCACTCTAACAATAATAATAATAATAATAAAAATATTATTATTATTATTATTATTATTATTATTAAGTCGAATTAAAGACGAAATCCTCAGGTTTCATCAAATCTTTAAAAACTCTGCAGAGTTTACATGAGCGGTTATTAAGCACAAGATTAAAGATTAGAAACCTCCTGGGTTCAAATATTAAATATAATCCAAAAAAAAAAAAACAGACTGGGAGTTCTAGACTGGACCTGGAGTTCTAGACTGGACCTGGAGTTCTAGACTGGACCTGGAGTGACCTGGAGTTCTAGACTGGACCTGGAGTTCTAGACTGGACCTGGAGTGGACCTGGAGTTCTAGAGTTCTAGACTGGACCTGGAGTTCTAGAGTTCTAGACTGGACCTGGAGTTCTAGAGTTCTAGACTGGACCTGGAGTTCTAGAGTTCTAGACTGGACCTGGAGTTCTAGACTGGACCTGGAGTTCTAGACTGGACCTGGAGTTCTAGAGTTCTAGACTGGACCTGGAGTTCTAGACTGGACCTGGAGTTCTAGACTGGACCTGGAGTTCTAGACTGGACCTGGGGTTCTAGACTGGACCTGGTCCCGACCTGATCTACCCTCCTGATGAACTTCAGGACCACAACGCTCCAGTGAGGCTGAAGGTTTAATAAAGCTGAAGGTCTCAGAGGTCAGCTGACATCTGGTTTAATCTGGTTCTTACCGTCTCCAGACGATGTTCTTCACCCGTTTGGCTCATCAGGGTAAAACTCTTCATCCAGGAACGGGTCTGTGATCCTCTTCAGGTCCAGTTTCAGGATGAAACCAGAACTTCTACACCTTCAGTCTGTTTCAGCGAGTCTCATGTTTTTAACCGAAGAGGTGAGGTCGTTGGTTAAATGGTCGTTGGTTAAATGGTCGTTGGTTAAATGGTCGTTGGTTAAATGGTCGTTGGTTAAATGGTCGTTGGTTAAATGGTCGTTGGTTAAATGGCAGTTCCCAGCATGAGGGCCGTCATTAGAGGTACGTTACACCTGCTGGGCATCACCGATCTGGTCATCTTTATTTACATTTACTTTTTAAACAAAGATAAGTGCACGCCAAGTGGAAAGAATACGTAAATGTTTAAAACTATCTTTCGACAAAGCTCTGGAGGTTGGAGAGGTCCATTCAGGGAAAGCAGATCTGTTCCTTTGCTGTTCTAACACTGGATTTCTACTAAAAGTCAAATAAAGGCTGCTATTTTTCCTAAATGACCAAAAATACAAACCAATAGATGATAAACAGACACCCAAAATACAGTAAAATGACAGAAAGCCCACAAACAGAGGAGATGAAGATGAAATTAAAGGTCTGCCTCAGAGGGAACAGACCTCTGCTGACCATCAGATGCTGCTGGACCTCCGGCTGTTTTCTGCTCCAGTCTTTATTCTGACTGGGACACTTTCCTAAAACTCCTTCAAACCAAAGCGAGAAGCCGTTGGTGAATAATTAAAACCAGCCGAGTCAGCTCCTCTCATTTCCTGTTTCTACCTCTGACCCTCTCTAGGTTTAAACTGATTCTGATTTCTGACTCTGGACATTTTAAAGGTCGCTCGACCTTCCAGATCCTGGATGGAGCCGCTTCACTTCGGGAGGGTTTTAATCAACATTTAGATCCATAAAACATTCAAACAAACCCCAACATGCTCACATAGGCTCGCTCTTTAGAGAAATATCTTCTATTTGCTGCCAGAACCCGCCGTTTCTGTCGCGTCTCCGCTGTTCTCTGGAGCAAGCAGGACGCCGGATCTCCTTTCAGAAACCAGGTTTTTTATTTCTTTTGGAGGTAAAGTGAAGATTTAGCGCCGCTCCGTCTGTCCTGACTCAGCCGTCTGTTTTATAGAAGTATTTTTTATTCTACGGCTCGTATAAAATCGCTGAATTCTTGGCTGAAATGTCGATTTTCCCAGAGAGCCGCGTTGCTGCTGGCGGCGCTCAGCAGGGTGGACGTGATGAGGAGAACAGGAGGGCAGTGAAAGTAGGACTGCTAGGGAACAACGGCGCCGGTAACCGGACTCATGTGAGCGCCGAGTTACTCAGGAGACACTTTTAAACCCGTAAAACCTCCCGGTGATGGTCTGCATCCACTGGAATTTAATTTAGAGCCAGATGAATCTAAATCGGGTTGTTTTCTAAGCGACTTTCGCCCGCTGCACTTACCTCCAGGAGGAAGCGGGACGCGTCGGTTCTGCAGCTCCTAGCGACCCCTGAAGAACCGCAGCAGTGCCGACGTGGACCCACCGGACCGGTCCATTAACGGGGCCGGTGTGGAGCAGCTGGAGGGGGGTAACGGTAACGCCCAGCAGAGTAATCTCGTTACACAGAGCAGCAGCGTGTGCGGTTCCGTCCCGCAGCTTCCGGCTCGGTTCGGTTCGCTTCAGCGGTTCTTTAGTTCCAGTTCTTATTTTATTTTTATGAATTAATTTAGTTTTATCCCGGCGGCTGCGGGAGGTTAGTTTACCTTCTCCACGGTGACTTTAACTTCCGCATCGTTTAGGTGACGTAACGGCGGCGTAAAGTGACGTCAGATCGTAAAGAGCTGAAAAATAAATAAATTTTAAAAACCAATTCAGAAAAAGCACAAAAAAATCAGAGCGAAAAGCTGAGATGACTTTAGTTTCATCAATAACTATAACTATATAAATTATTTATATAAATTATATGTATCTATATAATTTATTTATAATAACTAAAATCTATTATTATGAATATTATTATCATTATTATTATTTTACTTTAGCAGTTGTTATATTATCGTTATGGTTATTATATTATTGTTGTTAACATAATTTTTTATTCTTTCAAATCATGTTGTCTAAAAGTTAAAAGTTTATGTTTTTAATTTAAATCTACACCTGAAGTTTGTTTTCAATATCAATGATGAGATTATTATTTTAAAAATACAATCAGTGTATTTTTTTAATTCGCTTTGATGACATTTTTAGTCTAAACAAGTCGACCTGGGCTCACAGGGAGCTAATCTCCCAGCAGTCACTGGGGGAGAGGGGGGGGGACACCCTGGACAGGTGACCAGTCCATCACAGGGACAGACAGCAGTTCACACACCCAGAGGAAACGTAGAGTCTCTAACCTGGTTTATTAATGAAACCTTTAACATTATAACAAACTAGAAAAACATTTATCTTCTGACATTATGTTTTGTGACCCCTGACCTCTCAGGTCAGCTGATCTTGAGAGGTCTGTTTGTTCTTATTTTGTGTTGCTGATATTCTTTATGGTTTAAACATATTTTATAAAAACATTTTGATCCTGTGCTGCTTGTTTAAAGTAAACCGGACCGGATTAGATCTGAACGTTTCAGAACTCTGGTGCAGTTCCAGGTTTTATCCAGCAGGTGGCGCATGTTCACCTGAGGATTTGTGTTACCTGTTTACAGTTTTTCTCAGTAGGTTTGGTTCATTTCGTCCAATGGGAACTGTTTTAGGACATGAAGCCACTGAGTTAGTACAAATATCTGATCAATCATCACTTTTTCACCTGCTTTTATCACGTCTGTCTAAATGAACTCTACTTGTAGCGGCTTGTTCAGACAACTAATGATCCTCATCTCACTGATTGTCATTACACACTGTTGTGTTGATCATGTTGTCAAACATTGTGTACGTCCAGTTTAAAATCTTTGTAATGTTTCCATGAAAATGTCCTCAGGTGACCCTGATCTTCCACTGAGTTAGAGGCTGTGTGAACCAGTGAGACCAGTCTGCTGTGGTCAGCCAGTGGTCTGCAGCACATGACAGGATGCTGGTGGAGGATCTTCCTCCCTACTCTCCATTCCTAAATCCCACTGAGGAGTGTTTCTCTTCCTGGAGGTGGAAGGTAACTGACCGGCGTCCACAGACCCAGATGACCCTGTTGATGATGCAGCTTGTGATGACATCACAGCAGAGTCCTGCAGAGGGAGGATTCAGCTCTCAAGAAGAAACTTTCCTCTGTGCATTGACAGAGCTGACATTCTCTGTGATGTAGATGAAATCTGTGTCCAGACAGACGGAGCGTCTAGATGTCCATGACTGATCTGCAGCAGGATCTTCAGGTTCTAAACCACTACAGTCTGGTTCACTGAGACGAAGGGAGTTTAGTCTTTCTAAATGTTTTTCTTCCAGTTGAACAATGCTGTGACAAGTAGTAAAAATACAGAATAAAGTAAAGTGTATTCAGTGTCTTGATCTTTCTTTTCCTTCTACTTTTCTAAATGCCTGGTCTGTAACGCTGTCTGGACTTTACACTGGGCAGCACTTCAGAGTCAGCTGTCTAGACTCTAGGTAGATAGATAACTTTATTGATCCCTCGGGAAAAATTTCCTCTGAGAAATTCAGTTTCCAGCAGCAGTGGCACATCGACAGGAGGCAGTTTCTACAGAAATAGAAGCATAAACAACTCTAGTGAAACAAAGTACTACAAACGCTATAACAATAGTAAAAAGGAATCAAATAAAATGTTCAGTGAAAACATGACGTAACCATGTGACTGTTGTTTATACGATGCTGGAGTCAGATGTTGACAACACTGACACTTTCACTGACATTAATACTGGCTTTTGAAGAGCAAATGATCCATTTTGATTAAGAAACTTGTTTTTGATAAGGTGACTTGCTTTTGCAGGTTGTACTGATTGTTTTGAGAAATGCCTTAGCAGTGGTGATAACTTCTGTTGTGAGGAATGAGCCAAAGCTATATCAGATGGAGAACTCTGATGAAGCTGAAGGACCAGGCCTGAGCAGCTGTCCCTCATTCAGGAGTTTCAAAAACCGGACTGGTTCAGGTTTTAGTTCTAATCAGGAGCTCTAGTCTGCACCTTTACACAGGTGAGCGATGATGTCATCTCTCGACAGAACATGTTGAACTATCTGGTTGTTCCTTTGGCTCAGAAACCTGCAGGAATCAGGTCGGTCTACTTGGGAATGTGGTCTCAGAGCCCAGCTGCTCCGCCTGTTTGTCTCCATTCATTCACTGACTGACGTCACCTGAGCTCTGCTGGATGCTTTCTGACTGTTTTCACCTGGAGCTCTGACGTTTCACCTGCAGAAACTAAAGAACAAAAGCTGCAGGTGCTACTGAGTTATCAGCTGATTGGAGTTAAGCAGCAAATAAACCCTTAGAGCCTTTTGTGACTGTTCTAAATGAACGGGTCCTATAGGATGTAAACCCAGCACGGTGAGCTGGGGGCGGGGTTAGTGTGTGAGGGCACTGGGCAGTGTGTTCTGGGAGACAAAAAGGAAAACAATCACTAGTTCATGTTCTGAGTCTTGTAGTGTGAGTTGAGGTCCTGTTCTGAGAGAAAACGCCTGGTTCTGTGCCTCCGGCTAAACGTTATTAACTGTGACGACATCAGCCAGATATGAGAGGAACGCCGACAGGTGTTTGCTGGAGGCCCCGCCCCCTCCAGCAGCTTTAATTGGACGTGACGGACAGGTGAGCAGACACTCCGGGTCAGCTCCAGGTCTCAGGTCAGAAGATGCTGCGGCTCCTGAACGACACGGACCTCCACCCCCACCTCCACCTGTCGGAGTACAGCTTCGAGCGGCGCTTCGATGAGCGCGGAGCGATCCAGTGGATGCAGGAGAACTGGTAACCCGATCACCTTTATTACTGGTTTTAATGAATCAATCAGCTCCAGCTGCTTCCGGTCAGAGGCACTCAGGAGCAGGACGGTCCAGACTCCATAGGTTTAACTCCCACTTTATAAAAGCCAGACCTCCCTCTGAAGGTGGAGGGACTTCAGAGGTTCTGATGGAGGTTCTGGGGTTCTCTGGGTCCAGTTTTCGTTTCGGCTAACGAACCGAGCACCGGGGAGCCGAGCTTCACTTAAACGGACTTGTTTTTCCACCAAAAGGCGTGAGAATCAACCCGTCTCCATGGCGACGGGACGCTGGTGCCCAGCCGGGATGTTCGGTCTGTTCCTGTCGGTACGCTTCATTAATTCCTGCTTCATTAGAGCCGAACGGAGGAGCTGATGCTGTTAATCAATAACGAATCAAACCATTCCGATTAAAACCTGATTAAATCCACATCCGCTTCAACCATCAACATTTAACTGTTTCCAAACGGAGGTTTGGTGGAGCTGAGATTCATCAGAATCCTCCACAGCGGAGGTGAGGCTCTGACGTCACAGGATCACTGTGTGGTTTCCGGTCGGTCCGGTTCTCCCGGTGAGGAATGTTCTGGAAGGTTCCCGCCCAGCCACGCCTTTATTATGAAACTTAGACCGGAAACGCGTGTCTGGAGGTGAAAGGTCAGGTTTCTGGGTGGAGCTGATGGATGTTTGGGATTAGAGGTTAAACCAGCTGCAGACAAAACAAACGTGTAATGAGTCAAACATTAGAAATAAACTCAAATATCAATGTTTTTATCTCCATGGCAACGTCGCATCATTTCATGAGAAACTTTAAACTTGAATCTTTTGGCCTAAAGTTGCATTATAAGGTTTATTTCTCATTTAGTTTTGAACATGACAGTTTTCTAAATCTGCTGAGGGTCAGAACATGCCTTCAGCTTCAGATAGAGGAGCTGGTACGGGATTGGAACATGAACATGGTCTCCAGATACCAGGACCACACGTCACACAGACTCTGAACAGATAGCTGCACTGCTCCAAGGTCAGAGCAGATCCACTCATCTCCAAACACAGATCAACAGAACATCACAGACCGGATTGATGTGTTGCTTTTCCTCTGTTCAGTAGAAAATACATTGTTTAAAATGAAACCTGATGTCTGAGAACCAGAGGAGGAAATCCATGATGCTGAAAAACATGAATGTTCTGATTCACTCTGATGACCCTCCAGGTCCTGAACTCATCGGATTCTGCTTCTATAAAAGTTTTGACTTTATTTACAGGTTTTTTATGAATTAAACGTGAAATCACGATGAAAATCTTCCACCTGGTTACTGATCTGAACTTCTTCTCGTCCCTCAGGAGGCAGTCGTTTGTGTTCAGCACTCTCTACGCCACCCTGGTGTTTGGAGGTCAGCACTACATGAAGCAAAGGCCCAAACTGGACCTGAGGCTGCCGCTGGTCTTCTGGTCCCTCAGCCTCGCCCTGTTCAGGTAACACACCTAGGGGACTCTGTCTGTAGACTCTCGGGTCTTAATCCCGAAGCTCAGAAACCTGCTGAGATGAAAACTGGTTTCAGATCAGAACTGGGCTCCAACCAATCATCTGAATGATTCTCAGGTTCTGGTTCAGATCTTGATGGACCTGTTCTGGTTCTTCCAGACTTTTCGGTTCTTAGTTACACCCAGAGGTTCTTAACAAGTTTCCCCTGAGTCCTTAAGAAGAGAGCTGAAATCCCAGTTCATGTTTGACTTTATAAAGTTAAACTGGTTTCATGCTCTCAGTGGGCGGGGCAGAGGCTCACCTGTTGAGCAGGTGGAGTCGACTGGTGAAAGCTCACCAGGTGATCGAGCCCTGGGTGTTCTGAGCTCGTTCAGGTCGGTTTTTATACCAGCTCTTCTCATGGGCCCGTTTTCTGTTCTGGTTTCAGCATCATCGGGGCGGTTCGGACCGGTTCCTACATGTTCCACATCCTGAGCTCCAGCGGCTTCAGACGCTCCATCTGTGACCAGAGCTTCTATAACGGACCAGTCAGCAAGTTCTGGGCCTACGCCTTCGTCCTCAGCAAGGCTCCAGAACTCGGTCAGTTCCTGTCTGGGTCCAGACTCGTGAACCCATGACCCGAAGCCAAACTATCAGTAAAAACCACAAAGACAGAGAGGATGTCCTCTTTGGTTTTGATGTTTGAGGTCTATGACGTCGTCGTCACTAGTGACGGTTTGGGGTCTCTGACGTCGTCGTCACTAGTGACGGTTTGGGGTCTCTGACGTCGACGTCACTAGTGACGGTTTGGGGTCTCTGACGTCGACGTCACTAGTGACGGTTTGGGGTCTCTGACGTCGACGTCACTAGTGACGGTTTGGGGTCTCTGACGTCGACGTCACTAGTGACGGTTTGGGGTCTCTGACGTCGTCGTCTAGTGACGGTTTGGGGTCTCTGACGTCGTCGTCGTCACTAGTGACGGTTTGGGGTCTCTGACGTCGTCGTCGTCACTAGTGACGGTTTGGGGTCTCTGACGTCGTCGTCGTCTCTAGTGACGGTTTGGGGTCTCTGACGTCGTCGTCGTCTCTAGTGACGGTTTGGGGTCTCTGACGTCGTCGTCTCTAGTGACGGTTTGGGGTCTCTGACGTCGTCGTCACTAGTGACGGTGTGGGGTCTCTGACGTCGTCGTCACTAGTGACGGTTTGGGGTCTCTGACGTCGTCGTCTCTAGTGACGGTTTGGGGTCTCTGACGTCGTCGTCTCTAGTGACTGTTTGGGGTCTCTGATGTCGTCGTCACTAGTGACGGTGTGGGGTCTCTGACGTCGTCGTCTCTAGTGACGGTTTGGGGTCTCTGACGTCGTCGTCGTCTCTAGTGACGGTTTGGGGTCTCTGACGTCGTCGTCTCTAGTGACGGTTTGGGGTCTCTGACGTCGTCGTCTCTCGTGACGGTTTGGGGTCTCTGACGTCGTCGTCTAGTGACGGTTTGGGGTCTCTGACGTCGTCGTCACTAGTGACGGTGTGGGGTCTCTGACGTCGTCGTCACTAGTGACGGTGTGGGGTCTCTGACGTCGTCGTCACTAGTGACGGTTTGGGGTCTCTGACGTCGTCGTCTCTCGTGACGGTTTGGGGTCTCTGACGTCGTCGTCTCTAGTGACGGTTTGGGGTCTCTGACGTCGTCGTCACTAGTGACGGTTTGGGGTCTCTGACGTCGTCGTCACTAGTGACGGTGTGGGGTCTCTGACGTCGTCGTCTCTCGTGACGGTTTGGGGTCTCTGACGTCGTCGTCTCTAGTGACGGTTTGGGGTCTCTGACGTCGTCACTAGTGACGGTTTGGGGTCTCTGACGTCTCTAGCGATGTGTCAGTTCCTGACATTAATGTTCTTTTTGTTTTTGTCTGACAGGTGACACGGCGTTCGTTGTGCTCAGGAAGCAGAAGCTGCTCTTCCTGCACTGGTACCACCACATCACCGTGCTGCTCTACTCCTGGTACTCCTACAAAGACATGGTGGCCGGTGGCGGTTGGTTCATGACCATGAACTACACGGTGCACGCTCTCATGTACAGCTACTACGCCATGCGTGCTGCCGGGTTGCGTGTGCCCCGCCCCTTCGCCGTGCTCATCACCAGCTCTCAGATCGCCCAGATGGCCATGGGGCTGATGGTGAGCGGGCTGGTGTACCGCTGGATGCAGCAGGGCGACTGCCCCTCCCGCCTAGACAACATCACCTGGGCCACGCTCATGTACCTGAGCTACCTGCTGCTTTTCTCCAACTTCTTCTACCAGACGTACCTGCGCCGCGAATCCAAGACCACCAAGACTCTGTAAAGACGACAAACCTGGGAGGTTAGTTTGACTTCAGGCTGCAGCGTCGCCATCGGAAGCTGCTGGAGTTTTTCTGAGTAAAACCTCAGATTCATTGAACTGATCCTAAAGTCTTTAGTTTCCTAAAACACTTGAACCAACAGTCATCAAGCATGTAGTTTGACAAACTGGACGTTAAATCATCTCTAAAAGTTCTTAAATCTGAGTCAGTTTCCTCCTCTTTGTGATGTTCTCTTATTTATAAATCTGAGTTTAAATGAATCCTAATTTATCACCTGAACTGGTGAAACCCGAACGTTGTTTCTGAGATGAAACCGTTTGTGACGTAACTGAAGTTTGCTTTGGACTGGTGTTGAGATAAAACTGGACCTGAACCAGGTTTCAGTTAAAAACCGAATCCATCCTGATGTAGACCTGTTCCTGATGGTTTAACCAGCTGATGCTCTGACTTCTGAGTCCTGAAACCTTCAGATCTGATCCTAATGGAGCTCAATCATTTGGTTTATGGAGTCTTTATATTTCTGATCTGAAACATGAAACGTTTCCCTGATGTTTACATACGTGTGCATGTTTACATACGTGTGCATGTTAATGGGTCAAATGATTGTTTCAGTTTCCTCCCTGCTAAGAAACAAGCTCCTCCCCTTTTTTATTTATTGGTGTTTCTGACATATGAAGGTGCCTGATTGGCTGCCTGAATGTCCTTATTTTCACTTTTTTTACTTTATAATCACGTTTGTAGAATCACTGGTTAAATTCACTCGTTTCACAAACATTGAATTGAATTAAATCTGAACTGTGTTTGAGGTTTGGAGGAAACGAAAAGCTGTTTGATGAAAATGACGACGGGAGTTTTTCTCTGCATGAAAACCAAATGTTTAGATTTCTGGTTTGTAGAGTTTATAGAAGAAAATTGTAATTTTATTGTTAAATATTTATTTATTGTTTTGAAAAGTGTAATAAACAGTATTTTAATTTCTAACCTGTTTCTGTTTGACTTACTGAAGTTGAAAAATTAGAACGTATTAAAATCCTGATTTTAAAAAAGACCTGATCAAATGGTGTTTTTAAATGCTATTATTTCACTCAGTAAAATAGATCCTTCAGTTATTAACCAGAAGATTAAAATAAACCATTCAAATCTTCAGAAAAGGATTGAAATCTTTGTGCATAAAAAATCTCAGCCATAGCGTTCTGACCGTAGAGGTTGGCCAACAGCTGCACTCTTTGATTTGGTAAACAATGTAGCTTTTAACGTTTTATTTTAATTTTAAAGCCTCTTAACAACATTCTAACATAATATAGCTATAAATATATTATGGAGATTTAAAAAAAAAAAAAAAAGAAATCAGAGTAGTTGTCCCTCAGTTCTCTTAGAAACTTCAGCCAATCCTATTGTTCGGACCGAATGATAGGATTGGACAATCCAGCTGCCTGTCTGCCACACTTCCGCACTGCTTGGATCCGCCATTAATCCGCCTGGGCGCATTTTGCAGTAGAACATCCCGGAAGTGAGAAAAGGACAGAAACGGCTAACGGCTGTTGGTGCTTCCATTTTAGGAGTCCCCCCACAAAAACACATTTCAGCTAGCAGAGAACTAAAAACGTTTGGAGGTGAAAAGAGGAAAAGCCGGGGGAACGTTTCTATGGTTTTGGTCTCTATTGTAACCGCGGCAACACATGGTCCCATGTCCGCGGGAAGGCTAGCTTATAGATATATCACTAGATACCTTACCCACGCTGTTTGTCAATGGACCCTGACGTAGCTACGCCGGCGGCCATCTTGTGACAGTGAGCTGCCCCCTTTCATAACACTGGTGTCAATACAGCATGTACTAATAAATACCTCTAACTTGCTCAATTTTTAACCCATTTTCAAACGGTTTGCATTTTTATAAACGTCAGAGACGTGGCTGTGAATATATATCAAAATATGATAATGGTCGGGAAATTCATAAATTGTAAAATTATCAAATCTCAAGTCTATACATAATAAGGTTTGTAAGAAAGTAACCTGTTTGTAAATCCGTTCATTTTTCATCAAGTTCAGAGTGTTTTTAGTTAAATTGATGTTCACCTTCCATCTGCTGCCATAGAGAGCAGAACGTCAGCTCGCTGCCCCAAGATGGCCGCCGTGTAGCTAATCTGTTGAACCCCGGATGATCCATCAACCCTTTATATATGATATCTATGGGCTGGCTTACCGATTACACCCGTCGGGAGGGGTGAGTGCTCTGAGACGTGTTTCTGTAAAGTAACTAGCGATACGTAGCTTGTTTAAACGCTGCAGAGTGCAGCTTTAATGTAGTGTTCTGACACAGCAGTGGGACTTGTTGGGTTAGACTTCTCTTAAATCCAATGTAAAAAAAAATGTAATTTTTACAGTAAAAAACTGGCAGCTGTGGTCGCCAGAAAAACTCATTAAAAAATCCTGTGAACCGTTTTTACTGAACAAACCGTGTTTACCACAGTAATACAGGTGAAAAGGCTCTGTCTCCTTTGGCTTTCCATCAGTATCATTTCATCTAATTATGAATTGTTCAGTAACATTTTTTACATGTGCACAGTATTTTTTACAGAATTATTCTGGCAACCACAGCTGACAGTTCTTTACTGTAGCTTAGCAGCTAATGTGTCACAGATCTTCATCAGTGTCTCTCCTGATCTGACTGGCCATTGGTGTCAGAGGACTACTTCCTGTCTCTAGACACTGCCCACTTTGAGTGATGTCACAGGTGGGCGTTGTCCTTACTGTAGATAAATACCTGATAGAACAACACAAATATTCACCTACCTGGACCTTTTATCATTTAATAGATTTTATAAATCAAATCATTATTGACATAATTAGGCTTAATTTACTTTTCTTTTTACAAAAACATTTAATGAAACTGATTTCTACAAAATCACAAATAAAAATATAAAACATAAAGTGATGATAAATATGAACCCCCTGACTACGATCATTTATTAAACTATTATCAGACCACAGTAATACAGACAGGAAACGTGTCAAAGCTTCACTTTATTCAACCTTTTTACACTCAGTTGGTTCAAAATTAAGACGTTTTTCTTCTAAATTCCCCCCCCAAAAATAAAAAATTAGAAAATCCAGGTAAAAATACAAAAAACCAAAAAGTTTCCCAAACTCTGACGTTTATCAGTTGATTTTTATACATAAACATCCAGTTAGACATTTATTTTTTAAATAATATTTTATTAATTTTCCACAATAATAACCAAATCAACAGTAAAACAAAAAGAAGAAGAAAGAAGAACACGAGTCAACAAAGTAATAATAAAAGAAAGAAAGTAAAAGAATCACAACAATGAGCAGGTCCACAGAAAAGGCGCAACACAGTCAATTACCATGATAAAAGAAATTTACATTATGTTAAACTCAAGCAAGGTAAGATAAAACAAAATATTAACTGAGGGTATATGTAACATATACATATATTATTAATAAGGAGATCAGAATATTCAGAGATATCAACCAAAACAACCTGAACCTCTGACAATAATATTACTCAGCTCAGATCAGATAGTCTAGTAAGGGCTGCCATATATCCGTCAATAGCTCATCATCTTTTGCACTTATTCGTTCCATTGGAAAAACCTTAAAAATGTCAGTGTACCAATCTGTGACCAGTTTGAGGTGTAAACATTTACCAGGCCCACTGGTGGATGCTGCAGGAGCCCTGGGACTACTACACAGCGCCCCCTGTGGGTCAGAAATAACAGTTAAACCTATGAATCAGGCTGTAGGTGTTGTGGAGTTATTATGATCTGAGTGAAACACAGTGCTGATCCATCGCTTCGTCAGCCTAACTCCTGAAAAAATTCTTTTCTGCACTTTAAAAAGTTTTGAAATAAAAATGAAATATTTTAGCTGATCCATTAGAACAGACCTTTATTATCCCACAAATGAGAAATGTGTTACAGAGCTCTTACAACAACAACAAGGAATAGAAGAGCAAGTCAGTTATCTATTATCAAAAAGTTTAATATACCCTAAAATAAACCCTAAAGTAACATACATACACCACTGAAACACGTGTTGAATCTCTTAAACACGTTAAACCGTGTTGTAAAGTCAGTGAGCCGTACAGCAGCCCTCTTTACATCATTTATATCCCATCAATAAATACCCCGAAATAAAAGAATAGAGATAAGAGCAACGTCTGAAACAAAGAGCACAGATTATTTACTTAAATAAAAGTGAGACGATGTCCCAGACCTTCAAACAGAAATCTAAAACAGGACTGGACCTATACGTCTCCGTCCCTCAGGCTAAACATCTGGTCAAACCTTTAACTTTATGCTCTGGAAAGGCTTCAGTTCCCCGTAGTGAAGTACATCCTGTTGATATACAGTATATAAATACTGTAGTACTGTTGGGTTTTTAGAATAATCAGCTCAACAAAATAAAGATAAACAACAAACCGGTTTGGGAACTAAAGAACTACAAAAATGGAGTCACCTGAGAAAGTCGAGGGAGGACATTGAAACATGCACCTGAGAACCGTGATCATCATACATCGGTGTCCAACGCTAACATATACCGGTGCCAGGGTTTGCTTGTGAGGGGCCACCGTAGAAGGTCCTGAACTTCTGATGTCATCACCTGCAGCTGAGCCAGGTGGAGCAGGCAGAACCTGACGTTCTGTCCTTGGCCAGCGTTGGGCGGACATCCTGGTACATGGTGGCACCTTGGTGCTCAGCGTAAAGGAGAAAGGTGCACCAGGGGAGTTCTTATGAGTCTTAACCATCCTCACAACCATCAGTAATGTTAAATATATGGAGGTTGGTTCTCCATGAGCTGTTCTCCAAGGCATCCATTTGCTCCAGCAGCAACAGGCTTTGGTTCTGAATTAATGGTCAACAAACTGTAGAACAAGGCAGTGATGATGGATGTAAACACCTCCAGTGATATCAGGAAGAAGGAACACAAGAAGCTGGAGAAACATCAAGAGCTGACAGAGGTACTAGAAACATTATAGAAGGTCAAGGCCTCCGTAGTGCCAGAGGTCACTGGTGCACTCTGGGTCCTGAGGTCCAAACTGGGAGAGTAGCTCCAACAGAGATCTGTCCAGACCTGAGACTTTATATAAACTCTATGTTGCACCCATGATTGTGATACCCAACAGTAAACGTACTCTGGTGTGTATTGACCCTTTGCACGTGACGTCACGCCGCTCACAAGGCCGACCCCTCAGCCATTTTGGATGGCAGAGGACTGTTTACACACGTAGAAACTCCTGGGAAGCTAGTCAAGACAATCCAGTTTGTAGCCTCTTATCACTTTTATTTAGTTGATTTCACAGTAAAATGGTAACAGTTAGCTGCGCTAACAGACAAGGGTGTAAACTCAGCTTGTCATTTTTCTTGATGGAGACCAAAGATGGAGATGAGCTGCAGCGATACGGACTAGCAGCCCTCAGAGTGTTTTGGATTTGCAGTGAACTCGTTTTACCGGTAAGATTAAATTTGATATATTTCTGGAGGAAGACGGGCTGACTGAGAAGGACCTGAAATGGTAAATGTCATGTCTTTTACTTATTTAGTACTGATAATCCTTTATTTCACCACGGAGGACGTGTGTTACTGTCCACTAGAGTGAATTCCAGGATTATAATAATATTATTGTTCCAATGTAGGATTACGTGTGTGAAAACTACGTTATTTATTTAGCACGATGAGCTTCGCCGTTATGAGAGATCTCGACTTGTCTGGTGTGAGAGTAGCATCTGAACCCGTTGACGCTAGCCACTCAAACTGGTAGGGATCCGGACTAGTTTTAGTTTTTTAAATCGATCAGTTCCAGTGTAAAGTGAACGCTGTTCATCACATAACGTTATAAACCCAGCGGTGAATTCTGGTAAAGACGGTAACTTGTTTACATCGATGAAGCAGCAGGGAGAACATAAGCTAACGTTCATAAGCTAGCTAACACTTAACGTTTGTAAATACCGCTCTCTAGCTCCACCTAGGTGAGCTAAACCTTCACACACGTGAACTGGTCTTGAACCAGTAGAAGACAGGCTAAACTGGTAAAAAAAAAAAAAACCTCCGTCGTCACTTTTGCTCTCTGTTCAATACTCCCGTAATTCACCGATACCATGGTGAACCCATGAGGTGACGTAGGTGCAAAGGGTCAATAAACGCAGAGGAATGGAACTAAAGATTATCAGGATGAGTTTGTTGAAAGTCCAGGTTATCAGAACAGTTTTTACTCAGACAATTCCAGCTTGGCTTCTTGGCTTTGTGATGAAACCAGTAACTTTTAAATATCCAGAATATTGTTGCTGCCATCCATTCTGCCATCTATGGTGATGATCTGTTCACTGGTTGATGGTTGACAACAACTAAATGAGGCTAAAACCTGTTCTAAGGCACGTTTTCTCATTAAAATATATAGAACTGAGTTCATGAGAGGATTAATTAGAACAATAGTATAAGACAAATTGAGTAAAAGATAAATTTCCCCTGAGTCTAATAACAGAATGACAATGAGCATGAACAGGAAAAAGTAAACAGCCAGCCCCAGAATCTGAATCGCTACAATTTGTAGTTTTTCATCAGCAGGAACATTAATGGCTGCAGACAGAGCTCTAATTGTCCCAACAAGGAAGAAGACGAAGAACGGAAAAGGGAGGGAGAAAAAAATAGCTGCAGCTGGGATGAATATGTTCGGACCAAAAGTAAAAAAAAAGAAAAATATGGAAACAATGGTGGAGAAGATCCAGGTCAGGACACTGATCACCACAGAAGTCTTGACGTTTCGCCTGAGTCGGTACCACAGAGGCCAGGCGACGACCAAATACCTGGAATGAAAGACGCATCCTGTTGGAGGAGTTTCACATAAATAATAATCTATGATCATATCAGTGTGGATATATATAATAAATATTCATGTTTTCCAATATAAAATGTGATAGCTAAATGTGAAGCTAAAGATTAAAAGTGAAAATATGATTCATGAAGGATTTTCTTAAGTGAGATCATGAAGACTCAACATGTCCTTTTTATAGTTACCTTTCCATGGAGATGCAGAGCAGAAATCCAGTGCTGGCCACTAGGCTTAGTAGGAAGAAGAAGATAGATGATGTAAACAAATAATCTAAACGGGTTGTTGCTATGGATGTAATCATGCAGCTGAACTCAAGGAGATCAGCTATGAGGAGGTTGATGATGTAAACTGGAACATCACTGCTATTTTTCACCTGTAGAAAAAATATAAATAAAACAGCAACAACTGACCTTTACTAAAATATCTGATGTTTGATTTTAAACCCCACCCATTAATGTGAGAAAACCAGTTATTTATCCAGTATTCATTAATACTCACCAATAAGATCACTGCAATAATGGTTACGAGAGTCACACAGAGTCCCAGTGAAAGCATAACCAGTTGGAGCGTATGGAGCTGAGTGGGGATCTTATTTAACCAATCGAAGTTGAAATAAACATCACTGTCATTAAAGTTGGATGAATTGACTTTACCTTCCATCCTTCAACCTGATGTGAAAGAGAAAAACACAGGATGTCTGTTAGGTTTCCTCTTAATGTTGTTCAGTACGGAGCTTAGTTAGCTCTGTGTTACGGTGCAGTTCACAGGTTACAGACCTGACTCTACATGACATGCTATCAATAAATAAAAACAAGGACTAATCCTTAATTATAAAACCTTTTCTAATAAACAGGCCACAGGTTGTTAAAGCAGCTTTCGTGAGGGTTCCACCTCGAAGAGCTAGCCGACTCCTGCTGGCCCTCCCCGTACGGTGCTCCCGTCTCGATGCGTTTTCTCATCTACTAAATCGTTCCCTTAAAGATAACAAAAGCTGCAACAGAAGCTCCTGTCAGAGTTTAAGTCAGGACCTTCAGTTTTGGCTGTAGGTCCATAGAGGACAGTTTCTGGGTCCAGACCTGGACCGTGGACTGCTTGTTAAGGACCTCGGCTGTATGAGTGGACATTTGGAACACAGCCAGAGTGATTATAGTAGACAGCAGTCTCTTCTTTAGCTCTTGTCCCAGGCCTACATTTGAACGTTTAGAAGAGGACATAAACAAAGGGTGATGAGTGGGAGGTGAGTGTTTTGCATGTTTCCACAGAAAAGAAGGAGGAAGAAGTTCCAGGTGACAGATTCCTGTCAGAGAGTAACAAACTGATCCAGAGAAACTGAGGAAGTCCTGGGATCAGATCAACATCCATAACCCAGAATCAACAATCTACAATCCTTCAGTTTCAAAACCCTTGATCCTAGTCAAACCTTGAAGTTTCAACATTAGGCTAGATGGCAGAGATCAGAGAAATCCAGATGACTTAAACCATCAGCAGCGACAAGGCGGATTGGTCACAGAAAAAACTAAACCCAAAACAAGAACCACAGGTAGGCCAACAGGTCAGCAAGGAACGACGAGCTGGACCAACCGGGATAGGAAATGTCCTGTTTATGGTGTTTCAGCCATTTTGTAATGGTGGTAAAATTTAAAAGATACTTCTTTATTTTTTGGAGACATTTTTCTTCTCATCAATGAGCTTTATTAATTTGTTAATTTTGAATGAAAATTTAAATTTTAATCCAACGTATTGTTTACTAGTTTGGTCTGTCAGCTGTTTCCGTGTCATTCTTTTTTTTTTAAAGCAAAAAGATTTGATCACTCAATCTGTTGACAATGTAAAAATAAGTAAAATCAAAGATTAATTTTGTTGAATGACCTTTTAAATATTTCCTTAATGAAGACAAACAGCCAGAATAAAACTTGAACGTTTCTAAACTTCATACATAGAATCATTTAAAGTATATTACCTTGATGGGTCAAAGTGTCTGAAGGCTTTTCATTCACTCAGTCTGACGTTCTTAGTGATGGCAGCTGATTATAAACAGATGATCTGCTGGACACGCCTGCTTTAGGCGTGGTCCAGGTAGGTTTTAGTTCGAGAGGTTTGTTGAACTACATGAACCTTTTTCAGCTTCTCGTGGTTTACCATCTGACCAGGGTCAGAGTCCCTTCCTGCTGGTAGCAGGAGGAGATACCTGGACCCTAGAGGTCCTCCACCAGGATGGAGCATCGATATGTTCTATTACCAGAAGGTCTGCTGTGTCTCAGCTCAGTCTCAGAACATGGAGGAGATTCCAGGAGACAGGAAGTTACTCTAGGAGAGCTGGACAGGACCGTAGGAGGTCCTTAACCCATCAGCAGGACCTCCATCTGCTCCTTAGTGCAGGAGGACCAGGATGAGTCCTACAAAGTGACCTCCACTGGTGTGAATGTCTCTGACCAAACCGTTAGAAACAGACTTCCTGAGGGCCTCATGTCCTCTAGTGGACCCTGTCCTCACTGCCCAGTCCAGTGGAGCTCCACTGGTTTTTACCAGAGACCAGAAGCAGCAGGTCCAGGTCTGGAGCTCTGAGCTCTACCAGAGGAGAGCAGGTTGACTCTGAGCTGATGTCTCAGACCTTAAAGGGTCTGGAGAACGTTCTGCTGCTACATCGTTCATCATGATGGGGTTGGTGGTGGGTCAGTGTTGGTCTGAGGAGGCAGATCCATGGAGGAACACAGACCTGGACACGATGGAACCTGACTGTCATCAGGTATCAGGAGGAAACCATTAGACCCATTGTTAGACCTTCTCTGGTTCAGAGGGTCCTGGTTCCTCCTGTTGTCACCGGCAGTTCCTGGAGGATGAAGGAATGGATCCCACCGACTGTCCTCCATGCTGGCCTGACCTGAATCCAGTAGAACGTCTCTGGGACATCATGTTTAGAGTCAGAATCAACTTTATTGCCAGAAAGACAGCATCCTGTCCATCAGGAACTTGACTTGGTTACATAGTGAACCCGGGCCGCCGTGAGGCGCCTGCCTTGCAGATGACATGTTCATAACAGAGAGAAACAAGTTTTATTAAGAGGGTGAAGAGAGGGGAGATAAAAAACCGACAGTTCCCAGCTGTCCCAGTAGGGGGCAGCTGCTAACGGTGGAAAAAACCCCGCCGACAATCACATGGGTAGAAAGAGAGAGAGGGCATCCTGGTGGGTCGGATGGGGGGGTTGACCTCCTGCGTCACTCGAGAGTCAGCGCAGCAGCCGGCGGGTGGGGGGGGAGAAGTTGAGGGATTCCAGGACAGAGTTCAGGGGGGTAGAGAGCAGACCTCCTACGCAGTTCTTCCAGCGTGTTTGGGAATTCCAAGGGCATCTTATCAGTTTTGGCATTCTTCAGACAGCAGTATTCAGGCTGATTGTGTCTGCTGCCTTCCAGTCCGTCTCATGAGCTTCATTATTCTAAAGATTTGAATCATGGTTATGAATTACACACGCACCATCTTTTCCAAGGTGCTTTTCATCCCCTTAATGAGTTCGTTCTGCGTGCTATGAGCGCGGAACAGCTCATTTAGCGCAGGGGAGATGGAGTTCATGGCGCGTGTCTGAGTTTCCTGAAGGACTGTCAGCTTTCCAATCGCTGCAGCCACTTCTTCTGCTTTCTTCATTTGAATGCGATGACTCAGCTAACCACCAGGTGGACCTCAGACTGTCCAGGAGCTCAGTGATGACCTGGTCAGGATCTGGGAGGAGATCCTCCAGGAGACCATCCATCATCTCACCGGGATCCCTGATGTGTCAGGATGCTACCAGCAGGGGGAGCCACTGAGAACCATTTAGAGCTGCTGCTGTGACCTTTAGCTACCTGGACTCACCTGATGCTTCAGGTATCAGGTTACATTTAGTGGAGACTCCAGATGAAGCCTCTAGTTGATCATCTTCATCAGATGATGAAGAATCATCTAGTTCCTATAGGTTACCATTCATCAGGATGGAGATCTAGATGTTTTTAAAATAATTGAGGCCTGATGTTTTTGAGCAGTGTAACTCAACATTAAATACACAAACTAGCACAAAACAGACAAAAACAACACAACTAGATGAAAATAAAGATATACAATTCAAACCAAGGTAGTAGAATCACCAGCAACCTTTAGTAACAAGACATTCAGTATTTAGAAAAGATTCATACTGGTTTACCAGTTTAGGATGTTTCACTGGTAAAAACTCATATGAAGCAGTTTGTTGGAGTTCTTCTGTGATGGACTGGCGACTCGTCCAGGGTGTCCCCCGCCTCTTGCCCCTCGCCCGCTGGAGATGGGTGCCTGCGACCCTCTGTGGAGGATGGAGCAGGTATGGACAATGGATGGAGTCCTTCTCCTCAGCATCATATTCACAAGGTGCTCCAGGTACACCTATGAAGGCTTGGAAGCAGTAAAAAGTTTTATGATCAGTTCTGATATAAACAACCCAAACCTGAGAAGTAGTTTACTGTTTTTACTTTGTAATAGAAAGTTCCAGAACGAGGAACATCTGGAAGGGTGACGTCCCTTAAAGCGCTTCATTAAAGTGGAGCGTCACATTTATGAGACAAACAGAAACACATTCATAACCTTTTTCATATTTTGAATATATTTGCACATAACTGAAGCTTCTTTATGATGTTTCATGTCTGTGTGTCGGTTTGATTTCACAGAATGTTTGAATGATTTCAGAAAAACATCCCAGTGATTTCCTGGAACCTCTTTAGTTTATTTGAATGGCAAATATGTTCAGGTACTATGCAAAATAATTTTATTTTTGTGATATTCAACTAGAAAAACAGCTTTTCATTTTGTATCCATCTGTAAGAGATGGACGGCCCTTTATTGGAAACTTGTTAACAAAAATAAATTCCAGTGAGACGACAAATGTCACGATGGGGGAATCAAAACAATCATATGAAAATACAAATAATGTAAATAACTCTTGTGGAGTGTTGTGACTTAAAATGTGAACCTTCTTAAAGCATTTGTTACTGAAACACTCAGAATGAGGTCTCTGTGCAACAAGAAGTGTTTGAATGGAGCAACGTTTTTGCTTGTCTGTCTGTTTGTGTGTTATCTGTTTAGCAAAGTAAGCATTTCATTGCTCGGGGAACTCTGACTGTGCATATGACAATAAAGATTCCTTGACTGTTCCTGCCCTGATGGAGGCAGGTGCTTCAGACGTCCATGAACCCGCAGGTTTGTTGTCCTGCAGGAACCTGGTGACTTCTAGACAATTCCTCTAAGGGTGGCATGAGATTCCAACAGGGAGCTGAGTTTACTGTCGCAATGGGGTTTCATCATGTGTGTTTTCTTCCACACTCATTCTTGTCTCTCCCACCTTGTTGGACCCAGGCCCAGTGGCCCCTCTTTTCAGCCCAGTTAGAACTCTGCCCTCATGGGGCCAGAAAGTGGAACTGCAGGCAGGTGAAGATGTTTGGACTCTGGTTTAGCAGATGTTCTGTGGCTTCATTTATAAAGCCTGCTTACGCGCAAAACAGGGTCTGAAAGTTGCGTAAATCACTTTCTAGGCAAACTTTGTAATTTATAGAAAAAAAATGATGGGGAAAATGTGTGACTTTATGCAAACTAAGACTGGTGTAAGCACATTTTTGGGATGGGGAAACTGGCAGCACAGCTGGTGAGATGGCAACATGGTGAATTTAACACACACACACACACACACACACACACACACACACACACACACACACACACACAAAAAAAAACAACAGTCAGCACCCATACCCATTTAAATATGTTGCATTTAAGAGTTATATCACAGTCTGTTCATACATACGTCTTCAAATTACATAGCAACCCCTCTTATTGGTATAACTTGCAGGTGACTGTGGCTACCCTTCCTGATGTGCTGGCTCCTCACTCCGTATGCAAACCCGCAGAGTGCAGAGGAGGTGCACTTTGATGAGGTCCATTGTGCATGCGCTGAGCATGTCATCAGTCTATTCTAAGGCAGCTGAAGGTGTTCGGATGGGGGGGCAGGCCCGGCGCCAGTGGGAGAGGGAGGAGGGGGCGTTTGAGACACATTGGGGGGGGCGGCCGGTCGGTGTTTGACCGGGGGGGGGATTGTCACCGAGCCGCGCGCTTCCATCGGTCCGCGGCGCGCGCCCGTCCGTCCCGCACAACTGAGTGCTCCTCGCGTACTGAGGCGGTTTTGGCTTTCCATACTCCTCTACCGTGGAGCGCAGCGGGACTACAGAGCTGCACATAACGCACCTGGGAACTGGGTTCTGACCTGATCTTTCAAGCTGATCAATAATACATCATTTTATTCCGCCTTTCTGATCTAAATGAACCACGGACCAGTACTTATTTAATTATGATCCATCCTCCTACCGTCATTCGTGCTGATGAGCTCAATCTCCTCAGAAGGAGATCTTTCCTCCACCTCGACTGCAGGCTGGAATCCGAACACCGGTACAGAGTAGAGGAGCTGATAATACGGTTTTTCAGAACCATGAACTGAACATCACTTGTCTCTAAAACCGATGAGGAATGAGGAACTCCGACTCTTTCATCTCTGTTTTTCAGTAATGGTTCCACCTTCTCACGCTCCAAAAACGTACAACAACATACAGCAAGATGCTAGCTGCTAAAGCTCCAACTTTACCGAGCGTCCGTGATGAGTTCAAGACGACTTGTAGCAACCAAATGTGTATTAAATTGTTAAATTGTTTATTAAAATGTTCATATTTTTCATTTTGTATGGATACAAATTTAAATAAAAATGTTAGAACTAGTTGAACATGTTTCTATAATTAATAGAATTTTACAAAATTTTCAGGGGGCGATGTAGTTCATTTAGGGGGGCGACGCCCCCAAACGCCCCCCCGTGGCGCCGGGCCTGTGGGGGGGGGGGTGACTGCTGTACCACCCCAAAAAGGTCTGCAGGATAAACATGGCCTGTGGTGTCCTGCACAACATCGCACTGCAGAATAGCATTTTCTAGACCTCTCCATTGGCATTATTTACCATGAAATGCCAGAAATCAGCAGCTTATGTACTGTATCTACAGAATATTCATACTCACACAGTCAACCTCTTTACTCACACACAGTATGCACAGTTTCACTATAACTTAATAACTATAAGATGCTGTAATCTCCATGACAACAACACTGACAGCTTGTCACATGCAGGTGCAGAACAGCTTTCCACCACTTTAGTGTCATACTTTGGAAAACTTACTTGCGTGTATTTTAGCTGTAATATTTGATAGAAACTGACCGTTAGGCGTCACAAATGTTTACGTCCTGCAGGTCTGGCTCCAGGACGCGACACCGGTGAAACAGAAAGTAAGTAATGGTAGAATATACTGGGATTGGTCAATATTTTTTCCGAGTTGAGGTGATTGGTCAAAGAAGAACAATACAGCAAACGCTAAGGTGATTGGTCAGATTTGTGGAAAAGTAGCAGTGACTGGTGAAAATTGCAAGTAATGACTGATTGACAGCTGTTTAATAGTGAATAAATGACATAAAATGGTCCAAATCATTAGGATGTTTCGGCCTTCAGGTTTTTTGGCCTTCAGGTGAGATTTCAGTTTTTATGCAAATAAAACCGTTTTGAAGTTTAAAACATGAGAATCTTACATTTTATTATTTTGCATAAATGTTTCTTTATTGTTTGTTAATGCTTGTTCTTCTACTTTAGTTAATTTGTAAAATACACTAAAGCCAAATGTCAAGATTAACAGACTAAAGATCAGAGATGTAAACTTTTAATCCATGTGACCTTCTGAACAACATTTATAAAACCGGTAAACCCATCAGGAAGCTGTGACGTCACAACAGACCTGCAGAAAACAGAACCAGGTCTATGATCAGAAACTGAACGAGCTGAGGACCAACAGGAAGGGGTGGAGCCTCAGGTGAGGAGGCGGAGCCTCAGAGGAAAGCATCACACCACTCTCTGAGACACTGAGCGCAGGACCCGGCCTGGTGGGAGTTCGCCCCGCTGGCGTCTTTCAGCCAATCAGTGAACATCTCCGTGTCCTTCTTCAGCAGCAGGAACTGACCCAGAACCACGTAGGCCTGAAAACAACAAACAAACGGATAAATACAGACTGAAAAACGAGGAGAAACATTTAAGATCCTCCAAAAACTAAAGGAGGAAGAGAGAAACTGGATGATTTGGTATCGTTTATAATGTTAACACGTTGTTTATTCATGACTTCCTGTTTGTTTACTGGATAAGTTCAGATCAACAGTTTAACTCATCGTTTAAAGGGACGTTTGGGTTGTTTACCTACAGGAAGGACCACACCCACCAGTGACATCACTAAAAGCAGGCGGAGTCTAGAAACAGGAAGTAGTCCTCTGGCTGGAGCACTACCGATGGCTAGTCAAATCAGGAGAGACACTGCTGCAGATGATTACATGTTTGGGGTATTTAAACATGGGTCTCACGATAAATTGTTCTGATGTTTTAAATACCTGAAATCTGGTTGCCATGGTGTCACCAATCGGTCCATTTCACAAAATGCGACGCCAGCCAGTAACAGGGTGACCATGGTTTCCATAGCAACGCACGATGAACATAGTTTGCAAAATATAAAACCCGTTTCTAGAGACTCCGCCCGCTGAGTGATGTCACTGGTGGGTGTATCCTTACTGTAGATCAATAACCGATAGAACGACTCAAACATCCCTTTAAAATAATAAATTAAATGTCAACCAGCTGAATGTTTATGCTAAAAGCAAAACTGGAGCATAAAGTTTAAAAAAAATTTTTTTTTTTATTCAAAAACGGGAAAATATCCTCAGTAGTCAGCTGGTGTTGGGTCCAGGACCAGAATCAGCACCTTATCGAAGCCCTGGTCCTCCAGCTTCTTCCCCAGAGCGTCTCCGATTCCCGACAGCGCCGTCACCGGTTTGTCTCCCATCGGCTCTGCCACGAAATCCCGGTGCTTCTGGGATGTGGTTGACATTCTGACGAGGGGAAACACAAGAAAATATAAAAATACAGAGGCGGAGTATTACTTTTACCGTTTCCATAAAATCAGGGTTTAAATTCAGTTTCGGACGGTTTCAGATGACATCACACTCTGACTGACAGTTCTCTCCTACATTAAACATTGTAATGATGTGAGCAGTTTACACAAATCAACTCTCCTGTCATTCATGGTCCCATCAGCTTACATCCTCCCCTCTCTGCTCCCAAAAAGGTAGAGAAAATCCATCTGATTGGCTGATCGTCTTCATGTTTCTACATTGTGGAGTTAGGCTACAGATCAGCAGGAGCAAAGAGGTCAAAGGTCAGAAGAGGCAGACTTGAAACCACGGGATCAGAGGTGGCCACTTGTGCGCTGTAAGCGAGTGTGACGCAACAGGAAGTGCAGATTAGAGCGAGTTTCAAAGATCCTGGACTGTGCCGGTCCAGACCGATCCAAAGTTACCATCAGGCTTCAAACTGAAACACAGATTATTGATCAACAGGGGGCGCCACCGAGCGTCTGGAGCATAGAGAAGTGAACATGTGTCCAACTGAAAACCATCTGGACATCAGTAGCTTCAAAAACCCTGCTTTCTTCCTCATTTCTCCTCTTCATCACTTCTCTCTTTACATTTAATCCTTTAAAGAGCAAAGTGACCATTCCTGATCACTAATGATTGATTTAAATTTAGATTTGCAGCCTAAACCTGACATTAAAAAGTCTAATTCTGAATTTTTTCTGTTTATAATTTTTTTTTAGTGGTAAAAGTTGATGGATCACTTTCCCCCTAAAATGTTAAACCTTAAAAAAATATTAATAATAAACAAAATTTTGCAAAAGTTTCAGGTTTAAATCAAAATATAAAAGCACAAATAATCAAATATAAATAAGTAATATTTCACCTGCTATGGATGGATGGATGGACAACCTTAAGCGGGAAAAACAAATGTTAAATTTAGAGGCGTTTCTGTGTCAGTTGTTATTTAACTACTGGTAAATGTTTTTATTGAATTAAAATTTTATTTTTGTACCAACTGAACCTTTAAATCCTGAGGTTTTTTTTTTTCCATTTAGAAACTTTTCCATGTCCTCTGATCCATTAAAGTCACTAAAAACCAAACGGGTCAAAAAACGTTGGGCTCAGATGAGATTCTACTGCAGGGTTTGGGCCTCTGGTTCTGGTCCAGTCTGGTTCTGGTCCAGTCTGGTTCTGGTCCAGTCTGGTTCTGAGACTTGTGTTAAACAGAACCAACTACAGCCACTGAGCTAAACCTCAAACTGAACCCTGTGAACCGAGAGGGAACCAGTCAGTACCTACTGGACCTGGTTCAGGACCTGGAGCTAAACCAGGTTCACGACCTAGACATAATTAAAGACCTGGACCTAGTTTTAGGACCTGAACATAAACCTGGACCTGGACTAGTAAGTTCACGTGTTGCCAACAGTGGCTGAAACACGTCAGATTCAAACATCAGAACCACGTGACCGCGCCATCCTCTCACAGCAGCACGTGACAGCTCACCTGAGGCGGTTCGGCTCGGTCCGACTCACCTGGACTCAAAAAGCACCTGAAACTCGTGAAGAACCCAGGAGAACTTCTGTCATCCCACCGAGAGGAGCTTTATCTGGAAACAAGCCTGGACGCTGGGTGTGACGTCATGACGCAGAGAACCAAAGATTGTGTGTGACAAGATGAGTCACTACCAATAAAAATTAACCAAAAAAATTAACCGTAAACTTTGTTTCTATCTTTGATTATATTCAGTGTTTGTTTCTGATATTTAAAAAACACATAAACTACGGAGGGCCCAAATGGACACAATTAAGAAGTTCACTGTGTTTATGTCAGTAAAAGTGTTTGAAACAAACTGAGTTTATTGGACGCTTTAAAATAAGCCCCGCCCTCTGATTATAAACCACGCCCCGTCCCACGAGCCACATCCCGTGGAGCCGCGCAGTGGGCGGGGCCTCCGCTGTCTTCCTACTCCACCTGTCTCCGGTGTGTTTCACTCAGCGGG
>SSNR01000184.1:431788-465907 GCA_006937965.1 Callopanchax toddi
CTACTACTACTAATACTACTACAACTAATACTACTACAACTAATACTACTACTACTACAACAACTACTACTACTACAACAACTAATACTACTACTACTACAACTAATACTACTACTACTACAACTAATACTATTACTACTACTACAACTACTACTACTACTACAACTACTACTACAACAACTACTACTACAACAACTACTACTACTACTACAACAACTACAACAACTACTACTAATACTACTACTACTACTACAACTAATACTACTACAACTAATACTACAACAACTACTACTACTACTACTACAACTACTAACTGTGTTTTAGTTTTAAATACTTTAACAGAGAAAAGTTGTCTCTTTTCTGAATGGAGTCAGGTGACCTCTGACCCTGACCTTAGAGACTCTGATTCAGTGTTAGTTTTATTTTATAGGTTTTTGTTTTCAGAAACCAAACTTGGTTTAGTTCCATTAAAGTTCATTGATATCGTCATGATGACGTCATGCAGGACAGGAAGTGTTTGATGATTGGTCAGTTGATCCTGGTCAGTTCCAGGAACCAAAGTTCCTGGTTTTTGATTGAACCTGATAGGCTGACGTGTTTGTTTGAGTCTGTGGTCCAGAGGTCTCTGGTCTGGTGGACTCTGGTCTGGTGGACTCTGGTCTGGTCTGGTGGACTCTGGTCTGGTGGACCCTGGTCTGGTCTGGTGGACTCTGGTCTGGTGGACCCTGGTCTGGTCTGGTGGACCCTGGTCTGGTCTGGTGGACTCTGGTCTGGTGGACCCTGGTCTGGTCTGGTGGACTCTGGTCTGGTGGACTCTGGTCTGGTGGACTCTGGTCTGGTGGACCCTGGTCTGGTGGACTCTGGTCTGGTGGACCCTGGTCTGGTGGACCCTGGTCTGGTGGACTCTGGTCTGGTGGGGTCTGGTCTGGTGGGACTCTGGTCTGGTGGGGTCTGGTCTGGTGGACTCTGGTCTGGTGGACTCTGGTCTGGTGGACCCTGGTCTGGTGGACTCTGGTGGTTCTGTAATTAAATTAAAGTTTAGAATTAAATCAGAGGATCTGGTTCTTGTTTGGTCCTGTTTGTGGTCCTGGTTCTGGGTAGAACTGGATGTTCTCTGCAGACTGGACCCAGCTGAAGTTCTGATGGGTTCAGGTTTTTCACTTCACCATAACTGAGGGTGCTCTTTAACCCCAGGTCTCTGTGTTCTGTCCTCAGAGGGTCTACTACCTGTCCCTGGAGTTCTACATGGGCCGGACCCTGCAGAACACCATGATCAACCTGGGCCTGCAGACCGCCTGTGATGAAGCCCTGTACCAGGTGAGGCTGGTCCTGCAGACCTTCATCAGAACATGAGACCTGATGGTTCTGCAGGACTTCAGGGGTCTGGTCCTGATGTGACTCGTTTTCAGTGGCTGATCTAGAAAATGTATCCCGGGGTGTCGGGTGTGTGTTCCAACAGGGGGCGGAGCTTATTGAGGTTAAACAGTCACAGATCATCTAGAGAAGTAGAGAGTAACCATTAAGGTCACTGGTCAAACGCCTCATGGAGTTTGATTATTTTATTTAACTAATTAATAAACGAAAACCTCTTAAACTTACATATCTACTCACTTTGATGGGTTTGTGTCGTAGATGGGTCTGGACATCGAGGAGCTGGAGGACATCGAGGAGGACGCTGGACTGGGAAACGGAGGACTGGGTCGACTGGCAGGTGATTAAAGCAGCACTCACTAGACGATGTCAGTGGTTTTATTAGAACGTGAAGATCCTGGACAACGTCCTCCCCCCCAGAACAGTGAGGTTCTTCTCTAAGGACCTCCAGGGACCTGAAAGAGCTGCTTAACAAATGAAACCCTTCAGGAGGAGTTTACTAGAACAACTCAAAGTTGAGATATGAAACAAGAAGGAGGCGTTCAGGAAAACGTTGGAGATCAAGCTTCAGCAGAACAACGTGAAGAACATCACTGAGAGTCCGACAGGTGGAAGTCCAGACAGTTCAGCGTCCTCCTCCCAGCTGAACCATCCTTCCCTTTGTTATTGATGCGTCACTAACCAGATGTTTCCTGTTTGCCGCAGCGTGTTTCCTGGACTCCATGGCGACGCTTGGCCTCGCGGCGTACGGTTATGGAATCCGCTACGAGTTTGGCATCTTCAACCAGAAGATTTCCAGCGGGTGGCAGGTGAGGCCACCTGCTGCAGGTGGGCTCTGGGGTCAGGTTCACTGATGTACTGACACGTTGCTCCGCCCCCTGCAGGTGGAGGAGGCGGATGATTGGCTGCGCTACGGGAACCCCTGGGAGAAGGCGAGGCCAGAGTACATGCTGCCAGTTCACTTCTACGGCCGGGTTCAGGAAACGGAGAGCGGCGTGAAGTGGACCGACACTCAGGTCACACACACACACACACACACACACACACACACACACACACACACACACACCACATCCTGAGCTGATCGGGTTTATTGATCACTTGGTGTTAACGTGTGTGTGTGTAGGTGGTGCTGGCGATGCCCTATGACACTCCGGTTCCTGGTTACCATAACAACACGGTGAACACGATGAGACTGTGGTCGGCTAAAGCTCCTAATGACTTCAACCTTCAGAACTGTACGTCTCCCTCAGTTTGTGCTCCCTTAAACTGTAAAGGTTTGATTTTTTATTGATTTAAAATGAATCATTTTATACGTTTAGGTCACTGATTTGTCCGTAAAGCAGATCCATGTCGTTTTTTACTGTTTACCAACACAAACCAGCTGTTTTAGGAACGGTTCATTAGGTGTAGTTACATGTTTCCATCAGCAGGGGGAGCAGTTTGACAGTTATTGAGATTAAATGTCAGATTTATGTTCTTGTTTTTTTTATAAAATAAATGATAAAAGTTTTTCGGAGAACTGATCTGAGCTCAGATTCATCAGGTCACGTTTGCTGGTCCGTTTAGTTCTGGTCTTTAACCAGATCTGGGTCTTGATTAAAAACCGGACCCTGGTTCTACTCCGGGGTTCTGCTCAGTAGGAGGAAGTCGGGACCTGAGGTCGTCGGATGCTCCAGCTCAGGTTCTGGAGGTCCAGTTCTGACCTGGTTCTGTTGGTCTCAGTTAACACAGGAGACTACATCCAAGCCGTTCTGGACCGGAACCTGGCAGAGAACATCTCCAGAGTCCTTTACCCCAACGACAACGTGAGTGTGATCCAGAACCCGGGTGGATGTTCCTGCTCTAGGTTCTGACCCGGTTCTGGTCTGCCTGTAGTTCTTCGTGGGGAAGGAGCTGCGTCTGAAGCAGGAGTACTTCGTGGTCGCCGCCACGCTGCAGGACATCGTCCGCAGGTTCAAGTCCTCCAAGTTCGGCTGCAGAGACCCGGTCCGCTCTTCCTTCGACGGCTTTCCTGACAAGGTGAGACACAGAGGAGGCGGGGTTTCACCTTTGACCTTTACGTCTGTCACTTATAGGTTTATCCTGGTTGTTCTTCTTCTCCTCAGGTGGCGATCCAGCTCAACGACACCCACCCGGCTCTGGCCATCCCCGAGCTGATGAGGATCCTGGTGGACGTCGAGAAACTGGACTGGGACAAGGTCTGAGTCTCCTCCACGCCTGAAGACACGAGGAGGTTCTAAACCACCAAAGGACGCTTAAAGTCCCAGAAAATACTTGAAATTAGAATCCTCTACTAGAAACTAGAGATGCTCTAAAACCCGTTCAGCAGACTGGTCCAATCAGGGATCAGCTGTCTGAAACTCAAAAATCCTCTTTATTTTTCAGTCCATGAACTCATCGTCGCTGAGCCTGATTGATGTGAACGTTCTGACCTCCAGACTCACGTTTAGAAGTGTTCTGATCTTTATGGTTTGGAGTTAATCAGGTCAAATCATCAGGTTACGACTGAACAGAAACTGGAGCAGAAAAACGTTTCCGACCATCAGCACGGAGTCCTTCTGTTTCTGCTGACTCGTCACATTTAAATGTTTCCGTTTTCAGATGATTTCATTCATCTGTCCGAACCAGAGACGTTAGACTCGTTAGTTCAGGGTATATGCAGGAATCTTGAAGTTAAATTCAAAACCTTCTCAAGACTTTTTCAAGACCGTCTCAATGTTTTAATACCTCACCTCCATTCTGGTTATGCGGCAGCGTTCACAGAGATTCTCTTCCATCTCAACATTTGGGTGCGTTCGTAATCCTCACCGGGAACACCAGAGCGTACATTGTGCTTTAGAACTTCTGCACCGCCCGCCCTGGTGCTCTGAGAGAAGGATTACTAACGCACCCTTTGTTTCCTGTTCTTATTTTAAATAAAAATGACTAAATTCACACGTTTACGATGTTTTTGGGACTCAAACTGTTGGACATCAAATTCAGATTTTTTTTTGTTCCAAAATGTAAGACTTTATAAAGCCGTGATCAGACTTTTTAATACTTTATAAGGGTCTTGAATTTCCCTAAATTGATTTATCACCTTTAAATACTTTTCAAGACTCCGCGGATACCCTGCAGTTATCACAACCTGTTTTTATATTTTCCACAGAACCAGGTTGGTTTGGACTCTTAAACAATAAAATCATAATTTGAAAACAGGATTTTATATTAACTCAGGTTTTTTTTTCATCTGATGCTCAAATTTGTTTGATCTGAATCGTTAAAAAATGTGACGAGTCAGCAAAAAAGGAAGAAAACCGAGGGTTCAAATACTTTATATCACAGAGCTGAACGCATCAGATGGAAAATGTAGAAAACGTAGCTTGAATTTGATTTGTTCAGAGATGAGAGAACCGTGTGTGTGCGTGTGTGTGTGTGCGTGTGTGTGTGTGTGTGTGTGTGTGTGTGTGTGTGTGTGTGTGTGTGTGTGTGCAGGCCTGGGACATCACCTGTCGGACCTGTGCGTACACCAACCACACGGTCCTGCCCGAGGCTCTGGAGCGTTGGCCTGTGTCCATGTTTGAACAGCTGCTGCCGCGACACCTGCAGATCATCTACGAGATCAACCAGAGACACCTGGACGTAAGGGACGACCTCTGACCCCCGCCGACACTGGTCTGACGTTTTAAAGTGTTTGAGTGTTTTGGTAAAAGTGCTCGAGACCAGAGCCGACCAATCAGAGACCTGTTCTGATTCCTGCTAACGTGGACGTTTTTAGAACCACCATTTTCTTGTGAACCAGGTTAACGGTAACTAGTTCTTCCAGGTGAATCAGAAACTGGATCCAGAACCAGAACCTGAGAATCTTTTTGAAACTGGAACTAAAAAATGAGTTTTAGAACAAAAATGAGGAAGTGAAGGTTGACCCTGTGATGACCTTTGACCCGTTGGTCTAATAAAACCTTCTGTGTCTCAGAGGGTAGCGGTTCTGTTCCCCGGAGACCTGGACAGACGCCGGCGGATGTCCCTGATCGAGGAGGGGGACCCGAAGCGGATCAACATGGCCCACCTGTGTGTGGTCGGGTCTCACGCCGTTAACGGGGTGGCCCAGATCCACTCGGACATCGTGAAGAACACCGTGTGAGTCCTCCGGTCCCGTCGCTGGGGAAGGTTCTCCCGGAGGTTCTGACCCGGTTCTTCGTCTCCTGCAGGTTTAAGGACTTCCACCAGGTGGATCCGGAGAAGTTCCAGAACAAAACCAACGGGATCACTCCACGCCGCTGGCTGCTGCTGTGTAACCCGGGTCTGGCCGACATCATCGCTGAGGCATGTCTCTGCTGTCGTCACGGCAACAGGTCCAACATTTAGCTGCTGGGACGCTCTGAGACATTTGTGTCCTCTCTTTCTGCAGCGGATTGGAGACGACTTCCTCACTGACCTGAAGCAGCTGGAGGACCTCCTGCAGTTCGTCAACGACGAGTCTCTCATCAGAGACATCGCCAAAGTCAAACAGGTAGAGACGTGTCCACAGCTCGTCCAGCCTCGCTTCTGTCCCCTAACTCATCCTGTACTGTAGATCCATCACTGTCTCCATCCCGACTCGTGTCCCCGTCCTCTAACCCCGTCCCCTGACCCGTGTCCCCGTCCGTCCTGCAGGAGAACAAGCTGAAGTTCGCGTCCTTCCTGCAGAAGCTCCAGCAGGTGAAGGTGAACCCAGAGTCCATGTTTGACGTCCAGGTGAAGCGGATCCATGAGTACAAGCGGCAGCTGCTCACCTGCCTCCATGCCGTCACCCTCTATAACCGTAAGACCCCAGACCAGGATCAGGACCTGGTCCAGGTTGGATCTCTTTCCCTCAGAGGTTTTCTGGACATGTCCCGCTGGAGGAGACTGGTCCAGACCCAGAACCCGGAGGGATTCTGTTCACTCTGATTTTCTGTTTCAGGAATCAAACTTCATCCCGAGCGGCCGTTTGTTCCTCGGACGGTGATCATCGGAGGGAAGGTGAGTCCTGCCGGTCCGGTCCGGTCCGAACCTCCTTCCTACTCTTTATGCTGTGTTTACACGTGTCGCCCCCTGCAGGCAGCTCCTGGGTACCACATGGCCAAGATGATCATCAAACTGATCACGTCGGTGGGTCAGGTGATCAACAACGACCCCGCTGTTGGAGATCAACTCAAGGTGGTCTTCCTGGAGAACTACAGGGTGTCTCTGGCTGAGAAAGGTGAGGTCTGGTCCAGTCCGGTCCGGTGTGTGTTCTGATTCCGTCTCTGATATTTGCTCCTCCTCTCTGTTCAGTGATCCCGGCTGCTGATCTGTCCGAGCAGATCTCCACGGCGGGGACCGAGGCGTCAGGGACCGGGAACATGAAGTTCATGCTGAACGGCGCTCTGACCATCGGGACCATGGACGGAGCCACGGTGGAGATGGCCCAGGAGGCCGGAGAGGAGAACCTCTTCATCTTCGGGATGAGGGTACCGGATGTGGAGGAGCTGGACCGGAAGGGGTGAGGTCACTTCCTGTTGGAGACTGTGATGCGTTTAGGAACAGTCTGGGAGCTGGTTCAATCAGGATTCTCCTCCTGTTGTCCGTGAACGCACCGCCAGGCAGATTCCTGCTGTTTTTAATAACTTTAGGTTAAAGTTCTGATTTACTGAGCTGAGGTTCTGACCCGGTTCAGGCCGGTTCTGATCAAATAAAAATGTTTAGGTCATTTTTATACTACGAAACGTTTAAGTTCCAAACACACTGCGGGACATTTCAGTGTCACGATGAATCAGAGATCGATCAAATGTTTAGGATGACATCACTTCCTGTTTCCTGCAGCTACGTCGCCTCCGAGTTCTACAACCGTCTGCCAGAGCTGAAGCTGGCTGTGGACCAGATCCAGACCGGTTTCTTCAGCCCGGCAGAACCAGAACTGTTCCGAGGGGTGACGGAGATGCTGCTGAACCACGACAGGTAAGACCACGTGTTCTGGTGTCAGACGGGTCCATTACCTGGTCTCGGGACCGGTTCTGATGTGGTTCTGGTCCTCCTACAGGTTTAAGGTCTTTGCAGATTATGAAGCCTACGTTCAGTGCCAGGACCGGGTCGGAGAACTTTACATGGTAAGTCGACACCGGATCAACAGAACCCAACTGCTGTTTAAACCACAGAGTGAGCCCAGTTTAACAGAACCGTCATGTTAGAGCCACAGAATCCTACAGAACCTCACAGAGCCTCATACAACCTCACAGAGCCTCATACAACCTCACAGAGCCTCATACAACCTCACAGAGCCTCATACAACCTCACAGGACCTCATACAACCTCACAGACCTTCATACAACCTCACAGAGCCTCATACAACCACACAGAGCCTCATACAACCTCACAGACCTTCATACAACCTCACAGAGCCTCATACAACCTCACAGAGCCTCATACAACCTCACAGAGCCTCATACAACCTCACAGACCTTCATAAAACCTCACAGAGCCTCATACAACCTCACAGAGCCTCATACAACCTTACAGACCTTCATACAACCTCACAGAGCCTCATACAACCTCACAGGACCTCATACAACCTCACAGACCTTCATACAACCTCACAGAGCCTCATACAACCTCACAGAGCCTCATACAACTTCACAGACCTTCATACAACCTCACAGAGCCTCATACAACCTCACAGAGCCTCATACAACCTCACAGGACCTCATACAACCTCACAGAGCCTCGTACAACCTCACAGGACCTCATACAACCACACAGAGCCTCATACAACCTCACAGAGCCTCATACAACCTCACAGAGCCTCATACAACCTCACAGAGCCTAATAGAGCCTCACAGAGCCTCATACAACCTCACAGACCTTCATACAACCTCACAGACCTTCATACAACCTCACAGAACCTCATACAACCTCACAGAGCCTCATACAACCTCACATAACCTCATAGAGCCTCGTACAACCCCACAGGACCTCATAGAGCCTCACAGGACCTCATAGAGCCTCACATACCTTCATACAACCTCACAGAGCCTCATACAACCTCACAGAACCTAATAGAGCCTCACAGAGCCTCATACAACCTCACAGACCTTCATACAACCTCACAGACCTTCATACAACCTCACAGAACCTCATACAACCTCACAGAGCCTCATACAACCTCACAGAACCTTATAGAGCCTCGTACAACCTCACAGGACCCCATAGAGCCTCACAGGACCTCACAGAGCCTCATACAACCTCACAGAGCCTCATACAACCTCACAGAACCTAATAGAGCCTCACAGAGCCTCATACAACCTCACAGACCTTCATACAACCTCACAGACCTTCATACAACCTCACAGGACCTCATACAACCTCACAGACATTCATACAACCTCACAGAACCTCATAGAGCCTCACAGGACCTCATACAACCTCACAGGACCTCATACTAAACTCTCGTTTGTTGAGGTTCTGTTTGTGTCTGGAGGTTCTGATGAGTGTCGTTCTTCTGTCCAGAACCCCAGAGAGTGGACCAGGATGGTGATCCGGAACATCTCCGCCTCGGGGAAGTTCTCCAGTGACAGAACCATCTCCCAGTACGCCCGAGAGATCTGGGGCGTAGAACCTTCAGCCGTGAAGATCCCGCCTCCAAACGAGCCGCCGTTCAAGTCCCAGAACTGAAGAACCAGCTGAGACGGTTCTTCTGTCAGCACCTGATCCAGAACCAGAACTAATCCAAGAATTCCTTTAACTCTTCTTTTTGTTTGTTCCATTTCCTGTTTTTCTTCCTCGAGTCTCAGGTCCAGGTAGAGGATCAGGTCCAGGTAGAGGATCAGGTCCAGGTAGAGGATCAGGTCCAGGTAAAGGATCAGGTCCAGGTAAAGGATCAGGTCCAGGTAGAGGATCAGGTCCAGGTAGAGGATCAGGGAGGAGGAACGTTTCTACTGGTCGAACAGCGTCGAGTTCCAGTGAAACCTGATGGTTTGAAACCAGATTCAGTTCAAATAAAACCCTAAAGTGATACCATTCTCTGATTTCTGTTGTCATGGAAACGGGATCCTTTTAGGATTTAACAAACTGTTCAGCAGGTCTCACAGGTTAACAGAAGGTCAAACTTTAACTCTGGACTAAAATAAAAAAACAGAGTTTGTTTTTTGTAACCATTTAAAATTCATCGTTTTTAGTTTAACGACTAAAATGATCATTCTTATTGTTTCTACAAATAAAACGAACAGGTGACCTGCTCGTCCAATCACGACGCAGCATTACTGATCAGCTGACAGATGGATGTTTGTGTTCAGATGATAAAATCAGACTAAATGTGAATTATTAATTTATTAAAAGGATTTTAATCAGATTTAAACTGAACCAGCTGATCTCGGTCCCCCAGTGGATTGTGGGTAATTGAGTGCTAATTTTAAAACTATTTGTAGAAAGTTTTATAAAAGTATCAAATAAAACCTATTTGTTGAAATGTTTGGTCTTTTATTTTGTTTGTCCCGAGTCATGTGACCATAACTCTTCTTCTGTGGTGGTTTAACCCGTTTAACCGTCCTTTAAACGACCTCTAAAAGCTCCGTAGGAAACGTTAGCTTCCCGTGTGTCTCAGTGAGCGACTCCAGCCGCTGGTTTCATAAAACAAAGGTTTAATTTATAATTCAAGTCAGAACATAATTTATACAAACTACCTGCAGACAGGTGAGTCATGTGACCACAGCAAACAGAAGAGGAGGAAGAGTCGGCGGCACGGCCGCCAGGAAAACTAAAAGCTTTTTTTCTTCACGTCTGCTCATCCTGCAGGTCGGTGATCCCGTTACCGTGGTAACCGTCAGGTGACTGACGGAGGAATGTCCAGTCAAACTGTCAGGTGTTTAAATGAGGCGTCAACAGTTCGTTGATCCGTCTGGTCACGCTGCGACAGGATGAGCTGCTCCAAGGAAATCCCTGGAAGGACAAACGGAACGCCATGACATCATCACCATAATCATCATCACCACCAGTCAGAACCCCGAGTCGGTACCTGAGGATGTTTGACAGCTCCGGGCTCCTGTAGATGAACTTGTGTTTGTAGGCGAGAGACGAAGGGAAGGAGACGAACTGGACCTTGTGTCCACTGAGACTCTTGGACTGAGACGCCAGGTGATACAGCTGCAGGAGGACAGAGACGCCAAAACATCACAACTTTCTTCTTCTGCGCGTTTACTCTGGTGCAACAAACTAAACATGGAAGAGAGTCCGACTGAAAACTAAGTTCCTGCAGCTTCATGACGAACAAACAGACCCGATCTGGACCGGGCTTCGTGGTCCAGATGGTTCTGAGTCTCTGGTCCTGGTGAAGTTCTGACCCGTGAACAACTGGACTCCTACCTTTTTCCCCAGATGGAACGGGACCACGACGTCGTCCTCGGCGTGTAGAATCAGAACCGGACAGGAGATGTGGTTCACGCTGAAACCAGAACAGACTCAGAACATTCAGGTTAACGAGCAGAACCCAGATCAGCTCCTCAGACACCGAGGAACTGGATCAGAACCAACAGCAGCTCCGAGGTTCTGAGCAAGAAGAACCAGCGGGTTCCAGTTCGTCTCTGAGGGTTCAACCAGACTAAACAAGACTTTGGTCCAACGACCAGACTCACTCCGGTAAACTTTATTTTAATATTTAACCAAATTATTATCTACTATAAATATATTATTTTTTATCATTTCTTCCTGAAACAGAACCTAAAGTCATCGGAGGTTCAAGTTTCAGAAGAAGAAAAAGATTCAGTTTGATTAAAATCAGAACGAATCCTGAAATAAAAGTGAGAATAAAAAATCAGTCAAAGTCAAATAAAATCAGAGGAAAATAAAAATTTAACTGGGTTCAAAGCTCCGGGTCTGAAGAACCTGGAACCCCGCTGTCTGTTACTCTGGGAGGTTCTGACCCAGACAGGAAGTGGAACCGTTGGTACCTACTTCTCATCGCTGGCGAAGCGGATGTCGTTGGCGCTGATGGCGTCCAGAAAGAACCAGTCGAATCCAGGCAGGAAGCGGTACACCTGAAACCCACAGAGACAGTGAGGACACGCCTGAAGGGGCGGAGCTGGGAGGGGGCGGGGCTTGTGGTTACCATGGAGAAGGGATGGCTCTTGGCTTCCTCTCTGATGTTGGTGAACGGAGACTCAAGGACCAGAGCATCAGGAGGACTTCCTGCAGGGAGAACATCTAGATCAGGTTCTACTGGGTCCAGTGACACTGTTTGGGTCAGAACTCGGTTCTGATGAAGAACCGGTGCGGCTCAGACGTGTGTGTGTGTGTGGTCTAACCTCGGTCACACAGACGTCTCACCAGGTTTGTAGCGACTCTGTGAAACAGAAAAGTCTGATTTAATCCTGAGTCTTTGAACTCACCGTGTATCTGTTTGTGTGTGTGTGTGTGTGTGTGTGTGTGTGTGTGTGTGTGTGTGTGTGTGTGTGTGTGTTACCCGGTCCCCAGTGAGTGTCCCCAGATGTAAAGCGGTAGAGTTTTCTCCATCCTCTGTTTCAGCCAATCATAGATGAACAGAGCGTCTGATGTCATCGCTCCTTCTGATGGCGACCCGTCTGAATCTCCCCAACCTACACACACACACACACACACACACACACACACGTCATGGCCCAGCCTCAGGTGTGACCCAGCTGTGGTCTGACCTGGTTCTCACCTCTGTAATCGAACGCCACCACATGGTACCCCAACAAACTGAGGACCTGAAGGAGGACAGACACAGAGACTCATTAATGGGTGTCGGGTTCTGATCAAATCCAGATACCGGTTCCTGTTCTACAGAGACCCTGAGTCTGACCCAGTTTTAGTTTTAAATCGTTCAAAGAATCCTGATCAAGTTTTGATTTGATGAAAAAAAAAAAAAAGAAAGAAAAACTGTTCCTGAACTGCTGAACGACCTCCATCAGCTGGAGCCTCCACCTTGTACAGCTGCACCCGATGGTCTCCTCCTCTGGTCCCTGCGTTTCCATGGAGATACAGAATGATGGGGTGGGCGGAGCTAAACGTGGAGTCAAACCAGGCTCCGTCTTTCCCCTGAGCGTCTCTCCACATCTGGGCTGGAACCGTGTGCCTGAAATGGACGGAGACAGAACACGGAAACGAGACATCGTCATGGAGACAGAACACGGGTCGTCACGGAGACAAAACACGGAAACGAGACATCGTCATGGAGACAGAACATGGGTCGTCACGGAGACAGAACACGGAAACGAGACATCGTCATGGAGACAGAACACGGGTCGTCACGGAGACAAAACACGGAAACGAGACATCGTCATGGAGACAGAACACGGATCGTCACGGAGACAAAACACAGAAACGAGACATCGTCACGGAGACAAAACAGAGACAGAATATGGGTCGTCATGGAGACAAAACAGAGACAGAACACGGGTCGTCATGGAGACAAAACAGAGACAGAACACGGGTCGTCATGGAGACAAAACAGAGACAGAACACGGGTCGTCATGGAGACAAAACAGACAGAACACGGGTCGTCATGGAGACAAAACAGAGACAGAACATGGGTCGTCATGGAGACAAAACAGAGACAGAACATGGGTCGTCATGGAGACAAAACAGAGACAGAACACAGGTCGTCACGGAGACAGAACAGACAGAACACGGAGAAGGACATGGGTTGTCATGGAGATGAAACAGAGACAGGACACGGAGATGGGACATGGGTCGTCATGGAGATGAAACAGAGAGACAGGACATGAGTCGTCATGGAGACAGGACATGGGTCGTCATGGAGACAGGACATGAGTCGTCATGGAGACAGGACATGGGTCGTCATGGAGATGAAACAGAGAGACAGGACATGAGTCGTCATGGAGACAGGACATGGGTCGTCATGGAGACAGGACTGGGGTCTTGTGGTTACAGTTTGAGTCTTTTTTTCATTTAAATGATGATTTTATTTGAGCTGAAACAGTTCAAGTAGTGATTTGAAGGAATGGATCTGATGTCTTGTTTGAACCACCTGACGTGTTTCAGGGGGACGGTTTTTACTGTTGCACATTACGCTAATGCTACGCTAACTGTGTGATCAGAGAAGAGCCAACGTTTGGGACGAGATCAAAGAGAAGAAACAGTCAAACGGAGTTCAGCAGCAGAAACAACTGATGGGTCTCTGGTTCGAACTGGATCTAGACTCAGACCAGGAGGTCCAGAGTCCTGAGTTGTCCTATGGGAGACAGAAACAGGACAAACATGGAGCTGCATGGATCCTGGTCCTCACTGGTCTGAGTTATCACCTGTAACACATCCTGGTGTCTGCAGCACGAGCTTCACCACCACACGGTTTTCATTTGGTTCGTTAGAAGTTGTGTCCGTGTGTGTGTGTGTGTGTGTGTGTGTGTGTGTGTGTGTGTGTGTGTGTGTGTGTGTGTGTGTGTGTGTGTGTGTGTGTGTGTGTGTGTGTGTGTGTGTGTGTGTGTGTGTGTGTGTGTGTGTGTCCGTGTGTGTGTGTGTGTGCGCGCGTTACCAGACTCCGATCTTCAGGCCCGTCTCAGGTTCCAGGTAAAAGTTGTGGGTGTGGTTTAGTCCCTGGTCAAGCGGTCGCTTCAGGTCGATGAAGTACGGCATCCTCACTGGGACAAAAAGCACATGCAGGTCACATGACCGCTCACCTGGACTCTGATTGGTCAGAGGCTGAATCTGTGTTTAATTAAAAACCCTTTGATGTGTCGGAGGTTCTGATCTGGGTTTAAACTCAACAGGAGGACCAGACTAAACCCTGGGAGGGTTGGAACTTTACGGCCTCAGAATCTGATCTTAGATCAGTTTCAACTCACCGAAGTTAAGGAAGATGAGTTTGGCCTGGATGGAGGGGAAGAGTTTAACGATGAAGGGAACGGAGACGTAGATGAACAACAGCACCATCATCATCCTCTTCATCTTCCCCACCAGACCCAACCTGAGGAGACACAACACAGCTGATCAGAAAAACACAAACATTTAATCATAAACAAGTAAAAACACCAGAAACCTCCGTCTGACACCACCAACCATCACAAACCTCCACCTCTACAACCACCCTGGTCTCTGACTCCGCCTCCTCCTGCAGCTTCTACATCTCACAGAGATCCTAATGAGGGGTCCGGTTCTAAAGGTTCCGGTCTAAGGGTTCTGGTGATATCTGACTCTGGACCTGAATAATTCATGGAGACAGTGAAAGTCAGCTGGTCTCAGATCAGTTACTGAGAGACAAACAGTATCATTTATTAGTCCCTGATAAAAACATCTGGAGTTTTCTCCATCAAACATCACGAGATGAATGAGTTTTCATAAAGGTTTAATAAACCAATCAGATGATTATTATTATAGGATCTGAATCAAAGAGTCGATGTGAGAACTTAGAACGTCTGATCAGGTTCTATCAGGTCACCTGGTGTAACTAGTCCTGACTGGGTGTTCTGTTAAGGTCAAACCGGAGGACCAATCAGAACCTGGACCTGCAGGTTTCTACCAACAGGAACAAACTCTGATCCAGGACCAATCAGAACCTGGACCTGCAGGTTTCTACCAACCAGAACAAACTCTGATCCAGAACCAATCAGAACCTGGACCTGCAGGTTTCTACCAACAGGAACAAACTCTGATCCAGGACCAATCAGAACCTGGACCTGCAGGTTTCTACCAACCAGAACAAACTCTGATCCAGAACCAATCAGAACCGGGACCTGCAGGTTTCTACCAACTAGAACAAACTCTGATCCAGGACCAATCAGAACCTTCCTGTTGGACCGAAGCTGCTGCAGATAAAAGAACTTCACCAGAAACGTTTCTGCTCGGTCTAACAACACAAGGTCCAGGTCCACGTTCTGGTCAGGAGGTCCTGGTTCAGAACCTGCTCCAGAGATCAGAGGGCTTACAGCACCCGTTACCAGGGAGACAGGGACAGAAGGATCCGTTACCATGGAGACACCCTGGATCTACCTGCTGACTCGGTTTGTTCCTGGTTCCTTCTGACCCCGTCTGTCTGTTTTTTATAGTCCAGAGTTTTTGCTGAAAACTGCAGAACCAGTTTTTGCTGAGGAGGCGACTTCAACAGAACCATGTGACCTGTTTTAATGGTGACGTCACTCCGACTGACCCGGTCTCGTCATCTGGATGGTTTTGGCTTTAAAATGTTGAAACCCAGCAGCAGAATTTATTTTAGGAAACAAAAAAAAAACTAAACTCAGAAACAAGAAGCAGCGAAGAAGACTGGAGGAAACAGACGAGTGGAAAGAGGAGAAGAACGAATCTAACTGATCACAGATCAGGTTTAATACAGAACCACAGACCAGGGGGTCCAAATCCATCGGAGACCTGGAGGACTAAACTGGTCTGAAAGAACATAAATCTGTCAGAAACCAATAATAAATCAGTAATAAACCAATATTAAATCAGTAATAAACCAATAATAAATCAGTAATAAACCAATAATAAATCAGTAATAAACCAATATTAAATCAGTAATAAACCAATAATAAATCAGTAATAAACCAATAATAAATCAGTAATAAACCAATAATAAATCAGTAATAAACCAATAATAAATCAGTAATAAATTAGTAATAAACCAATAATAAATCAGTAATAAATCAATAATAAATCAGTAATAAATTAGTAATAAACAATAATAAACCAGTAATAAATCAGTAATAAACCAGTAATAAATCAGTAATAAATCAATAATAAATCAGTAATAAACCAATAATAAATCAGTAATAAACCAATAATAAATCAGTAATAAACCAATAATAAATCAGTAATAAACCAATAATAAATCAGTAATAAACCAATAATAAATCAGTAATAAACCAATAATAAATCAGTAATAAACCAATAATAAATCAGTAATAAACCAATAATAAACCAATAATAAACCAGTAATAAACCAGTAATAAACCAGTAATAAATCAGTAATAAATCAATAATAAACCAATAATAAATCAGTAATAAACCTTTATCAACAGATGTTTATGAGGCAGCTCTGATTCCAAACCACTTCTGTCCCGTGGCTCTATCTTTAATTACCCACAATTCATTTAGAAGCATAAACATCACTGACAGATCAAAGAGTCTAATTAGAGAACCATCAGAACCAGAACGCAGATCAGAACCGGGTCCACAGGAAACCCAACCTCAGCTCCTGTAGACTCCTGGACCAGGGTCAGGTCCAACCTGAGGGTCAGGACTTTCCTCTCAGCAGAAACTAGTGAAATCGGTACCCCGGAACCTGAATAAGTGATGCCATGGGGGTAATCCAGTCTCACCACAACAGGAACCAGTTAATGGGTCAGCTGAGTCTGGATCAGCAGACCAGAACCAACCAGACCAGATGGACCTCTGAGCTCATAGGGTTAATCGTCCAGAGTTTAGGTTACAGAATGCTACATTCTGGGTAAAAGTCACATGACCCGGTGTGAGACGCTGACTCAGAGTCTAGACTAGTTCTTTCAAACCTTTGAACTCATCAGCTGTGATGTCACTTCCTGTCCCAGAATAAACAAAGCTAAGATTCTCTCTCACTTCCTCAGCAGCTTCATCATGTGATGGACTAACGAGGTCACTTCCTGTCAGCAGGAGACCTTCAGAACATCTGATCCAGTCCAGAACCTCTGATCCAGACCAGAACATCTGATCCAGTCCTGTATCCAGACTTCGCCGTAACCTTTAAGGTGGTTCTGTCCAGAGGTTCTGGACTGGATCAGAGGTTCTGGACTGGATCAGAGGTTCTGGTCTGGATCAGGGGTTCTGGTCTGGTTCAGAGGTTCTGGTCTGGATCAGAGGTTCTGGTCTGGATCAGGGGTTCTGGTCTGGATCAGAGGTTCTGGTCTGGATCAGGGGTTCTGGTCTGGATCAGGGGTTCTGGTCTGGATCAGGGGTTCTGGTCTGGATCAGAGGTTCTGGTCTGGATCAGGGGTTCTGGTCTGGATCAGAGGTTCTGGTCTCCACTCTGTGTACACAGATGGTTCACTATCTTAAAAGTCGCTTTATAAATAAAACTTCTTCTGGACTGAGCAGAAACTGAATCTGATGTCTTGTTCTTTGATCTGATTGTTGTATTTGAGTACCCACAATGCACTGCAACATTCTATCCTGATCTGAGCTCAAGTTCACCTTCAGATGTGATCCTCTAAAGAGGATCAGAGGAGGAGGAGGAGGAGGAGGAGGAGGAGGAGGAAGAGGAGGAGGAGGAGGGCCGTCTGAGCTGATCTCTGATCTGTTTTAACTTTATTTAACCTGTGAGAGGAGTCCAGACCCGGGTCTGGGTCTAAACCTGGTTCTGGTTGTTATGTTTACTCAAACAGTTCTTCTGACCCCTGACAGAGTTCTCCAGAACCAGTTCTAAAGTTCTAAAACCCAACAGAACATCTGGTTCTGGTGTTTCATTAGAACCTCCTGATGACCCGACGGGTCACAAAGCTCTGGGTTCTGATCCTCCTTCAGAACCAGGTACAAACTGGTTCTTTACTGGGGCCGAACCAGGTCTGGGTCAGAACCATAAACTGGACCAGAACTCGGTCAGAACCTGAACCGGGTGTGGGTCAGAACCAGATCTGAACCAGAACCAGAACCGGGTGGGAACAGCAGAACTTCTGGAGTCTGTTGTTCTCCACCCTGCTGGTCCAGGCCGACCAGGTCCGTCCAGGTAGAACCGGTCCGTCCGGTCCGCCCGGAGCCAGCCGGTCTGGTCCCGGTGAGTCAGTAAACGGATTTCATCAGTTTGGTTTATTTTTATTTTCAGATGTTTTAGTTTATTACTCATTATTTTAATTTAAACTTTTGTCAAACTGTTTATATTAAATCATCTTTTTGTTTGCTGGTTTTAACCGAACCTGTCTGTAAACATCCACCTGTCCCGGTCCGGTCTAGTCCGGTCCGGTTCTTACCTCCTGAACGGCTTCATGCTCCGCTCCTCTCCCGGGCCCTGCCGGTCGCCCTCTGCGGGCCCCGAAGCTCCTCTGCCGGGTCGCTGCTTCAGCTCCGGGTCGGTGTCCTTCTCCGCGGTCAGAGAGTTCCGCCTCCTCATCACTGAAAACGGTAAACAGAGCGCGTGAGACCGGAGAAAAGAGGGGGGGGGGGGGTTTCGGGCCGTCAGCGCGGGGGGGATGCCGAGAGGCTGCCGGGTGACGGAGCGCGGAGAGCCGGGGTGGAGAGGAGCCGAGTCCCCGCTGAAGCTGCACTGAGATCCGCAGAGAGCAGCTGATCAGACGCAGGTCTGCCGCAGCCAATCACAGGGCAGCCAGCACACCACGTGGTACATCGTGCTGCGTCCACGGTCCCCGGGGAAGCGTCGGAGCAACGAGTTCCAAAACAAAACCGGTTTCTGACAGAAACAAGCCGTGGTGCCTTTAAGGATAGCTCGGAAACTTTACTGTTACTTTAGACGAAAGACGTCAGAACGAACCAGAAGAGAAAAAATACAGAATTTAATGTCTGACCAAAACTAGTTGGTTACATATTTTAATGACACAAATTTATTTAAACCAGAGGTGTCTAAAGTGTGGCCTGGGGGCCTTTTAGGGTCCCTCAACAAGAACGGGTAGAATGTGTCCTCCAGCAGGATGTCGATGCAGAGAAACACTTAAAAAGTTTTATATTTTTACTAACATGAGGCCCAAGAGCAACAAGAAGAAACTAGAAAACAACCAACCAACCAATCAGATCAGGCGTATTAAACCATTTTTATGTTTTGTATTTACAAAGATTTACAAATAATTTTCAAAAAAAAAAAAACAACTCTCTTCCTTTAATTTAAATAGTGCATTTTTTTTTATTAGGTAAAAAAAATCCCAATCTAAACTATTTAATGTTTTTGTGTCCTTCACCTTGACACGTTTAGACACCAAACTCATTTACAGGGTTAGTCGTTTGTTTTATCACTGTTTTCTATAAGATAGGATCCTTTTAAAACATCACAAAGTTCATGTGACAAACTCAATCCATCAGACAAACCACTTCATCCTGACGAGGAAAACAAGGTCGGTTTTCACTGATTCTTTTATTATCTAAGAAACAAAAATCAGGTGGAAACAAAGTCATCAGAACATCAAGCCTGACTCAGCAGAAAATCAGACTGATGGAAAAGAATCAGATTATCATTTGTTCTTAAATGAAACAGTTTTTAAAAGTTTAAATCTAATCTCCAAAAATGAAAAAGCTTTTAGGCTCAGATCAAAAATAAGAAGTTTGATTTCATATTTGATTGACCAGCCCTCCTGGCTTTGATGTGGTTTTCAAAGTAAAAGCAGATTCCTGGTCAATCTCAGAATGAAACATCAGATCTGACACTGTGTGAGCTGTGGGTGAACATCGTCTAGTCTTCCTGTGACGTGAAATGTGTCAAAGACTTGGTTTAATGAGAGAATAATTACTATTATTATTTAGGATGCTTTTATTTAGAAATACGGCCTCAGATCTGAACCAGTGGAGGCAGCATGAAGTTTGCCCTGCAGGCTCTAAGGCTTGGTTTGAATAACAGGAAGCTCCAAACATCTGAAGGCAGATCTGGACTGGAGGGTCGGTCCAGACCACTTTGTGTGAAGAACAAGGTTCTGATGACACAGAAACACTGAACCGGTTCACCTGGTAAACCTGACCAGTAACCAGGTTTTTTATTAGTATTTTTATTTTGGGTCTTTTTCTCTAAATTTAATCAAAAATAAAACTCCAGGCTGTGGTTTTTTGGGTTTATTTATAAAGCGTAGTAGTTTATCTAGTCTAGTCGTGTCTCTGTTCATTAAGCTAATTAGCAGAGTAAAGCCCCGCCCACTCTGTCTCTGATTGGCTGGTTCTCATTAGCTTTCTTAGTTTGACTGGTTTGATGTGCTCCCTGTAAACACAGCTAACAATAAAGATTTAAAAAACACAGCAGAGTCTTACTCAGCATGTCGGCCATATTGTGAAAGTCGCCATGGAAACAAACAAGAGCAGAAACTTTTTCAGAATAAAATGACTAAAGTTTATATTTATTCATCTTTAATGAATGTTTTTATATCCAATATTATATGTTAATATTGTTATTATTATAGTATAAATCTATGCAAAACCACTATAAAAGACAACACACTTTAAATTTAAATTATCCCTGAAAATCATTTATAATAATAATAAAATAATAAAAAAGATTAATTTGTTTAGTGTAGGTTCTAATCACGCATAATTTAAAAATATATAATTTTAGAGCTAGATTTGAAACTTTTTCTTTCCATTTAAAGTATAAAAGAGATTTTAAATAACGTGTATAGGTAACACAACCAGACTAACCTGAGTCAGGATGGGAGAACATTTCATCCATAACAGGAAACAAGCTGGACTTTTATTAACTCTTTACTCCAGAAATCCCATTTCCGCCATTTTGAAAAATATTTTTTGATACTTATCTCATAATAATGAGATACTAAGTCATAATAATGAGATACAATCTCGTAATTATGAGATAGTATCTCATTATTATGACTTAGCATATAATTATTATGAGATAGTATCTCATTATTATGACTTAGCATCTCATAATTATGACTTAGTATCTCATAATTATGACTTAGCATCTTATTATTATGACTTAGTATCTCATAATTATGACTTAGCATCTCATAATTATGACTTAGCATCTTATTATTATGACTTAGTATCTCATTATTATGACTTAGTATCTCATTATTATGACTTAGTATCTCATAATTATGACTTAGTATCTCATAATTATGACTTAGTATCTCATAATTATGACTTAGTATCTCATAATTATGACTTAGCATCTCATAATTATGACTTAGCATCTCATTATTATGACTTAGTATCTCATAATTATGACTTAGTATCTCATTATTATGAGATAAGTATCAAAAACTATTTTTCAAAATAGCAGAAATAGGCTTCAATACCATAAACTGATTTGGTATAAATGAGGAGGTTTTCTTAATGTCTGTGTTTCCCTCCTCCACCTGCAGGTGGGCGGGTCTTCTTAGTAAACACCGACTCACCTGTAAATCAGCTGATTGCAGGATCTTTAAGAACCTGAAGGTTCTGTATCTTTGTCTCTTTAAACAGAACAAAGTATCCAAAGTCATTACGTCCTTCTGGCTGATCCAGATCCTCTCAGCTGATGAGTTTTAAGTATTCTTTTTGTCTCAAGCAGCTTCCGGTGCTGCTACATCAGGTTTCTCTAGTTTGTTTTTCTAAACCAATGTGAGACGCTTTAAACTCCTTCCAGGTCTGAACAGAACCGGTTTGCTCGATCTGGGAACTTTTAAACGTCAAACGGATTCTTTTCTTGTTAGAATTTTAAAATCTTTCCGCAGCAAAAACAAACCGAATAAACCCTGAAGCGGTTTAAAGTTTTTGGTTTCCTGGAGTCAAATTGACCGGAAGTCGAGCTGGCGGATAGTTTGGCTCATTTAAGAGATTTATCTGATCTTCAGAAAAATAAACACAAATAAAAATATCGAAACAGAAATAAAAATAAACTATCTTACCTTTAAAAAACAGGAAATTAACCGTTTTCACGGCATGACGGTCTGAACGTTCAGCGACTCGATGGGACTTTTGTCCCAAAGCGGCACCCGCCGGAGCGACACGTCACCAGGTCACGTGATCACAACACCGCTTTTCGCGCGAACATTAGCCGTCTTGTCCAGTCCGTTTTTCACTGAGGTTCGACGGTAACGCCGCCGGTAGGAACCGTCAGGATGTTCGGTGAGAAAGCCATCGAGCTGATCAGAGAGCTCCACCGGATGAGCGACGGACAGCTGCCCGCTTTTAACGTGAGGAACCCGGGGAACGTCCCCGAACTCCACCTGAACATCTACCGATTTAAGCTTCATCAGGTGTTTAGGACGGAAACACGAGCCTTAGAAATAAACTCTACAGAATTATAATTAATATCTAACTTCTACAACAGTTCGGCTCCGTTTAAAACATTAAAATACAACTATCAGGAGAAATATCCACGTTTAAAAAAAGAAAACAAGCTCATTTTAAAGGTTTGTTTTGTCTCAGCAGAACTTTTCTCTTCTTAATGTCACCAGAAGAAGTTCGATCGGTTTACACTTCTATAAATTAGTTATTATATAATATTAACTACGATTTAATTCACCCATTTACTACATTTAAATAGTCACATAAATTAATCCCAGTTCATTTAAGCATCAATCCTTTAATCTAGCCATTTAATATAGGACTCATTAAGGACTCTTTTGAAAATATTTTAGTAATTTTTGTAAGATCCTTTTAGGACCTTTTGAACTGGCAGGATTCACGTGACCAGGTTCTGATTTTGTGTTCCAGGAGGACGGACTGAGACAGGTTCTGCAGGAGATGGAAGCTCTGTACGAACAGAACCAGGCTGATGTGTAAGTTCTGAAACCAGATCCTAAGAGTCCAGGTTACGTTTGGTCTAGGTTTCTGTGGATTGAGGACTCATTGGGGGCTCTGGTGGTTCCTGATGGTCCCCTGGTTGTCTGTGATGGCCCCTTGTGGTCTCTGATGTTCCCCTGTTGGTCTCTGAAGATCCCTGGTGGTCTCTGATTTTCCCCTGGTGGTCTCTGATTGTCCTTGGTGGTTTCTGATGTTCTCCTGGTGGTCTCTGATGTTCTCCTGGTGGTCTCTGATTTTCCCCTGGTGGTCTCTGAAAACCCCTTGTGGTCTCTGAAGACCCCTGGTGGTCTCTGATTGTCCTTGGTGGTTTCTGATGTTCTCCTGGTGGTCTCTGATGTTCTCCTGGTGGTCTCTGATGTTCTCCTGGTGGTCTCTGATTTTCCCCTGGTGGTCTCTGAAAACCCCTTGTGGTCTCTGAAGACCCCTAGCTGTCTCTGATGGTCCCATAGTGGTCTCTGATGTTCCCCTGGTGGTCTCTGATGGTCCCATAGTGGTCTCATTTTATAAAATCTAACTAAACTTATATTCTGACCACCACAGGAAACAAGACTTTTAGATGTTTCATAATAAAAACATTCTTCAGGCTTTTATTTTGAAAGAGTTCAGGTCTTGTTTTTCTCACATAAACCGGTTTCTGTCTCAGCTCAGACACTGAGGTCTGACCTCTGACCCCACATCACTTGTAGAAAATGTCAGATTGGCTCATCCTTTGAGGTCAGAGGTCAGATCCTGGAACTGGACTGGAGGGAATCAGCTGACCTTCTCTTTCAGGAATGAGGCGAAGTCCTTCGGGCGCTCAGAGCTCATCCCCTCCATCAAACTACGTCACTGCTGCCTGCTGAGGAACCAGCGCTGCGTCACTGCCTACCTGTAACTCCGCCCACACTCACCTGACCACCCCCAGCTGCAGTCACATGACCCTGCTCTTTGTTTACCGTTTGTTTGTTTCTCAGATACGACCGCCTGCTGAGGATCAGAGCGCTGCGATGGGAGTACGGCAGCGTGCTTCCTGCCAATGTTCGCTTCCACATGTCTGCAGAGGAGGTCGGTGTGACATCACTTCCTGTTGGGAGACTTCCTGCTTCTGTTTCACTAAAGCTGAACTTATTTCAGTTGCAAAAGGCTTTTGTTGTGAAAGTGTCGGTGTGTGTTGCGTTCAGGTGCAGTGGTTTGGTCAGTATAAAAAGTCTCTGGCCTCCTTCATGCGCTCACTTGGCGAGGGGGAGGGGCTTGATATCACACAGGACATGAAGCCTCCAAAGAGTCTCTACATCCAGGTGGGTTACCCATCTGACCTCTGACCTGCAGTCTGACATCACCGTGATGATGTCATCGTGTGTTTCCAGGTGAGGTGTTTGAAGGACCACGGAGAGTTCGAGATCGACGACGGAACAGTGATCCTGCTGAAGAAGAACAGCCAGGTGAGAACAGGAAGCAGGTCAGACACACCTGCAGGTTTATGAGCGCGCACACACACACACACACACACACACACACTAAACATTAGACCCAGTCCGTCCTCACAGCTCAACAGGAACTGGGGGGTCCAGGATCAGGTCCTGCTGTCCCTGTGACCTTTACTGGATCAAGACGTATAGCAGAACTTCTCCGGAGCATACAGGCGTGTGTTAACACGAAGACAGGATGACATCAGCAAAGACCTCAGAGAAACTCTTTGGCCCAATCCCAATACTCGCACTTGCACCCTCGCGCCCCTCAGTTGCGCGTTCCCGCTGAGGTGCGCAAGTGCTTAGGGTGTCCCGATTCTCCTGGGTGGAGACTCCGGACCCTATCCCCGCCCCCTTTTCCACCCTCGTTACGCACTTCGCTGAAGTCTGCATCGGAGCAGACTTCAGCCAAGGGTATTACCCATAAGTCATTGCTGCATTAGAATCTCGCGAGAAGGTAGCGGTTCCTCCACTTTATTTTGCTCAAAATGATGACTTGTTGCTGTTTCAAAAATTATTTTGAGCAGCAAAACAGCAGAAACAGCGACTGGCTGCACCATTTTGAAGAGTAACACAAAAATAACAACAGGATAACAAATAACAAATACATACGAAGCTTTTAAAGTGGCCTATTCTCCCCAAAGTTAAAGAACTGTCATTTAAAATGATGAAAGGATTCTACCCAGCAGCAGGTCCAGGTCTGAGGTGGAGCCTTTCTGTGGATTCTGCTGTAAGGACGATGAAAGAACTGATCATCTTTTGTTTATCCTCAAACTCTGGCTAAACTCTGTCAGAACCTGGTGGATTGGATGAGAATAAAAATAGAAGAAATGACAGCAGTACAGATTGTATACATCAGTTTGTCAAAAGATCTTTTTATGTTTTGTAATATTGTAATATGGGTAAATATCATATTCATAAATGTAAATGAAAAACAAGAAACCTCCATAAATGATTTAAACATTGAATTCATTCATCACATCTCTGGTGTTTATGATAAATCTATTTAAGGATAAAGTCTAAAGAAATATTTGTCTTTTTGAGTAATGTGTGTTACATTAGATCAGTAAAGCCTTCTATATTCACATGTTGATGCTCAAACAGCTGATACCAGCTGACAGACCTTGTGATGCTGGTTCTATGTTCTGTTTTGTTGTATTGAACAGTTGTTGCCTCCCATTGAGAGTTTGGACTTTTTTGGTGTAAATAAAGGTTTGGAAAAAAACCTCATTTGAAGCGGCGGAGACACGTGACCTGATCGCTGTCCCAAATGCTGCAGAAAAGTGCGCACTTGTTCACTACGCACTCGAACCCTTCTGTGCACTTCTACCAAGTGCACTTCACTGAAGACCGTAGGGTGGAAGTGCGAGTATTGAGACAGGGCCTTTAGCTGCCCATCAATCTGGGAAAGGGTATTCCCAAACTGTGGAGCGCCTCATAGACGGAAGATTATTCACAGGTGGAATTGGTAGTTTTTAATGTGATGATGGATTTAAGGTCCAGAGTGTTTGTTTTTGTCCTGCGGTGTCAAACCTTCAAGCTCACAGGAAGTCGTTTGTGTTTACGTCCTCAGCACTTCCTGCCTCGGTGGAAATGCGAGCAGCTGATTCGTCAGGGCGTCCTGGAGCACGTGGTGTCCTGACGTGAGCGGGGACTGTACATGGTTACACTTTTATACAAATAAATGGTCGTTTTACACAACGTGTTGTCGTTTCGTTTGTTAGCATTAAGCAGAAAGAAGATGGTCCTAAAAGTGAAGAACGGTCATTTTCTGCAGAACATCAAAGATTCTTTGATTTGTATCCATCAACTGATCAGTTATTAAAACCTGAAGTCGTCAGAAATCATTTTCAGGTTTCCTGTTTCAGTCAGAAAATCAAAAGACAACAACCAGCTGATAAAAACATAATTTAATGAGTCACACTTTGGTTTGCTGCACCTGAACAGGTAAGAATAGGAACAGGAGGTCTCACTCTGAGGGAAAAACAGACTTCTGCTACCTGCAGAGTAAGCAAAATGCATCAAAGTACAATAATACTGGAATCCTTCTGAGACAAACACCTGTACAGGTGAGGAGGCCACGCCCACAAGCTGCTCCTCAGTAAAATCAGATGACATGGAGTTTAGTGAAAGGAGTTGACAGGTTTGGCATCTTCACAGGTTTAAAAAAATAGTTAACATCTTTAAATTCAAGGTTTTCCCTAAACATAAAATATTTATCAGGTGAGATTTGTTCCTGAAGAACACTGGGTTACAGAGCCTCTGGTTGCTTCTCGTCCTTTATGATCTCATTTTGTTACTCTTAATTTGGTGTTTATTTTCCTGGTGCTAACGGTTCCCCCCACTCCCAGTGTTTGTGCTAAGCTAATTGTTGGAACTGAAGCCGTTTCACTCGATGAAACCTCAACCTACAGTTTTACCAGCCAACACTCCAGAATAAAACCAGCTCCTTCAGTCGTGCTGAAGTTTCTGATGTTTAACGTCTATTCTCTTGTTTATTTGAACATAAGAGCTGGTAGCAGCTGATCAGACCGTTACGTCTCTACGATGTTTCAGAGTCACTGCTGTGTGTTTCGCTCATCAGGTAAAGATCTGAATAATCATCTGGCCAGACAGATACAGAACATTTTTATTAAACTGGTCATTTAAAAACTGAATCTCTTTCTGGCAGCAGCTTCTGTAAAAATATGATTTTCTTTAAAACTGACAGAATTGATTCTTTGATAAGAAATTTAAACCCATAAAACTAAATATCTGACAGCTGAGTAATTTTGAAAAATAATTCAAAATTCATTTTCTTCATTAGGAAGAGAAATTGATGTTCTTCATGTTTCCATAATCTCTCAGAGTCTCAGCGCTTCTGGTGTCTGACGGACGTCTGACTGGTGTCTGACAGACGTCTGACGGACGTTTTGAGTCACATCTGATAGGCTCAAACAAAGATCTGATTGGTCCTAAACATCAGTGATTGGATCATCCGTTGGCTCATTAATCGATTGCTCTCAGCAGCTCTTTGCCCAGAGTCCTGACATCCTGCAGACTGACGTAGAGGTCATGAGGTCACGTGGCGAGTGCGGTGGCGACAGCCTCATGCAGCAGCTGGTTGAGCGCCCTGACCTTCTCCTCCAACAGGAAGTTCTTCTTCTCTGCCTGTTTCTGGCGCTGCTCCGTGACCTGCAGAGCCTTCATCAGCTGGGAGTTCTCCACGTACAGATCCTTCAGCATCGCACTGGTCTTGTTGTTCTTCATCAGCTGCAGATGAAACAACACGTTAACCCTCAGAACAGCTGAAACCAGACCTGAACCAGACCTGAAGCTCACCTGATCTTTGAGCTGCTGGATCTTGTCTTGCAGAATCAGGCGGAGCCCCTTCAGCTGGACCTCCAGCTCCTCCACCCGTTGCTGCAGCACCGACGTCGCCTTCTCAAACTGTTCCTGAACAAATCAGAGGAGGAACCATCAGAGTTCAGATCAACATGTATGACAGGTGAATCTGTTTCTGACCTACCTGCTTCAAGCTGACCTGAGAGCTGCTCTGCTGAACCTGCAGCTTCATCGCCTCTTCCAGCTGCTGACTCCTCCTCGTCTCCTCCTCCAGCTGCTTCCGCAGCACCTCCACCTGCTCCCCACCTGACGTTTGTTCCTGCAGCTGCTGCAACTGTCGCAAGTGCTGCGCCTTCGCCACACTGAGGGCGGCATCCGCTCTCACCGCCTGGAAACGGACAACAAATTAACAGGAAGTCACACTGGGTCAACCAGGAAGTCCGGCAGAGTCAACCAGGAAGTCCGGCAGAGTCAACCAGGAAGTCCGGCAGAGTCAACCAGGAAGTCCGGCAGAGTCAAAGAGGAAGTCCCGCAGAGTCAAAGAGGAAGTCCCGCAGAGTCAAAGAGGAAGTCCCGCAGAGTCAAAGAGGAAGTCCGGCAGAGTCAAAGAGGAAGTCCTGCAGAGTCAAAGAGGAAGTCCTGCAGAGTCAAAGAGGAAGTCCTGCAGAGTCAAAGAGGAAGTCCTGCAGAGTCAACCAGGAAGTCCCGCAGGGTCAAAGAGGAAGTCACACTGGGTCAAACAGGAAGTCCCGCAGAGTCAAACAGGAAGTCCCGCAGAGTCAAACAGGAAGTCCCGCAGAGTCAAAGAGGAAGTCCCACAGAGTCAAACAGGAAGTCCCACAGAGTCAAACAGGAAGTCCCGCAGGGTCAAACAGGAAGTCCCGCAGGGTCAAACAGGAAGTCCCGCAGAGTCAAACAGGAAGTCCCGCAGAGTCAAACAGGAAGTCCCGCAGAGTCAAAGAGGAAGTCCCGCAGAGTCAAAGAGGAAGTCCAACAGAGTCAACCAGGAAGTCCCACAGAGTCAACCAGGAAGTCCGGCAGAGTCAAAGAGGAAGTCCAACAGAGTCAACCAGGAAGTCACACTGGGTCAAACAGGAAGTCCCGCAGAGTCAAACAGGAAGTCCCGCAGGGTCAAAGAGGAAGTCCCACAGAGTCAAACAGGAAGTCCCACAGAGTCAAACAGGAAGTCCCACAGAGTCAACCAGGAAGTCTGATTTAAATATTGTAACCAGTGATTTTTCCTCAAGAATACAATCTGCTGATATCTCAGAGAGTTTTTGATCGGACAGTGATATCAGCTGACTGGGTGGAGCCTAGATTTGACCTGTTCCACCAGGAAATAATTTGAGTTAATTTAATTTCAGAACATTTCCATCAGTCTCATCGTTTAGTTAATTTGATCAACCCTCCCCTTTCAATCATGGTTCTGATACAGATCCTGACCTGGTCCTGGGCCTGGGTCCGACCCGCCTCCACCTCAGTCAGTCTGGACTTCAGGTTCTGCTGCTCCTGGGTCAGTTTCTGGACCTGAATCTCTTGGACCTGCAGCTTTGACACCTGACACAAACATCAACCAATCAGCTGTGAATCTTCTCCGAGCCCCGCCTCCCTAGCTGTACTCTGTGGTACCTGCTGATGGAGCTCCTGGTTCTGGACCTTCAGCCTGTAGGTCTCCTCCTGCAGCATGGAGGAGGCCTGCTCCCGGTTCTTCTGCAGGTTCTGACGGAGCAGGTTCTCATCCTTCAGCAGCCTCTGGACATCAGCCACCTGCAGAACAACAACCATCAGAACCTTCACTCAACCCGTCAGAACAGAACCTCTAACTGACCCAGGAGAACAGCTGCAGGTGAACTCACCTGACTGTCCGCCTCTCGCAGCTTCCTGCGTAGCTCCATCACTTCCTGGGCGTGGCCTAGTTTCTCCTGAGTGACAGCAAGAAGCTGAGAGCGAAGAAGCTCCGCCTCCGCCTGCAAGGAGATCACCTGCTGCTGCAGCTTCTCCACCTGATGGAGGCGTGTGTTAAAACACAGAAGGTCACCTGAACATTTTCTGTAAGGAACCTAGTTAACCCAGATTCAAGCTGGTTAATCCTGACTAAACCTGGTTAAATCTAGTTGAACTGGGTTAATCAAGACTCACTAACTGCTGTTTTCAGTCTAACCTTGTTGTTTTGGTCTCCAGCGTTCCTCTGCAGACGCTCCTTCTCCTCCTCCACCTTCTCCAGCTTCACCATCACACCGCTAAGCTCCGCCTTCAGCTGTGATTGACAGCCCAGCTGAGAAATAAACAACCAGTCAACCTGCAGTCACCTGCAGACGTCCTGCTTCAGATCACCTGAAATGACCTTCACCTTCTCCTTAAAGGAGCTCAGCTCCTTCTCCATCAGCTGCTTCTCCTGTAGCCCCGCCTCCTGCTGCTGGAGCCACGTCTCTTGCTGCTGCAGCTTCTCCTCCTTCAGCCGCCGCACCTGAAACCACACCCACTGCTCCGTCAGCTCACAGAGGTTCACCTCTAAACTCCTAACATCAAACTGCTCTGCTCACAGCCGCTCCGTCCTCCTCCTGCTCCTTAGAGAGCGCTGCCAGGCGGTTCTGCAGCATCCGGACCGACTCCTGCTCCTCACGGAGACGAGCGCTCAGGTTACCGTTATCACCGCTGAGCTGCAGGTTCCTGCTGCTCAGATCCAGAACCTCCTCACGATATTTAGAATTCTGCAGACAGAAACAAAAGAAATTCAGGATGAGGAGGAAGGTCAGGAGTCTGAAGGGGGGTTTCAAGCCAACACCAGAACTTCAACATCCAGAATTCTTACAGGAGCTAAAACTTTAGGTTTAAACTATATTAATGGTGACTTTAGGTCTCGACTGCTTGAGAAGAACTGCTGGATGTTCAGTGTCTATTCAAACATTTAGTTCAGTTTTTAATGGACCCTGGTATGGATTCAAGTCTCTGCCATCTGGGTTCAGGATCAGGATTCTGGACCGTCTCACCTCCTTGTGCAGCCTCTCCTCCTCCTCTCTGCTCCTCTCATGATCTCTCTCCATCTCCTCCAACGTCCTCCTGACAAGAAGTAAATAAGTGAAGATTGTTTCCATAGCAACCTTCAAGATCAAGATCAGAAGGCATGGAGAACAATGTCCAGTTCAGAGAAACCAGAGAACTGAGCCTCCAGAGTCAAGCTGGACTCATTAACCGACTTGAGGAACCAGCTGGTCCAGAGAACAGAGGAGGATTTCAGTTTTCTAGAAAGTTCCCAGCATCCAGTTTTAATAGAGTCTAAACACAAACACATAACATTCTGGTCTTTATGGTATTTTACATGTTCACTGGTTAAATAACCAAACAGATCAACTCCTGATTGGCTCCTGACTAAATCCAGATCTAAACCTGATAAAACGGTCCCAATTAAATCCAGGTTAACTCTGGATCAGCTCATCATTCAATCCTGATTAAATCCAGATTAAGTCCCGTTTTAATTTAGACCGACACCTTTAGTAAAATGAAACCTTTGACCTTCTCTTCAGGTGCATCTTTTTTAAAGGTTTTCTGATATCTTGGTCCATGCTGGTCTCTGAACAGCTGATCCTCACTGTGAGAAGAAGCTGAGACCCAACAGATCTGGGTTCAGGAGAACTCAGAAGGGCAGAAACCGGCAGCATCAGACCTGAACGCTGAAGCTACAGCGGCGCTCGGTGCTCACCGTTTCTTGTCGACTTCGTCCTCCAGGTTCTGGACCTCCTGCTGCAGAACCCTCAGCCTCTCCTGCTGAGCTCCGTTCTCGGATCGGACCTCCTCCAGCTGAGTCCTGCAGTCCAACAAACCAAGACCAGTCAGAAACTGGACCTGATGATCCAGAATCACAGAGACCACTGAGACGGTTTCACTGAGCAGAAGGATTCTCATCATCCGCCCCCCTTAGACACAGAATCAACGTCTGATGGATTAAAGTTCACTCAGATACAGACAGAGAGACAGAGAGGACAGGATGTGGGACGATGGAGTTTCTGGTGATCGGTTTGTTATTGATCAGTGATTCATGCGTTTAGATGTGTATCATTCTGTTAGGGGTGCAGCAGTGCATTGTGGGAGATTTATTCTGGTTCATGCTGCGGATCGGTTGATTAGTCTCATCTGGCTCTAGCAGATGGAGGTTAGTCATCATTCAGACCAGGTTCTGGTTCTGTCTCACAAACCTGTGAGGAGCATCCGGCTCCATCACGTCTTCCAGGTCCAGGACCAGCCTCTCCAGCTCCATCAGCTGCTGAGCCATCTTCTTCTTCTCCCTATCAAAGTTCTCCTCAGTGGTCCTCAGCTGGTCCTGGGAGTCCTGCAGGGCCTGCTGCAGGAGGAGGACCTGCTCCCTGACCCGGTCCAGCTCAGTGTACTGGTTCTTAGAGAAGGTCCTGTCTGCAGCATCGGCCTTCAGCCGGTCCAGCTCGGTGGTTTTGGCGTTGAGCTGCCTGCGGAGGTCCAGAACCAGGTCTGCGGTGTCGTTGAGCTGCAGGCTGAGGCTCCTCAGGTGCTCCCGGAGCGAGGAGATCTCCTCCTCCATCTCCACAATCTGGGAGGAGAGCTGGTCCACCAGACGGGTGTAGGTGCTGTTCTCCTGGCTCAAACAGGTCACCGCCTCCCTCTCCTCCGTCAGACTGGACCAGAGCTGTGAGGCCCGGTTCTGCTCCTGATTCAGACTCTCCTGCAGGGTGACCTGACTGCTCCTCCTCCTGTCCAGCTCCTCAGAGAGGGAGTCCAGCTGCAGCTGCAGGCTGTCCACAGCCATGGCTTGGTCCTTCAGGTCCTGGATCAGCCGGGCCCGGTCCGTCTTCAAAGAGTCCAGTTCAACCGCTAGTCTGGAGGCTGACTCTGTTCTGCTCCTCAGCACCTCCTGCAGCTTCTCCAGCTCTGATCTGAGGGAAGTGACAGTCTGCTGATGGATGACGCTGAGGCCATCAGGCTCCGCCCTCAGCTGTTTCACCTGAGCCTGAAGCTCCTCCTCCTGCCTCCTCATCTGCAGCAGCTCCTCCTCCTGCCTCTTCACCTGAGCCTGAAGCTCCTCCTCCTGCCTCCTCATCTGCAGCAGCTCCTCCTCCTGCCTCTTCACCTGCAGCAGCTCCTTTTCCATGCTGCTCCTCTCAGAGACCAGACGTTTGTGCAGAACCTCCTGAGACTCCAGGTAGGTGATGCTCTCCTCCAGCTGAGCACAGGCCTCCTCCAGTCGGACCTCCAGCTCCGAGCACTTCCTCCGAGAAGCTTCCAGGTCCTCCTCCAACGCCGCCTCCGTTTGGCTGGATCTCTGTAGGGTTTCCTGTAACCTGCAGACCTGCTCCTTCAGCTGGCCGAGCTCCTCCTCCATCCTCGTCTTCTCCTCTCTCCTCAGCTTCTGCTGCTCCTGCAGCCTGCGGCGCTCCTGGTGGAGCTGATGGAGGAGGTGGCGCTGAGTGTCAGCGTGCTGCAGCTTCACCTGAGCGAGGAGCAGGTGTGCCTCCTCCCTGCTCACAGCGATCGTTCAGAGTGACAGCTCCACGTCAGCAGGCGTTAAAAACTATAAACCAATCAAACGGACCCAGACACGGAGCTGTGATGTCACCACCCACCTGACATGCATCACTTCCTGGTCCATCTTCAGCTTTAGCTCCGCCTCCAGCTGGTCCTTCTCACCACTCAGTCTCTGGACCAGGTTACTGATCTCTCGGGCAAAGTTCTGCTCGAGTTCAGCCCGCTCCCATTGCATCCTGGGAGATTAAAGCACATAGAAATACTGCAGGGTACCTCAACAGCCAATCAGACAGGTTACCTTTCAGCCTGACAGACAAAACTCAGGGCAGCACATTCATCCAACCTCACCTGCGCTCCTGCTCCGTGCTCCTCCCTCCTCCTCCTCCCTGTTGGATCTGAGTCTGCAGTTTGTCCATCGTCTCCTTCAGCTGCTTCACCTGCTGCTCCGCCCGACTCTTCTGCTCCTCCAGCTCACTGATCTCCAGCTGATCGCACAACAACAACAACAACATGTGACAAAAGGAACTTTATTCATCTGCAGGAATAAAAACTTCTCTGGTTTTACTTTCTGCTCAGAAACACAGAAGATCCTGAACACAACACCTGATTCCAGGTAAATAAACAGACTTTTATTCTGAAAATCTCCCAGATGGACAGGAACTTTCCTTCAAAATAATTCCTAATTTTATTGTGTGATTAGTGCGTTTTCTGGCGTGTTAAAAGTGTGTATTTTATTGTGTGCTAGTGTATTTTATTGTGTGTTTGTGTGTTTTATGGTAGGTTTGTGTGTTTTATTGTGCATTTGTGTATTTTATGGTAGGTTTGTGTGTTTTATTGTGTGTTTTTGATGTATTTTATGGTAGATTTGTGTGTTTTATTGTGTGTTTTTGATGTATTTTATGGTAGGTTTGTGTGTTTTATTGTGTGTTTTTGATGTATTTTATGGTAGGTTTGTGTGTTTTATTGTGTGTTTTTGATGTATTTTATGGTAGGTTTGTGTGTTTTATTGTGTGTTTTTGATGTATTTTATGGTAGGTTTGTGTGTTTTATTGTGTGTTTTTGATGCATTTTATGGTAGGTTTGTGTGTTTTATTGTGTGTTTTTGATG
>SSNR01000184.1:469342-471842 GCA_006937965.1 Callopanchax toddi
TTGTGTGTTTTTGATGTATTTTATGGTTGGTTTGTGTGTTTTATTGTGTGTTTTTGATGTATTTTATGGTAGGTTTGTGTGTTTTATTGTGTGTTTTTGATGTATTTTATGGTAGGTTTGTGTGTTTTATTGTGTGTTTTTGATGCATTTTATGGTAGGTTTGTGTGTTTTATTGTGTGTTTTTGATGTATTTTATGGTAGGTTTGTGTGTTTTATTGTGTGTTTTTGATGTATTTTATGGTAGGTTTGTGTGTTTTATTGTGTGTTTTTGATGCATTTTATGGTAGGTTTGTGTGTTTTATTGTGTGTTTTTGATGTATTTTATGGTAGGTTTGTGTGTTTTATTGTGTGTTTTTGATGCATTTTATGGTAGGTTTGTGTGTTTTATTGTGCGTTTGTGATGCATTTTATGGTAGGTTTGTGTGTTTTATTGTGCGTTTGTGAGTCAGTCGGCGATGTAAACACTGCTGTGGTGTATTCCTTGGCGTCACCTTGAAGGCCTGACAGATGTCCTTCCTCTCCACCTCCATGTTCTGCTTCATCATGTCCAGCTGCCGTTCGTAGTAGTTGACCTGAGGAAGAGGAGGATGCGGTTCAGCTCTCCTCCTGAGGACCTGGGGGTTTACAGGTGAGTCGAGGCGTTACCTGAGTCTCCAGCTGGATGTTGAGCTGCTGCAGCTCCTGGTCGTGTTTCTCCTTCAGCTGCTCCACAGCCAGCTCCGTCTGGATGCTGAGGACAGGACTGGAGACGTCGTCCAATGAGGACAGAGCTGAGGACACACAGGTGACGTTACCTCTACGGGTGCAGGTTGTTGGATCGATACTCAGCCGATAATTTGTTCATGTTTAGGTTTATGATGTTTGACTGACAGGTGTCTCAGCCAATCACAGTCGGTATCCTGGCTGAAGATCTCCACGGATCAGAACCCCTCAGCTCTCAGTCAGAACGGATCCGTCTGGTGTGTGTGTGTGTGTGTGTGTGTGTGTGTGTGTGTGTGTGCCTCTCACCGGTTTTATCGCTCGGCTGCAGTCTTTTCCTCACGGCTGGAGTTGAACTTCTCTTCATGTCTGAATCGTCTGAACAGACAAACACAGCTCCACTCAGCTGAAGTTTATCAGCTGATTTTTACTGATGAACAAACAGAAACTCACGATGAAGACTCTCGCCAACACACACCTGCTGTTGTGTGGGCGTGGCCTAACGTACCTGTACAGAACCGACCTGAAAGTCCCGTTTAGTTTCACTGAGGGCCACATGTTAGACCGGGTCGTTAAACCAGTTGGGTTTATGAGATCAGACGAATCGCCTGAACGTTTAATTTTACAGGTTGAGGTTTGAGCTTTCAGCTGATTAATGGAGAAGGAAAAGCTTTATGTTTGGGTCCCATTAAAGTGGAGTTCTATTTACAGTAAGGACCACACCCACTGGTGACATCACTCAAAGTGGGCGGAGTCTCTAGAAGCAGTACTCACAGGTAGACGGCTAATTTTCAGGTCTATAAAACAGGTAATTAATACCCATAATTCACCTGCTTGTTTGTCACAGCTCTGATCAGAGGACTACTTCCTGTTTCTAAACTCCGGCCCACTTTGAGTGATGTCACTGGGTGGCCAAACCTCTTAACTGGAAACTTTACACCAGTTTTGTGTGGATTTGAAGCAGGAAGTGGCGCCTGAAGCGGAACCATCACTACCTGAATCAGACTCGGCGTGTCGCTGACTCCAGCTCAGCTCGGAGGCGTCGGCATCGTTTCCTCTGGATCTTGTCAACTTCCTGTTGTTCCCCTGACCCTTCAGCAGCTCCAGCTCAGACCTCAGCTCATCGTTTCTGTCCTGAAGCTCCTGAACGCAACACAAACAGGGTCACACAAGTCCAGAAGCACCCAAACCGACATGTTACAGTATGTCAGGTGATGTCAGATGAAGTGACCAATCAGAGACAGCAGCTGGCATAAACAGCTGTTTGACGAGGCTCTCACCCTGCACTGCAGCTCGTACTCTTTGATGGTTTCGGAGAACTTCTCCTCGTGGTTCAGAGCGGTGCCGGCCGGGTCCAAACTGCCAAACTGAAAACAAAAAGCGCTCTGAAACCTGTCAATCAATCGAAGGGTCAGGTGACGCAGCAGCAGGTAGAAATGAGGGCGGAGCAGAGGGAAGGAGATGACCGAGAGGAAACTTTCATTAAACATTCATCAGCTACACGGAGAACAGATACTGAACACCAACCGGACCGGGCCGAGCTCAGATGACACGCGTTAAGGTCAGCAGCACAGCAGCAGATCACTTCAGGGACAAAGACTCACGTAAGAAACAAAAACGTACAAACTGACTGAAACCATGTGTAAAAAAAAAACATTTTACAGAGTTTAGTGTCACAGAGAGACGACTGGACCTGCTGCAGCCAATCAGCTGCTAGCATTTAGAAAACCCTCCATGTTTATGTAAATTCAAAAGGTAAGGAGCTGCGTGCATTCAGCCGTAAATACCTTCCATCCCCTGA
>SSNR01000184.1:479342-502624 GCA_006937965.1 Callopanchax toddi
ACCATCAGACTCCCCCAACCACTGGAGGACCATCAGACTCCTCCAACCACTGGAGGACCATCAGACTCCCCCAACCACTGGAGGACCATCAGACTCCCCCAACCAGCGGAGGACCATCAGCCTCCTCCAACCAGCAGAGGACCATCAGACTCCTCCAACCAGCAGAGGACCATCAGACTCCTCCAAACACTGGAGGACCATCAGACTCCCCCAACCACTGGAGGACCAGCAGACTCCCCCAACCACTGGAGGACCAGCAGACTCCCCCAACCACTGGAGGACCATCAGACTCCTCCAACCAGCAGAGGACCATCAGACTCCCCCAACCAGCAGAGGACCATCAGACTCCCCCAACCACTGGAGGACCATCAGACTCCCCCAACCACTGGAGGACCAGCAGACTCCCCCAACCACTGGAGGACCAGCAGACTCCCCCAACCACTGGAGGACCAGCAGACTCCTCCAACCAGCAGAGGACCATCAGACTCCTCCAACCAGCAGAGGACCATCAGACTCCCCCAACCACTGGAGGACCATCAGACTCCCCCAACCCTGGAGGACCATCAGACTCCCCCAACCACTGGAGGACCATCAGACTCCTCCAACCAGCAGAGGACCATCAGACTCCTCCAACCAGCAGAGGACCATCAGACTCCTCCAACCAGCAGAGGACCATCAGACTCCCCCAACCACTGGAGGACCATCAGACTCCCCCAACCACTGGAGGACCATCAGACTCCCCCAACCACTGGAGGACCATCAGACTCCTCCAACCAGCAGAGGACCATCAGACTCCTCCAACCAGCAGAGGACCATCAGACTCCTCCAACCAGCAGAGGACCATCAGACTCCCCCAACCACTGGAGGACCATCAGACTCCCCCAACCACTGGAGGACCATCAGACTCCCCCAACCACTGGAGGACCATCAGACTCCTCCAACCAGCAGAGGACCATCAGACTCCTCCAACCAGCAGAGGACCATCAGACTCCTCCAACCAGCAGAGGACCATCAGACTCCCCCAACCACTGGAGGACCAGCAGACTCCCCCAACCACTGGAGGACCATCAGACTCCCCCAACCACTGGAGGACCAGCAGACTCCTCCAACCAGCAGAGGACCATCAGACTCCCCCAACCACTGGAGGACCATCAGACTCCCCCAACCACTGGAGGACCATCAGACTCCCCCAACCACTGGAGGACCATCAGACTCCTCCAACCAGCAGAGGACCATCAGACTCCTCCAACCAGCAGAGGACCATCAGACTCCTCCAACCAGCAGAGGACCATCAGACTCCTCCAACCAGCAGAGGACCATCAGACTCCTCCAACCAGCAGAGGACCATCAGACTCCCCCAACCAGCAGAGGACCATCAGACTCCCCCAACCACTGGAGGACCATCAGACTCCCCCAACCACTGGAGGACCATCAGACTCCTCCAACCACTGGAGGACCATCAGACTCCTCCAACCAGCAGAGGACCATCAGACTCCTCCAACCAGCAGAGGACCATCAGACTCCTCCAACCAGTGGAGGACCATCAGACTCCCCCAACCACTGGAGGACCATCAGACTCCCCCAACTACTGGAGGACCATCAGACTCCCCCAACCAGCAGAGGACCATCAGACTCCTCCAACCAGCAGAGGACCATCAGACTCCTCCAACCAGCAGAGGACCATCAGACTCCTCCAACCAGCAGAGGACCATCAGACTCCCCCAACCACTGGAGGACCATCAGACTCCCCCAACCACTAGAGGACCAGCAGACTCCCCCAACCACTGGAGGACCAGCAGACTCCCCCAACCAGCGGAGGACCATCAGACTCCTCCAACCAGCAGAGGACCATCAGACTCCTCCAACCAGCAGAGGACCATCAGACTCCTCCAACCAGCAGAGGACCATCAGACTCCCCCAACTACTGGAGGACCATCAGACTCCCCCAACCACTGGAGGACCAGCAGACTCCCCCAACCACTGGAGGACCATCAGACTCCTCCAACCAGCAGAGGACCATCAGACTCCTCCAACCAGCAGAGGACCATCAGACTCCTCCAACCAGCAGAGGACCATCAGACTCCTCCAACCACTGGAGGACCAGCAGACTCCCCCAACTACTGGAGGACCAGCAGACTCCCCCAACCACTGGAGGACCAGCAGACTCCTCCAACCAGCAGAGGACCATCAGACTCCTCCAACCAGCAGAGGACCATCAGACTCCTCCAACCAGCAGAGGACCATCAGACTCCTCCAACCAGCAGAGGACCATCAGACTCCTCCAACCACTGGAGGACCATCAGACTCCCCCAACCACTGGAGGACCAGCAGACTCCCCCAACTACTGGAGGACCAGCAGACTCCCCCAACCACTGGAGGAACATCAGACTCCTCAAACCAGCAGAGGACCATCAGACTCCTCCAACCAGCAGAGGACCAGCAGACTCCTCCAACCAGCAGAGGACCAGCAGACTCCCCCAACCAGCAGAGGACCATCAGACTCCTCCAACCAGCAGAGGACCATCAGACTCCTCCAACCAGCAGAGGACCAGCAGACTCCTCCAACCAGCAGAGGACCAGCAGACTCCTCCAACCAGCAGAGGACCAGCAGACTCCTCCAACCAGCAGAGGACCAGCAGACTCCTCCACTGGTGGTTTTACTTTTGAAGTTTAATAAATTCTATTTGAGGTTGAAGTTTTAATCTGTTTGTTTTTTATCTCTAGAATTTATTTTAAACTCTGGATTCATCCTGTTTGATGGCTGATTTTACAGGTTTTTATCCAGAAACATCAGATTTAAACTATATTAACCTCTGACCTGAGATCAGCCTGTTATTGATCTGTTAACAGGACGACTCTGACCTCTGACCTGAGATCAGCCTGTTATTGATCTGTTAACAGGACGACTCTGACCTCTGACCTGAGATCAGCCTGTTATTGATTGATCTGAGGATCTTCACCTGACTGACATCTCCTGGGTCGGTCTGGTCCATTCTGATCCACGTTAAGGACATGCAGCTCATCTTGACCTCCACCTGTCTACCTGTGAAAGCTGCTACCTGCTCACCTGGATCAGTCTCCTGATTGGACTGATGACTGACAGCTGCAGCTCCTGATTGGTCTGCAGGTGGAAGGTGGTGATGAGTTCAGGAGCACCTGGTAAACTACTGAACTGTTGTGGGGTTAATTTCAGGGTGGACCTAAACCAGGACTTCTCCTCACTGAGGGGTCCACACACATTATTTATTACTCCAGTTTTCTGATGAAATGTGCTGATCAATATCAATACGGTTCAGTTTGATACAAACTGATCTGAGGTCAGGTCAATGTGTTAAAACATCAATGTGTGTGATTATTTCCTCAGACATTAGCTAACACTCATATCATTTACCTTTTCCCTCCCTCCAAAGACAAAGTAATAATAAACGTGATCAATAATGTCCATAAATCTCAAGTAGAAGCTCCTGTAAAAGGTACCACTTGTAAGTTAGCAGGTCATATTTGTAAGTTAGCAGGTCATATTTCTATTTTAACAGGTAATATTTCTATTTTAACAGGTAATATTTGTAAGGTAACAGGTAATATTTGTAAGCTTTTCTGTACATTTTTAATTTAAATGAAGTATTTTTGACATTTGGATGCATTTTCAGCAGTAAACCATAAATAGCAGCGCTGATGTTTCAGCCTTGAGTTTTCCTTACGTCTGCTGCTTTAATAAAACACTACTTTGTTACGACTTTACAGGATGACATCTATAACATCGGGAAGGATGATCTCTTGTAGCGTGGCTAGACAGATCACCATGGCAACAGCGAGCAGGTGATGAGTTCAGAGTTCACTGTGTGAAAAGCAGAATCTGTTCTCTGACCGTCTCCAGGTATTAGACTGACACAAGGATGAAATGTCGTCATGGTTCTGTCAGATGTTGGAATGTTTTGAATAAATGTCAGATTGAAGCTCCGCCCTCATCTTCACAGCCAATCAGCACACAGCGCTGAGACTTGAGCCAACGTTTTATTGAACAATCAGGTGTTTAATTAGAACAGTCAGGTGACAGGTGAGCGTTTATCTGACAGGAAACAGCTGTTAAACATTAACTCATACCCTGTGTGGCACCCTCTGCAGGTTAGCTGACCGTATGGGGGTGGAGCTTGATGTGGGGGTGGAGCTACAGAGAACCTTTTGAACCTCTTTGATGGTGCCTCTCTGGTCCAGGTCTGAGTCCAGCCTCCTGAGCAGATCGTCCACATCCTGCAGACAGAATCAGGTCTGAGATGGAGGTCTTTGTTTCATGAACTCTGACTCAAATGTTGTTTTACCTGCACGCACAGGTGATCACACACTGCTGTCAGGACAGGACCACCTCCTCCTCCCTCCTGATCTCCTCCTGCAGAACAAACATCACAGTAACTCCTCCTGAGTTTACTTCAGCTGCTGACCTCTCGCGTTGTGTTTACTGACTCCGATCCTGGCTCAGGTAGATGAATTACTGTCAGTTTTCAATGGAAACTCGTTTACTCAACAACAAGTTTGCTCTGATCTGATTTGATAAAAGGGCTCCATGGACCGCTCATGGCCCAGAGGCTCCCTAGTCCTGATCTGAACCATCCCAAGAGCTAAACTCAGCTCCTCGGAAGCTCAAGAGGTTTGATGCTCCTGTTCAGGTGTCCAGATGTTTTTATTGATCCAACTAAAGAACTGCTGGTACCAACAAGCCTGAAGATCCAAACCTTCAAAGAAAACCCTTCCTGATGTGTGTGTGTGTGAAGCAGCTGGTCCCTGAGTGTGTATCTGTGATTAAACAGACCTTTACTCTGAAAGAGCTTCCTGTTACTTCCTGCCTCTTCATCAGACTTCAGGCTCTGCAGAGAAAACATGGAGGTCAGTGACCGTGTGCAGCACAAAGAGTGGAAACAGAACCAGAACCAACAGCACAGTGTGTGTGTGTGTGTGTAGTAACACCAGCAGACCGAGCTGTAATCACAAGGAATTCCTCCGCTTACTTCTGCTAGAATAAATATATTAGGCTACGTATGTGTGTGTGAGGACCTGACTGTCACGCTCAGGAGCTTAGCATGTAACCCCCCCTCCCCCACCACACACACACACACACACACACACACACACACACACACACACCAATCAGGTCGGCTGTGATTTTGTATTGTTTCTGAATTTAAAGTTTTCTTTTCCAGCAGGATTGTTGTGTTTTGTTGTGTCGAGTTGAAACAGGAACGTTCCAGTTCTCCCATACAGAACCAGGAGGAGCTGTTCCTGGATCAGATTTAAGCACATTTCTATAAACATGTTGAATCCTTCCAGCTGAATTGGATCAGAACTGAACCAGAGTCCTGAAGCCAGTCCGAGCGTCTCTGATCTTTTTATGTAACCATCAAAAAGCTTCAAACATCAAGTGTTTGGGAGACTTCAGCAGCTGGAGTCACATCAACATCTGGACGAGAGACACCCGCACACAGCAGAGAGAGAGAGAGAGAGAGAGCGAGCGAGAGCGAGAGCGAGAGACTTACAGTCTTTAATCTCTTGTTACGTAAAAACACAATAAAAAACTGGTCCAGGATCAGACCCAACACCTAAACCCTCTGAGTTGAACAGAACCCAGCTCGTCCAGGGTCAGGTTCAGCATCTGAGGTGGAAACTACGGTAACTATGGCAACAGTTTGACCTGGAGGAGATTATTTAATAACAACTGAAGCACGAAGAAATCAAGCAGAGAAAAACTGCCAAACGGCCATCACAACATTTCAGATTCATTCATCTGGATTTCCTGTTTTAACAGGATACAATCAGTCCCTCCCTTAGTGATGAAGACAGGAAGATGAAGAAGAGGAAGAGTAGACCACGGATCTGTTTTCAGATGGTGAATCCAGCTGTTTGCTACCTGCAAACTGAACATCTGGACTCAGAACCAAAACATGTGAGCAGAAACCGGACCAGAGAGAAACATCTTCATCCAGACCAGCTCACAGGCCGCCAGCAGCCACATTCCTCACCATCCCACTTCCTGAAAAACCTCCGCCGCCCCGAAAACCACCAAACCTCCAACACCGCCTCCCCCCTCAGGTATTCAGCCTGAACGCAGCTCCTCTGGATACTTGATCCACGCTCCACCCACACCCAGATGTGTGGAGGTCGGAGGTCACCACATGAGAGAGACAACAAAGTTTCTGTTTCAGATTTCACACCGACAGCGTGAACCTGAAGCAGTCCGCTGGACTGGGGAGGTCTCAGACTGACCCTGGTCCACCTGATGAGTCCTACTAACATTTATCTTCACTAAACATCTCAAACCGTCCAGCTCACCTCCACGCTCTCCAGAGACGTGGCCCGTCTCAGTTTGGCCCGCCGGACACCGGGTGGAGACGGGTCCAAAGCTTCGGCTCTGGACAGAGGAGAGTTCTCAGAGTCACAGGTGAGAGCAGCATCAGCGTTACCGTCAGGACGAGAGCGGCGGCCATAACGCTTCGTCCCCTTCACAAACTTTGGCTTCACCTCCTCTGGAACAGCTGTAGAGAGGAGGAGGAGGAGGAGGAGGAGGGCGTTGAGATGAATCAAGTTTATCATTTCAATGTTGATTTTGGCTCCAAACAACCACTAACACTATGTAACATAAAAATGATGGCTAAGATCATTAGGTCACATTCCATTTTGTTAGCATGTTTTTTTTGTCTCGATGTCAGAGAGACGAGCACCTCCACCCCATGACTCCCACAATCTGGAAAACGTGGATGGAATCACGAAAAAGACACACAACAAGTCACAGAATGTGTGAAAATCTGGATTCTATCAAACAAATCTGGGACTTTTCTGATCGTCAAGGTTTTTATGGAACTTTACAGAGAAGGGAGTGAATTCAGTAATGGTTACATGAGGTTCCCTACTCGATCGTGTTAAATCGTCAAGACTGAACCAAAATCATCAGGTTGGAACCTTTTACAGGTCGGACTCTGACCAGGTCACATGACCCCGCCCACCTCACCTGGCTCCAGGTAGCTGCTGTCGTCCTCTGAGGCGCTGAAGTCCAGAGAGCGAGACAGAACGGAGACGAACCCGTCCTTAAACTCCTCAAAGTTCACCTGGACAGACACACAATAACACAACACAGCTATACAACCATGAAACACACAAAATAACACAAACACAACCATAAAACACACAAAATAACACAAACACAAACATAAAAAACACAAAATAACACAAACACAACCATAAAACACACAAAATAACACAAACACAACCATTAAACACACAAAATAACACAAACACAACCATAAAACACACAAAATAACACAAACACAACCATAAAACACAAAATAACATAAACACAACCATTAAACACACAAAATAACACAAACACAACCATAAAACACAAAATAACATAAACACAACCATTAAACACACAAAATAACACAAACACAACCATTAAACACACAAAATAACATAAACACAACCATAAAACGCACAAAATAACATAAACACAACCATTAAACGCACAAAATAACATAAACACAACCATAAAACGCCCAAATAACATAAACACAACCATTAAACGCACAAAATAACATAAACACAACCATAAAACGCACAAAATAACATAAACACAACCATTAAACGCACAAAATAACATAAACACAACCATTAAACGCACAAAATAACATAAACACAACCATAAAACGCACAAAATAACATAAACACAACCATAAAACGCACAAAATAACATAAACACAACCATAAAACGCACAAAATAACATAAACACAACCATAAAACACACAAAATAACAAACACAACCATTAAACGCACAAAATAACAAACACAACCATTAAACGCACAAAATAACATAAACACAACCATTAAACACACAAAATAACATAAACACAACCATAAAACAGACAAAATAACATAAACACAACCATAAAACACACAAAATAACACAAACACAACCATTAAACACACAAAATAACACAAACACAACCATAAAACACACAAAATAACACAAAACACAACCATAAACACACAAAATAACATAAAAACAACCATTAAACACACAAAATAACATAAACACAACCATAAAACACACAAAATAACACAAACAACCATAAAACACATAAAATAACACAAAACACATCTATACAACCATTAAACGCACAATATAACAGCAAAACAACCATGTTACCCTGGTACATTGTGAGTCTGTGTGTTACCCTGGTACATTGTGAGTCTGTGTGTGTTACCCTGTACATTGTGAGTCTGTGTGTTACCCTGTACATTGTGAGTCTGTGTGTTACCCTGTACATTGTGAGTCTGTGTGTTACCCTGTACATTGTGAGTCTGTGTGTTACCCTGTACATTGTGAGTCTGTGTGTTACCCTGTACATTGTGAGTCTGTGTGTGTTACCCTGTACATTGTGAGTCTGTGTGTGTTACCCTGTACATTGTGAGTCTGTGTGTGTTACCCTGTACATTGTGAGTCTGTGTGTGTTACCCTGTACATTGTGAGTCTGTGTTACCCTGTACATTGTGAGTCTGTGTTACCCTGTACATTGTGAGTCTGTGTTACCCTGTACATTGTGAGTCTGTGTGTGTTACCCTGTACATTGTGAGTCTGTGTTACCCTGTACATTGTGAGTCTGTGTTACCCTGTACATTGTGAGTCTGTGTTACCCTGTACATTGTGAGTCTGTGTGTGTTACCCTGTACATTGTGAGTCTGTGTGTTACCCTGTACATTGTGAGTCTGTGTGTGTTACCCTGTACATTGTGAGTCTGTGTTACCCTGTACATTGTGAGTCTGTGTGTTACCCTGTACATTGTGAGTCTGTGTGTTACCCTGTACATTGTGAGTCTGTGTGTGTTACCCTGTACATTGTGAGTCTGTGTTACCCTGTACATTGTGAGTCTGTGTTACCCTGTACATTGTGAGTCTGTGTGTGTTACCCTGTACATTGTGAGTCTGTGTGTGTTACCCTGTACATTGTGAGTCTGTGTGTGTTACCCTGTACATTGTGAGTCTGTGTTACCTGTACATTGTGAGTCTGTGTTACCCTGTACATTGTGAGTCTGTGTTACCCTGTACATTGTGAGTCTGTGTTACCCTGTACATTGTGTGTGTGTGTGTGTTCCCCTGTACATTGTGAGTCTGTGTGTTCCCCTGTACATTGTGAGTCTGTGTGTGTTACCCTGTACATTGTGAGTCTGTGTGTGTTACCCTGTACATTGTGAGTCTGTGTGTGTTACCCTGTAGATTGTGAGTCTGTGTTACCCTGTACATTGTGAGTCTGTGTTACCCTGTACATTGTGAGTCTGTGTTACCCTGTACATTGTGAGTCTGTGTGTGTTACCCTGTACATTGTGAGTCTGTGTGTTACCCTGTACATTGTGAGTCTGTGTGTGTTACCCTGTACATTGTGAGTCTGTGTTACCCTGTACATTGTGAGTCTGTGTGTTACCCTGTACATTGTGAGTCTGTGTGTTACCCTGTACATTGTGAGTCTGTGTGTGTTACCCTGTACATTGTGAGTCTGTGTGTGTTACCCTGTACATTGTGAGTCTGTGTTACCCTGTACATTGTGAGTCTGTGTGTGTTACCCTGTACATTGTGAGTCTGTGTGTGTTACCCTGTACATTGTGAGTCTGTGTGTTACCCTGTACATTGTGAGTCTGTGTGTGTTACCCTGTACATTGTGAGTCTGTGTGTGTTACCCTGTACATTGTGAGTCTGTGTGTGTTACCCTGTACATTGTGAGTCTGTGTTACCCTGTACATTGTGAGTCTGTGTGTGTTACCCTGTACATTGTGAGTCTGTGTTACCCTGTACATTGTGAGTCTGTGTGTGTTACCCTGTACATTGTGAGTCTGTGTGTGTTACCCTGTACATTGTGAGTCTGTGTATGTTACCCTGTACATTGTGAGTCTGTGTTACCCTGTACATTGTGAGTCTGTGTGTGTTACCCTGTACATTGTGAGTCTGTGTGTTTACCCTGTACATTGTGAGTCTGTGTGTTACCCTGTACATTGTGAGTCTGTTGTGTTACCCTGTACATTGTGAGTCTGTGTGTTACCCTGTACATTGTGAGTCTGTGTTACCCTGTACATTGTGAGTCTGTGTGTGTTACCCTGTACATTGTGAGTCTGTGTTACCCTGTACATTGTGAGTCTGTGTGTTACCCTGTACATTGTGAGTCTGTGTTACCCTGTACATTGTGAGTCTGTGTGTGTTACCCTGTACATTGTGAGTCTGTGTGTGTTACCCTGTACATTGTGAGTCTGTGTGTGTTACCCTGTACATTGTGAGTCTGTGTGTTACCCTGTACATTGTGAGTCTGTGTGTTACCCTGTACATTGTGAGTCTGTGTGTTACCCTGTACATTGTGAGTCTGTGTGTGTTACCCTGTACATTGTGAGTCTGTGTGTGTTACCCTGTACATTGTGAGTCTGTGTGTGTTACCCTGTACATTGTGAGTCTGTGTTACCCTGTACATTGTGAGTCTGTGTGTGTTACCCTGTACATTGTGAGTCTGTGTGTGTTACCCTGTACATTGTGAGTCTGTGTGTGTTACCCTGTACATTGTGAGTCTGTGTTACCCTGTACATTGTGAGTCTGTGTTACCCTGTACATTGTGAGTCTGTGTGTGTTACCCTGTACATTGTGAGTCTGTGTGTGTTACCCTGTACATTGTGAGTCTGTGTGTGTTACCCTGTACATTGTGAGTCTGTGTTACCCTGTACATTGTGAGTCTGTGTGTTACCCTGTACATTGTGAGTCTGTGTTACCCTGTACATTGTGAGTCTGTGTGTTACCCTGTACATTGTGAGTCTGTGTTACCCTGTACATTGTGAGTCTGTGTTACCCTGTACATTGTGAGTGTGTGTGTGTTACCCTGTACATTGTGAGTCTGTGTGTGTTACCCTGTACATTGTGAGTCTGTGTGTTACCCTGTACATTGTGAGTCTGTGTGTTACCCTGTACATTGTGAGTCTGTGTGTTACCCTGTACATTGTGAGTCTGTGTGTGTTACCCTGTACATTGTGAGTCTGTGTTACCCTGTACATTGTGAGTCTGTGTGTTACCCTGTACATTGTGAGTCTGTGTGTGTTACCCTGTACATTGTGAGTCTGTGTTACCCTGTACATTGTGAGTCTGTGTGTGTTACCCTGTACATTGTGAGTCTGTGTTACCCTGTACATTGTGTGTCTGTGTGTGTTACCCTGTACATTGTGAGTGTGTGTTACCCTGTACATTGTGAGTCTGTGTTACCCTGTACATTGTGAGTCTGTGTGTTACCCTGTACATTGTGAGTCTGTGTTACCCTGTACATTGTTAGTCTGTGTGTGTTACCCTGTACATTGTGAGTCTGTGTGTTACCCTGTACATTGTGAGTCTGTGTGTTCCCCTGTACATTGTGTGTCTGTGTGTTACCCTGTACATTGTGAGTCTGTGTTACCCTGTACATTGTGAGTCTGTGTTACCCTGTACATTGTGAGTCTGTGTGTTTACCCTGTACATTGTGAGTCTGTGTGTTACCCTGTACATTGTGAGTCTGTGTGTTACCCTGTACATTGTGAGTCTGTGTGTTACCCTGTACATTGTGAGTCTGTGTGTTACCCTGTACATTGTGAGTCTGTGTGTGTTACCCTGTACATTGTGAGTCTGTGTGTGTTACCCTGTACATTGTGAGTCTGTGTTACCCTGTACATTGTGAGTCTGTGTGTGTTACCCTGCCGTATGTGTGCCGTCCCAGCAGCGTGTCCAGCAGCAGGGACAGGTGTGTGTCCAGGTGCAGCTTCCTGCAGAGCTCCGTCAGCTCGTCCCGGTCCAGGAACCCGGTGGCCGTCGTGTCGCAGCTGTCGAACTCGGCTTTCAGCTGAGCGACGTAACGGCTGTGCTCCTCCTCGTCCTCCATCAGGACGCATCACGCTGCAACACCAACACCTGGCAGGAAAGGGGTGGAGCTAATCAGACTGGAACCAGGAACTCTTCCAGGTCAGAAGGTCCTCTGGTCTCAGGTTCTGGAGAACATTTCTTGGAAAAGAGATTTTTAATCTCAATGAGTTTTATTCCTGGATAAATAAAGGTTTTGATTGATTGATTGATTGGTTCATTCACAGCTTCCGGCTGCTTTACCATCCTGGGTTTGGATCACACAGAGACCAGGTTTATCTCGCTGGAGACCAAACTGAACTCCCATCAGCAGCTGGTGGACTTGAACACAGATGGCCTCTAAAACAGGAAAACCAGGTCCCATCAGCAGCTCTGAGAGGACGACAGAACGGGACTAACCTGAACCAGGTGTGTAGGGGTATCAGTCACAGCTTAACCATCTGGTTCCTGACTGGACCCAGGTGGACTGAGCTGCAGCCGCCTGACGGACACTCCAGAACCTCCGGATGAGACGAACATTTAAACCCAGTACCTGACTGGGCTGAGCCTGGTGGAGACCAACTACAAACTCCCTGAGGGAGTTTCCAGAACACCTCTAAAGGTCCTGAGGGTTCTCCGTTTCCTTTAGTGAGCCTCAGGTTCTCACATGAACATGTTCAAAACATTTATGACAGTTTTTCTCTCAGAAGTCAGAAAGTGGTGTCTGGAAGCATCCAGGAGCCATGTTCAGTTCTGTGAGTTGAGAGGATGCTTTGAAATATTCCTAAATCAATAATCAATCAGAACACATGAACTGTTGAACCATTACATCACTTCCTCCTCTCATAAAGGTTCATGTTTCTGTTCTAAAACGTTTTTTTAGTTCCAGTGCTTCTGGTTCTGAGGGTCGATACCCTATTTCTGATTTATCTCAGAGAACAATACCAGAATGTGTTGTTATATGTTCTGATTAACTAGAAAATTAAGATTCTAGATGAGGCCGGATGTAGGCATGGCCAAATTTCATGACTGCCCCCCCAAATGAAATTGCATGCAGAAATACCAAATTTCAAAATTATTTCAGTGAAAAATGGTCAGACTGAGTGCTCTCTTCCATTTGTCCTCATTCAAAGTAGCTACTGATGAATGACACAGAAAGAAAAACAAAAAAACACAAAAAAGGACAAAAAACAAAACAAAAACACACACACAAAAAAAATTAGTGCCGTCAGTCGATTAAAATAAATTAACTAATTAATCGCAAATCTGAACAAAATCCATCACGATTAATCGCATTTAATCGCTTCTTTTCAGAAAAAGGAAATTACATGCAGTTTACAATGTCCATCCAAGAAATATGCCAAAATGTTTTAAAAAATAATTTTTAAAGCTTTTATAATTGATGGAAAAATGCATTTAAATTACATTTCAGTTCAAAACAGTTGAAAAACAAAAATTCCTGACTAAAACTGGACAGACCCTAAATACAGTACTTTATAAATCTATTTGTTTATTTTATGTACAATTTCAGAAGGGTGTTGTTTTAAAATAATAATAAAAGATTTCCAACATGTGGAGACACTCTGGATGAGAGAATCATTTTTTGCAGTGTTCAAACTGACCCACGGTCTGCCTCGTTTTCAATGAGGGGTCCGAGTCACTCAGGTCTCTGTTGTTTAAAGACTAGTGTGGGAATGGGATCGCCTCGGTCCGGTACTGGTTTTACTTTTCAGATAGGGGTAGGGTCTGGGTTTCTTGTACCGAGCCGAACTGACACCTCCGTCCGCTCGGACCTCAGTGTCAGACCGGGACTGGAGCCGTAACACCCGCTCCCTGCTGAACTGAACCGGACCGTACGGCGAGAAAGGAGCAGGAATAAACCTTAAAGGCTAGAGACCGTCCAGTTTCACCGCCGATTACTTTTGGTTTTCATGGTGGAAGGAGCGGAGAGTTGAGTTCCGCTACCGGGGAGAGACCGGTGAAGAGAGTGAGCTGATGAGATCTGAGGGGCGGGTGGGAGGGAGGACACGGGCTGCGTCAAGGAGCTGTAGGAAATCTGATGCTGACAAGCGCTCCGCCTGGCTTCAAACACAAGTTGCGTTAAATGTGTTTTTTTTTGTTTTTTTTACACGTTATGTCTTCCAAATTAATAATCACAATTAACGCGTTAAATTTGACAGCACTACAAGAAACACAAAAAGAACACACACAAAAAGAACAACAACAAAAAAACCCCAAACCAAACCTAACCAGATGAGGTCAGCCTCAACAGGACATCAGCCAGTGTCCTACTTGTTCCGTCCCAAGCCCGGGTAAATGCAGAGGGTAGGGATCAAATATGAAAATAAATCTATGGATAGAGGAACTGATATGATGATGGTGTAGTTTTTGATGCATTTAAGGGATTGGGGGGGTGTGATGACCAAAACATTCTTAGCATGTCCAGACTGGCCCCCCTGATATTCTACCTGCCCCCCTTAATGGGGCTGGCTAGATCCGGCCCTGCTTCTAGAAGTAAAAACTTCTACATGGAGGACCTGTTAGCAGTGCTGAATGAGATCGCTGCTTGGATGATGCGTTCACGGACAGAAAAAAAAAAAAAAATCAGCCTATTGAGTGTCAGATTGGTCATCAATGATGAAGCTGATTGGCTGTTTCCAGTCAACAGCTGACCTTTTAAAATTTAAACTCTCTATTTAAAAATCAAGCTCTTTATTTAAAATTCACAGTTAAAGTTCCAGCCTTCTCACGGTTCCTGTGAGAACCCCAGTGTTTCCTACAGCCAGCAGCTTGTTGATCTTTACTTCCACGTTAAAGCATCTGAGTTCATCACATTTATTAAATAAAATGACGTCATGTTTCCTGTTCAGACTTCATTGATAAGCCTCTGACTCCGTGCCGCTGTAGAAATTAACTTTATGCTAAACAATCTGATTTAAAAGTCAACCAATGACGTAGTTTGAGTTTAAAACGACCGAGTCCGTGTGCAGTGGACTCGGGTGTTTCCGGAGAAGCTCTCGGCTCCGGTCGGAGACTCCCGCGGGCCAGAGAAGCTTCACCATGGGAACGGCGGCGCGAGTCGCGCGAACAAAAGGCTCGTGGCGACAAAACGACCAAAAAACACACAGAAAGCGTTAAAAAGAAACGACCAAAAGTTCGTGTTCGACCGGTAAATCACGGTGACCACCGAAGCGTGTGTCCGGTGACCAGCGGCCGTTAACGGTAACAACTCTTACCGGGAGAAAAGTTCTCCTCCTGTCCCTCCGGTTCGCTCCTCCCCGGTAAAACTTCACGGTCCCTCCATGAAGGAGCTCCTGTAGCTCCGGGCCGTCCGCCGCCGAACCACCGACACGGAACCAAAGTAACGGAGCGGCAGACACGGTGAGAACGTAGCGCCGACAACCGGGCCTGAAGCTAGCGCACACACAGACGGGACTTCCGGTTGTTTCAAAATAAAACACATCAAAAGTCCTGCAGGAGAAAAGTTCTCAACCACACGAAGCTTCAACTCAATTCAGTTCATCTCTAAAGCTCCAGGTCACATCAGGTCAACTCAAAGTAGCATCCACTCTGTCACAACCAGTTCAGTTCTCATTCTGGGATCTGAGAGTAGCGCTGGAGCTCAGACCATGACGGTTCTGATCATACATCTAATAAATACACAGATAAAGAGTCAGACCAAGGAGAGACTTGTAGACATCCAGTCAGTGAATCTGTGAGGAAAAAGAGCAGTGACGACAAGGAGACCCAACCCAGTGATAGACCTGGTGCTCTGTGGTGAACTGGGTCCAGTTTCTTCAGCCTTTTATCAGCTGACCTCATAAAGACCGAATCAGCATCATCTAACAAAGGAAAGGCTGCAGACATAAAACATAAGTTATTCTAATAAAATAAACCTAGTTTCAGATCTTTGACAAGATTTCCTTTATGGATAAAAATGAACGTTTCTGATCAATTTTGATGCCCAAATGTTTAAAATATGTAACAATATCCTTTAACTGATTTATTAAGAGGTTATTTTAGAGGAAACATTTAGGTTTGTTAGAAAGCAACCGAAACAATAACTTTTTTGTTTATGTTTTTTAAACTGCAGCGTTAGGGAGCTTTTATTTTTGTTTTTTATATTACTTCCGGTGACGTACTACGGTTGACTTGATGAAATAAACGCGATGCAGCGCGGAGTTCCGCCGCTAGATGGCAGTGAAACACCGAGTTAAGGCTGAAACGCTGTTTACACCCTCATGTCAGGCTGAGTGTTCATTTCTTTATTTTACTGTTAATAAAAAAAAAAACTAAATAAAAAATAGAAGCTTTTTTTATTTTAAGGAAAAAAATATTGAAACCTTTAAACAAATGAGTATTTTCTTCAGTACAAGTGAAAATACAGCTTGTTTTTATTTTAATGTTTACGTTTAGCTGCTTCTGTGACTGAATAAACCTCTTCGTCTCCTCAGTCTTCCTCACACAGACAGATACAAACGGACTGCAGTGTTCAGCTGCTAAACGTTCCCCTAATAAATATAATCATCATCTGAAAACGGCCTTTTGTCTCTTTCATCGTCAGTCTGTTTGCTGAGCATTTAAGTGTCAAAATTAGGCAAAAACAAAAAGTATGTGAGGTGAACGCTCTACTCAGGCCTCCAAGTGAGTGAGATTGGAGTTTTTACTGTTTTCTGTCCTGTCAAGTTCTAGAAAATAACCTTTTTTAGGTTTCATTGTGCATAGGCGGTCCTAGAGGGGGCGCAGGGGGGCTGCTGCCGCTGGAAAATAGTGTCCTTATTTATAGGACTAGCTGACAGTCAAGTTCTCTACAGAATCTCCACCCTGAGTTACACACACCTCTCTTGAAATCCCCAAAAAAGTTTTAAATCAACCAGACTGTCTCTGGCGACAGGTCGGCCATATTGGGAGGGGAGACAGCAGCCAGTAAAAGCTGTGGTTTTAGAACAGTGGCTTCACATTTCATAAATACATTTTGATTTTTTCAGTATTGAATTAAAAAACATAAAAACGACTTAGTTTTGTGGGTTTTTTTTACACATTATAACTTAGTACATGACATGTAGCCTGAACTTTTTTCTGCATCGATTTTTTTGTTGATTTTCTTTATTTTAACCTCCTTCATGTATAAACGTTTGTTGACAGGAAACCCATCAAAACGACTAAATATGTCAGATACGGTATTACAATGAGTGCAAAGCTGAGACATTTTTATTTAACTCTCTCTATTGTTATTGTGAATAATAAGTTAAATAAAACTTCCATAAGATGTTTTACTGGTTCCATCAGTAGATTGAATCACACACTGGGATTATTTGTACAACTGTTGATTCTCAGATAACAGAATTTTGCACATATTTGTGCAAAAATATGACTTAAAAAATTATATTAGAAATAAAAGTCAACAGGCTGTGTGTGTGTGTCAATGCAAATGTTTAACACAACAGCTTCTTATTAAATCTGTTAGGTGGTTAAGTGTGGTAGTGTAATTAATGCCTATAGTACTCTGATGTGACGATAAACCCCGCCCCCTGTTGGGATCTCTTGCCGGCCTTTGTCACTATGAAAACTGGTCTGGATTGTCCAGAACCAGCAGTCAAACCCTGCTTTACCTCTGAGTCCTGCTAACTGACCAACAGGAAGTGAGGTGCGAACACACAGCTGATGTGTTTCCATGGAGACGTCCCGCTCGGACACCTTTAGGTCCGAGACTCGTTTCTGATTCTGGTCCAGTTCTGACCTGCTGACACCGATTTATCTCAGATTAACCTGGAGGTGTAAACCTCTGCAGTCCAGTCTCTGAGGCCGAGAGGCTGCAGAAGCTTTAACTTAACCTGTACTTTAAAATTCTGAAATAACAATCAGACAAAAGTAGCTTTAAATAAACTATTTCATGAATAATGTCGTCATAGCAACTATAAAAGCATCTGTTACATTTCATTATGTAATTATAGAAATATATAATTTAAACAGGAAGTCAAACTGACAGCTGCCGTACTCAGATCCTCCACCAGAGGGCAGACGCGTAGCACCTTTAGAGGAAAGGCCCAAACCTGATACTTAGTCCCCCCCACCACACACACACACACACACACACACACACACACACACACACACACACACACACACACACACACACACACACACACACACACACACACACACACACACACACACACACACACACACACACACACACACCTGAGCTCTGTGTTTTCATCATGACTCAGAAACGTTTCCAGAACCTTTGTTCCTGGACTCTAAAGTCCCAGATGGAACCAGAAACTGGACCCAGGTGAGGCGGACCATCCTCACCTGAAATCTAACATTTACATATTTATAGATAAGGTCAAAGGTCAGACTACGGAGGTCCCATGATGTTCTTGTGAGAGTCCAAACCCAGGAACTCTCCTGATCCACCTGAAGACCTGAGGCCTCCTGATCTGGACCAGGACCAGAATCCTCTGCAGCCTTTAAATCAGGGCTGCTATCAGCCGGGTCTTTTCAGGGACTCGATGTAATGGAAGGTGGCCCCCAGAGCCCAGCTGGTCTCCACCTGGTTGATGGTCCTCGCCAGCTGGGACACAAAGACCAGGATCAGAACCAGGTCAGACAGCTGGTGGGTCAGAAATGGGTCCAGACTCACCTTGAGCTGTTTGTGTGGAGGGAGGCCGAGCTCCTGGAGCAGGACTGAGATGTAGACCAGGTCCAGGCAGAGGAAGGGGCTCTGCTGGGGACTGAGGGTCAGACTGCTGCACACTGCAGGAAACAACAGAAGAATCCACCAATCAGAGTCTACCTGGTTAGGTCATGTGATCAGAATCAGGCGCAGAGGTCAGTTTACAGCCAATCAATGCTGCTGAGACCTGATCTCAGACCTGGACCTGGTGAGTCCACCTGTTCTTGTTTCAGCAGATGTTCCTCTCCTCATCTGAGGAGCTTTAAACGTTCTCCTGATGAACTCGGCTCCACAAATCAGAAGAACTCCATCTTTAAACCCAAGAACTCCAGTAGAACGCCCCTGGATCGGTTCTGAGGTTAGTCCTCCTCAAAGCTTCTTTAGATCAAGACCTGGTTTAATGTTCCACCTTCTACCATGAGATTTAAAGATCAACGTGTTGAATCACATTTAGGTTGAATTAGAAAAGGTCTAGTTTCTGACTGAAGCTCCGACCTGCAGCCAGGGGGCGCCGTCTCACCTGTCTGAGCAGCCTGGATGTAGTCGGACACCCTGATGGTTCCTCCTTTCTCATCTGAACACAGGAAACAGAAAGAGATCAGCAGGTTTTCAGTTCTGAGTCTAGACCACGTGTCCTGAGCCTGCAGGCGAGCAGCAGGGCAGCAGCACCACGGTGACCTCACCGATGACCCCGAGGTCGGCGGCGCGGTCGTAGTAGAAGGAGAAGGCGTAGAAGTCCATGTCTGCTGCCTCGGACGCCTTCATCACCTTCCTGAACAGAACCTTCTCCACTTCAGATCGACACGCCTCATAAACCGGTCCTCCTGAGACACGGACACAAGGTTCCTACAGCTGCATGATGGGTAATCTGTGATCCAAGCAGCCAATCAGGTCACTGTACCTGATCTCTGTCCCTTCACGGTGTAGATGATGTCAGCGTGTTCCCACCTGCCTGAAAACTCTGCATGAAGACAGGTGCTGAGCAGCTCAGTGCTGCCCCCTGCTGCACACACACACACACGCATGCACGCACGCACGCACGCACGCACACACACACACACCAGTCAGAAACAGGAAGTCCAGAGTAACTGAAGCATCTTCCAGCAGCTAAACCTCAGCAACAGCTGGCAGCTGAGGAATTAATCTGCTGGAGTTATTAAAAGATCAGATAATGACTTATTTATCTGATGGAGGGATAAAAGTCAGAGCTGCAGAACCAGAACCATCACTGGGGTCAGGTACTCACGGGGGGCGGTGGGAGCGCTGAGACCTCCTAAGATGGCGAGTCGGGCCGACATGAGACCGAGACCCAGGTAGCTGCAGGAGGATCCAGATTATTGATCCGATCGGTTTCAGAACAAAGTAAAAAAACAGATTAGTCTGAAGGGGTTTCAGAGGAAACTGGTCTGTGTGTGTGTGTTTACCTGTGTGTGTGTGTTTACCTGTGTGTGTGTGTGTTTACCTGTGTGTGTGTGTGTGTTTACCTGTGTGTGTAGACTGTGTGTGTTGTGTTGAACATCTGGAAGGACCTGATGGAGTCCACAGGGGAGTTCTGAATGGTTTTCTGTTCAAAACAAACATCAGGTCACATGATGCCAATGTGTGAAGAGGGAAGGTTCTGGTTCCAGAGAAAGGTTCTGGATCCAGAGGAAGGTTCTGGATCCAGAGGAAGGTTCTGGATCCAGAGGAAGGTTCTGGTTCTAGAGGAAAGTTCTGGTTCTAGAGGTGTGGATACAGCAGGGATTTAAGCAAAATATTTTCATTTGACAGAAAATTAGTCTCTCTCGTTGTTGTCTCCTTGGACAAGTCACTTCACCCACATCACCTGTTGGTGGAGGTCAGAGGGTCTGATGGAGGTCTGAGGGTCTGGTGGAGATCAGAGGGTCTGATGGAGGTCTGAGGGTCTGGTGGAGATCAGAGGGTCTGATGGAGGTCTGAGGGTCTGGTGGAGGTCTGAGGGTCTGGTGGAGGTCAGAGGGTCTGATGGAGGTCAGAGGGTCTGGTGGAGATCAGAGGGTCTGATGGAGGTCTGAGGGTCTGGTGGAGGTCTGAGGGTCTGGTGGAGGTCAGAGGGTCTGATGGAGGTCTGAGGGTCTGGTGGAGGTCTGAGGGTCTGGTGGAGGTCTGAGGGTCTGGTGGAGGTCAGAGGGTCTGATGGAGGTCTGAGGGTCTGGTGGAGGTCTGAGGGTCTGGTGGAGGTCAGAGGGTCTGATGGAGGTCAGAGGGTCTGGTGGAGATCAGAGGGTCTGGTGGCGCCTCTACTCTATAGCTACAATGTAGCTCACTGCCATCAGCGTGGATGACTGTAGTGTAAAGTTGTTGATGTGTTCAGGATTAGACCCCGCCTCCTGATGTGGTCAGGATTAGACCCCGCCTCCTGATGTGTTCAGGATCAGACCCCGCCTCCTGATGTGTTCAGGATTAGACCCCGCCTCCTGATGTGTTCAGGATCAGACCTCGCCTCCTGATGTGTTCAGGATTAGACCCTGCCTCCTGATGTGTTCAGGATTAGACCCCGCCTCCTGATGTGTTCAGGATCAGACCTCGCCTCCTGATGTGTTCAGGATCAGACCCCGCCTCCTGATGTGTTCAGAATTAGACCCCGCCTCCTTGTTGATGTGTTCAGGATTAGACCCCGCCTCCTGATGTGTTCAGAATTAGACCCCGCCTCCTTGTTGATGTGTTCAGGATTAGACCCCGCCTCCTGATGTGTTCAGGATTAGACCCGCCTCCTGATGTGTTCAGGATCAGACCCCGCCCTGAACTGATCTGTTTGCTGCCTCTGAGGCGGAGCTTCATGCTGGAGGTTTGAGGAGCGACAGCAGACTCATCCTTACCTCATCACGGGGGCTGAAGGTGATCTGAGTCGACCCCCCTCCCAAATCCAGCATCCCCACTGTGAGCGAGTCAGCACTGTGAAGACCACCTGGAATGAGAGGAGACAGTGAGAGGAGACAGGAGAGGAGACAGGAGAGGAGACAGGAAGTGACCAGAACAACATGGCTGGAGGAAGATCTGCTCACTCCAGAACCGTTTGACTCCTCTGGTTCTGGTCGGGTTTCATTAGACCCATGAGGGGTTAGGCTCACCTGGAGTTTCTACCTCTAGTTCAGGTGTTTGCTCTTAGTTACCTGTGAGGAAGTTGATGGTGATCCAAGCAGAAATACCTGAGGAGAAATAAAACTATCTGGTCAGAACCAGAACCAGAACCACTCTGGATCAAGTCACATGATCATCATGAACTTAGTCACTCCTCGCACTTTCAAAATTAAAACAAGTTTTCAAAATAAAATCTGTCCCACTGTGTTGTTTTTATGGACCCGTTCAGGAATCAGCTGTAGGTTCTGGTTGACCCGTTTGTGGACCCGTTTAGGAATCAGCTGTAGGTTCTGGTTGACCCGTTTGACCCGTACAAACACGAAGCCCGTCTGAATTTAATCCAATCCTTTTAAAGTAGTTCATACAAGCAATTACGTCCCTCTGGGATAATGTCCCGTTTAATCTTGAGGGGGGGTTCGATTATCCGACCCGTTTCTTTCTGAGGCTGAAACGTTTCCTCCTCCTCCTCTGTGGGCTGGATCAGCTCGTTAGAGATGCCTTTAATGATCACTGAATTATCTGGTCTGGTACCATTAATGGACCCAACGTTTCCTCTGGATTCCACCCAGACTCTCTCTCTCTCTCGTTATCTCCCAGATATCCTGACGTTCCCGTCCTTCATGTCTCCGTGCTGATCCCTCGCTCAGATTACCCTCTGCCCACCCGGATGGAAGAGACTTATTGTTAATGGAGATCTGAGAGGTTCTGGGAGCCGACCGGGTTCTAAGTGTCGGTGTTTACTTCCCGCTCTAAAGCCCAGTTGCTACACACTCGTATGTTTTTTCTGAAAATTGCTTCTTAAGAGTTTTATGATGAAGCTCCTATGATACAGTTTCTATCAAGCTCTTAATCATCCACCTCTGCATGCATGAGGGGTCAAAGGTCACAGCTAAAAGGCTCTAATGCACACAGCTGAGTGCAAATATTCTGCAACAGACACTAATGTTGTCTTTGAGGTGACCTGGAAAAGGAAATCCTCCGTTTGTCCCAACTAGTGTCTGTCTGCACCCTGCTGCTGCAAGAGCTGCACAGCTGCTTCTCCCCCGACCCCTTACTCACCCTGACCCCCCCCTTACTCACCCTGACCCCCCCTACTCACCCTGACCCCCCTTACTCACCGACCCCCCCTTACTCACCTCAACTCCCCTACTTACCCTGACCCCCCCTACTCACCCCAACTCTCCTACTCACCCTGACCCCCCCTTACTCACCCTGACCCCCCCTTACTCACCCTGACCCCCCCACTCACCCCGACTCCCCCTACTCATCCTGACCGCCCTTACTCACCCTGACCCCCCCCCCCCCCCCCCCCCCCCCCCCCCCCCCCCCCCCCCCCCCCCCCCCCCCCCCCCCCCCCCCCCCCCCCCCCCCCCCCCCCCCCCCCCCCCCCCCCCCCCCCCTCCCACCCCCCCCCCCCCTACTCACCCTGACCCCCTCTTACTCACCCTGACCCCCCCTTACTCACCCCAACTCCCCTACTCACCCTGACCCCCGCTTACTCAACCTGACCTCCCCTTACTCACCCTAACTCCCCTACTCACCCCGACCCCCCTTACTCACCCTGACCCCCCCTTACTCACCCCAACTCCCCTACTCACCCTGACCCCCCTTACTCACCCTGACCCCCCC
>SSNR01000184.1:502649-513435 GCA_006937965.1 Callopanchax toddi
CCCCTACTCACCCCTGACCCCTCCTCTACTCACACCTGACCCCTCCTACTCACCCCTGACCCCTCTTCTACTCACCCTGACCCCCCCACTCACTCCTGACCCCTCCTCTACTCACCCCTGACCCCTCCTCTACTCACCCCTGACCCCCCCTCCCCCCTGACCCCCCTTACTCACCAACCCCCCCTTACTCACCCCTACTCCTCTACTCACCCCTGACCCCCCTACTCACCCCTGACCCATTCTCTACTCACACCTGACCCCCCTACTCACCCCTGACCCCTCCTCTACTCACCCCTGACTCCCCCTACTCACCCTGACCCCCCTTACTCACCGACCCCCCCTTACTCACCTCAACTCCCCTACTTACCCTGACCCCCCCTACTCACCCCAACTCTCCTACTCACCCTGACCCCCTCTTACTCACCCTGACCCCCTCTTACTCACCAACCCCCCCTTACTCACCCCTACTCCTTTACTCACCCTGACTCCCCTACTCACCCCTGACCCCTCCTCTACTCAGCCCTGACCCCCCTACTCACCCCTGACCCCTCCTCTACTCCCCCTGACCCCTCCTCTACTCACCCCTGACCCCCCCTTACTCACCCTGACCCCCCCTTACTCACCCCAACTCCCCTACTCACCCTGACCCCCCCTTACTCACCCTGACCCCCCCTTACTCACCCTGACCCCCCCACTCACCCCAACTCCTCTACTCACCCCTGACCCCCCTACTCACCCCTGACCCCCCCTCCACTCACCCCTCCCCCCCCCTACTCACCCTGACCCCCCCTTACTCACCCTGACCCCCCCTTACTCACCCTGACCCCCCTTTACTCACCCTGACCCCCTACTCACCCCTGACCCCTCCTCTACTCACCCCTGACCCCCCTACTCACCCCTGACCCCTCCTCTACTCACCCCTGACCCCTCCTCTACTCACCCCTGACTCCCCCCTACTCCCCCTGACCCCCCTTACTCACCCCAACTCCTCTACTCACCCCTGACCCCCCTACTCACCCCTGACCCCCCCTCTACTCACACCTGACCCCCCCTACTCACCCCTGACCCCCCCTTACTCACCCTGACCCCCTCTTACTCACCCTGACCCCCTCTTACTCACCAACCCCCCCTTACTCACCCCTACTCCTTTACTCACCCTGACTCCCCTACTCACCCCTGACCCCTCCTCTACTCAGCCCTGACCCCCCTACTCACCCCTGACCCCTCCTCTACTCACACCTGACCCCTCCTACTCACCCCTGACCCCTCTTCTACTCACCCTGACCCCCCCACTCACTCCTGACCCCTCCTCTACTCACCCCTGACCCCTCCTCTACTCACCCCTGACCCCCCCTACTCACCCTGACCCCCCTTACTCACCGACCCCCCCTTACTCACCTCAACTCCCCTACTTACCCTGACCCCCCTACTCACCCCTGACCCCTCCTCTACTCACCCCTGACTCCCCCTACTCACCCTGACCCCCCTTACTCACCAACCCCCCCTTACTCACCCCTACTCCTCTACTTACCCCTGACCCCCCTACTCACCCCTGACCCCCCCTACTCACCCCAACTCTCCTAATCACCCTGACCCCCTCTTACTCACCCCGACCCCCCTACTCACCCTGAGCCCCCTACTCACCTCTGACCCCCCATACTCACCCCTGACCCAGACCCCCCCCATTACTCACCCCTGATTGTAATCAGATAAAGTAGTTCCCCTGGGTCCACCACGTCGGGTCCCAGATGCGCTGGTCCACTCCACGGCGCTACAGATACGCGACAGTTCTATTTCTGAGCCGAGGCGCAGCTGAGACGCGTGGATCACGACATCGTGGAAAACTTTATGATGCAGAAATTATGACAATATGCTGAACCAGTACTACGGCAAGCATAAACAACCAGCAGTACATGGAGGAGCGTTTCATTGTGGAATATTTACGTAATTGAGCTTTTATAAACAGAATATTACAGTAAATCGCTCACTGACCTGTTGTTGAAGAAGATAATCCAACAAAAAACATGACGGTAGTTTTGACCAAATACAGACCAAAAGTTGCCGTTCATACTTCCTGTTCTCAGTTCCCGCGAGATATTGTGACTATCGTGATTTTGCAAGTTGCGTTCAACGGCGCTTCGCTTCTGGGGAGACCAAAAGACTTGCCTCTGATGCGGCGCTACCACGGAGCGGAGCTCACTTCTCCTGTGGGACCCAGGCTTTAGGCTGCACTTTGTTGCTGGTGAACCTCTGGCCTTGACCACTAGATGGCAGTAAGTGTCAGAGACTGAACCTTTAATCAGTGGAATCAGGGATCAGAGAGGTTTGTTGTGGTGCTGCTGACTTCTTCTCACCTGAACATCTCAGGGAGCAGAGCTAGGGGTATCCCTGGAGTTAGATCTCATGAACCTGTGATGCTGCTGTCCACCTGGAATGAGACAGACTTCACCAGGTCCACCTCAGAGAGACTAAACCCACCAGATGATGGTCCTAAAACACTTCCAGTCAGCAGAACCTGGTTCTCCTCTGACTGTAGAAACATCTGTCTGCTTCTTCTGGACTCTTGGTTCTGGTCTGGGACATCAGAACTCTCAAGACTCACTGCTCCTCATCAGACCTGGGCTTAGATCAAGCTGATAAAACCAGGAGACACTCGACTCTAAATTGACTCTTTAACCCTGACAGAGAAACAAGGGTCGGGACCAGAAAACATTTAAATATCTGAGTCCGAGGGAAGGAAGCACAGAAATACGTCATGTAGATCTGGATTAACCAGAACCCCAGTCCTGGACCCGAACAGACCCAGTCCAGGTCCCTCCCTCCCTCAGGTTCTTCATCTGGGGTTTCAGGTGGACCCGCTGATCAGTCAGGTCGTTACCTTCATCGGTTCCCTCCATGATGGACACGCTGTCCTCTCTGGACAGGAAAGGAGACTCCTGGAACAGCGTCCTCACCTGGACACAAACAACAACAACACAAACAAAAACATAAACAACAACAACACAAACAACAGCTGTCACAGAAGAAACTTGAATCATTTAAGATCTGTGTTTGTAAAAGTCTGAACTTATAAAAATCAGGTAAACAGGATGCGTGTGTCTCACTCTGTCCAGCAGGTGGTCAGCCTTCTCTCCAGGCAGCAGCCTCAGGCCAGCCGTGGCCTTTAGAACCACGGGGGTTCTGGACCACATGGAGGGTGGAACACTGGACCTGGCAAAATCCAGGAGCTCCACAATACCTGCAGAACACTGGAGACAAACAGGACAGAAAGAGACAGCATGTCTCTGAGGTCGACAACACGGACTCTGAAGCTCTGACAGCAAAGATATCATGATGAAAACTAAATCAGAATCAGAACCAAATCAGAATTTTACCCAGAATTCATTGAGCTACTCTCCAGGATCTCTGAGACAATTTTCATGATCGCTGACCTAAAAGACCAAAATTCACAGCAGTTTTTTCTGAACGTATATATGTATCTATATGTATCCGTATATATGTATACGTATATATTTATACGTATATATGTATATATGTATACGTATATACATATATATATACGTATACATATAGATACATATATACGTATATACGTATATATATGTATCTATATGTATACATATATACGTATATATGTATATGTATATATGTATACATATATACGTATATATGTATACGTATATACATATATATATATACGTATACATATAGATACATATATATACGTATATACGTATACGTATATACGTATACATATAGATACGTATATACGTATACATATAGATACGTATATATGTATACATATATACATATACATATATACGTATATATGTATACATATAGATACATATATACGTATATATGTATATATGTATACGTATATACGTATATATTTATACGTATATACGTATACATATATACGTATTTACGTATACATATAGATACATATATACGTATATACGTATACATATAGATACATATATACGTATATATGTATACGTATATATGTATGTATTCATAAAAAGTTGTTTAGGTTTTCTTTAGTAATAACATAAAAGTATAGTAAAATGTACATCCTCAGTTAAACTAAACACTTTACTGGATACCAGAAGGTAATCCATAGTGTGACATCATGAGCTCTCTGTTATTTCATTTCCTGTCAGTGATGTTTAGAGTTAGTTTATTCTGTCGTGTTTTATCCGTTTGGAACCAGAACCAGAACCCAGACAGTACCTTCTGTGGGTCATCAGCATACGCCGACAGTCCGGGTTCGATGGCTCTGAACATCTCGTGGTCCAGATGAGGAGGTTCTGAGAGAACAGAAATCTCTGAGTGTGCTAAAGCTGATCATCATCAACATCCTCCTCCTCCTCACACACCCGACGCAGACCTTGGCGTGTGCACGACGAGCCATGAAACTGAGCTGATTCTGCTGTGTTCAGTGACTGACCCTGGACCTTTCCCTCCTAGTGAGTCTAACTAACAGGTGCCGCCATCGGCCTGTTAGCGCTACCGCTAACAAAGGAGCCAAAACAGCACTCAGCCCGGCAGAGTCCGATTAGAGCGTAAATACGATAACGAAGGCATTTGGCCGAGCTCGGCAGGAAACTTCTCTAAGCCCAATAAACCAAAAAGCTCTGAAAGGTTCTAATGAGTCTGTGTCCATCTGAACCAGCAGCAGGACTTACAGGCTGAAAGCTGCTCACACACACACACACACACACACACACACACACACACACACACACACACACACACACACACACACACACACACACACACACACACACACACACACACACACACAGAGTAATTAATGCTTCAGACCAACATCTGAGGACTTTAAATACTCTGAACAGGTCCGATTTACAAACATCTGACTGGATCCATTTGGTTCTGTTTAACCCGACTGATGAGCTTTAAGTTCTAAACGTTCTGTTTTGGGTTTTTGATCTGAAGCCTCCGACAGGCTGATCGTTATTTATTTTAGTCTACAGTCAGTTTACATTAGGAAGACATCTGCTGTCCTCCATACCTCTTTTCTCCATCCGGAACCTGAAGATGTGGACTCGGGTCCCGGTGCTCCCAGCGTCGAACATGACCCCGTACTGGAAGCTGCCTCCATCAGCAGAACCAGACCCGTCCTCTTTGGCTCTGTGTGATCCGGGCCGAGCATGTGGAGGCGGTCTGTAGGATTCTGGTTTGTAGGTGGAGTAGTGATGCTTCACGAACATGAGGTAGGCGATCAGACAGCCCACGAGGACGAAGAGCCCGGCCAGTTTGGACCTCCTCATCACCACTCATTCTGTGTGGAGCTGCAGACCAAAGTCCAGACCTCTCAGTTAACAGCTGATTTCTGATCAGCGACAGCCGGCATCAAACAAAACTGGATTTTAATATTTAGTCCTGATCCAGTCCAGAACTCCTGATCCAGACCTGAACTCCTGATCCTGACCAAAACTCCTGATCCAGTCCAGAACTCCTGATCCTGACCAGAACTCCTGATCCAGATCAGAACCCCTGATCCAGACCAGAACCCCCGATCCAGTCCAGAACTCCCGATCCAGTCCAGAACTCCTGATCCAGTCCAGAACCCCTGATCCAGTCCAGAACTCCTGATCCAGACCAGAACTCCTGATCCAGTCCAGAACTCCTGATCCAGACCAGAACTCCTGATCCAGACCAGAACTCCTGATCCAGATCAGAACTCCTGATCCAGACCAGAACTCCTGATCCAGACCAGAACTCCTGATCCAGACCAGAACTCCTGATCCAGATCAGAACTCTTGACCCAGTCATCTCTTTCTCAGCTGCCAGACTTCCCTGTAATCTTTAAAGTGGTCTGGATCAGGAGTTCTTTGGGCCTTCTGAAGGTCTTTCAGATGTTTTCAGACTGAAACAGGACTGAAGTGGTACCACTACTACTACTAAAGTTAGTTTTGAATTATCCGAGTAAACTGAACAAAACAAGAACGTTTCCAGCAGTGAGAAGGAACCAGAACCAGGTCCACCAGAGACCTGATCCTGAGAAAGTCCAGAGTTAAACGGTTCTGGTTCTGCCCAGCCTAGACCCATTCCAGTGTCTCCAGAACTCCAGCTGACCCCAGATCTGTTAAAACTCACTCCAGCTTCAGGAGCCGGGTCTGTGGACCAATCCGGTTCCAGCAGAACCCTGGAGGTCAAGTTCAGCTCCAGCTGGGACTCTGTTCTCTCTGTTCGGTACCGAGCGTCTCCACCGACTCAGTAAAAGGTTAAATTCCCGGTAGGACCGGACCGGACTGGACCGGTTTCTGTGTTTGGCGAAAACTTTCCATATCCTGACTGCTGATTTAGAACCACAGAAGAAGAAACGTTCATCCGGTAAACGGACAGAAACACACTTACCGGTCCGGACCGAACCGTCAGCAGCCGCTCCGGTAAAAACCAAACACCTGTTTACTTTTCATTCTGCTGTCAGCGGCGCGGGATGATGACGTCACAACAAGACAGCGACTAAGTCAAGATCACGTGACTTCAAGTTCAGTCCTATTTTTATTTTACGTAGATTTTTTCTAATGAACTCAGTTTTTGTGGTTCAGATGAAAACAAGTTCAGCTTCATATTCTGAGCTGCTACAGGACATAACTAGTATTTTTAGTATTACTAGTTACTAATTATAACTAGTGATAACACTACAAGTTACTAATTATACATAGTAATAACAAGTTATACTACTAGTTACTAATTATAACTAGTGATAACTAGATACACTACAAGTTACTAATTATACATAGTAATAACTAGTTATACTACTAGTTACTAATTATAACAAGTGATAACTAGATATACTACTAGTTACTAATTATAACAATTGATAACTAGTTATACTACTAGTTACTAATTGTAAGAAGTGATAACTAGTTATACTACTAGTTACTAATTGAAACAAGTGATAAGTAGTTATACTACTAGTTACTAATTGTAACAAGTGACAACTAGGTATACTACTAGTTACTAATTGTAACAAGTGATAACTAGTTATAGTACTAGTTACTAATTATAACAAGTGATAACTAGTTATACTACTAGTTACTAATTATAACAAGTGATAACTAGTTATAGTACTAGTTACTAATTATAACAAGGGATAACTAGTTATACTACTAGTTACTAATTGTAACAAGTGAGAACTAGTTATACTACTAGTTACTAATTATAACAAGTGAGAACTAATTATACTACTAGTTAGTAATCATAACAAGTGATAACTAGTTATACTACTAGTTACTAAACATAACAAGTGATAACTAGTTATACTACTAGTTACTAATTTTAACAAGTGGTAACTAGTTATACTACTAGTTACTAATTATAACAAGTGATAACTAATTATACTACTAGTTAGTAATCATAACAAGTGATAACTAGTTATACTACTAGTTACTAAATATAACAAGTTATAACTACTTATAGTACTAGTTACTAATTATAACAAGTGATAACTAGTTATACTACTAGTTATTACTATTAGGCTTGCTTACTGAATTGATCATATTTTATGTTTAGAACATCCTGTAAGACCAGGAGTACTCATTGGGTGACCCGTGGTCCAGATGTGGTAGACAGATGCTGAGGTGAACCTAGACCTAGAGACCTAGAAGAAGATCAAAGAGGAGATTTCTGGATGCAGTGAAAGAGAACATGAAGCTGATTGGTGGACAGTAGAGGAGGACAGGGCTAGATGGAGACAGATGATTCGCTGTGGAGACCCTGAAGGGACATGGTGAAAGGAGAAGAAGAAGCTTGGGTTATCCTGACTCGTCTCTTTAGTCCTGCTGCTTTAGACTCAGACTGGAGGACAAACTGACCACATCTCCTCTCTGCTGGCTTTACTCTCTCTACCCTCCATGTTGTTTTTGCTGCCACTAACTTTGTTTTCCCCGTTTATCTTTTATAGAAACAACTGGTCCAACCCTTCAGTGTTTGTCTCTTTCCAGCCCTCCTAGTTCTGGTTGCTGCCTGTCGTCGCCCTGTGCTGCTCAGGATGTTTGAGGCAATCCCCCACCCCCCCACCCCGCTGTTGGTCTATAAGCCTCTAATAGCTGTTTATCAGTTAATGGCTGCACGGACCTTAATGGTTCTGTAATCTTTCTGCTGCGTTGTTTCATCACCCTGATGGTCATCAGAACAAAAGTCTAAATCATCCTGCAGATTTAAACCACATGTAGACACAATCAGGTCACTTTGAGACACTAATCCAACTACGTTATTAATAAAATAAAACACCCTGAAGACTCCCAGTACCAGAACCGGATGGGTTTCTGAGACTCGTTTTAATCTCAGAGCTGCTGATCCTCTGTCACTGAGTCAGAAACTTGGCCTCTGTGGGTCCAAGACAGACGACCCTCAGAGATCAGCTGACTTGTTTAAAATTGCAGTAAAACCTTATTTCTGTTTCTGGTTTTAGTACCAGATCCAGTCTGTTCACTGAGGTTTGGGTCCTGGTTCCTGCTGCCCGTCCATGAAGATGCCTCTCCGTGTCATGGTTCTGCTGCTGCTCCATCTGGGTCATGTGAGCCATCAGGAGGATTATTAGGATTCATTTGGAGGATTTCTGAGCATGTTAGGATAATAATTGATAGAAGATTCCACTTTCATCTTGTAAGACCCAGTTTGGGTTTGGATTAGACATCTGGACCCTCGTTAGGCTGCAGCTTATTTATCTGATAAACATCTGCATCTAGTTCTAGTTCTGGTTCTGAGCAGTATGGAGAGGAAAAACTGATCCATCTGGGAAGAAACCCTCTTCAAACCAGTTTAACCAGCAGAACCAGACCAGAAGTCCAGAGTCCTTAAGGTCTGAAGGTGGAAGGACTTCCTGTTCTGATGGACTTCAGTCAAAACTGGTAAAATGAATTATTCTGCTGCTGTTTATTGAATCAACAGGATGTTGGACCGACAGGAAGTGGATCCACAGGAAGTGGATCAACAGGAAGTGGATCAACGTATTGTGGATCAACAGGAAGTGGATCAACAGGAAGTGGATCCACAGGAAGTGGATCAACAGGAAGTGGATTAACAGAGTGTGGATCAACAGGAAGTGGATCAACGTATTGTGGATCAACAGGAAGTGGATCAACAGGAAGTGGATCAACAGAGTGTGGATCAACAGGAAGTGGATCAACAGAGTGTGGATCAACAGGAAGTGGATCAACAGGAAGTGGATCAACTGGATGTGGATCAACTGGATGTGGATCAACAGGAAGTTGAGGAACAGAACTCACATGAACAGGAAGTGAAGCACAGCTCTTTAGAGAAGAATGGTTCTGTCCTGTTGAGTAAATTGGGGTCATGATTATATTTTATAAAACCATCAGAGCTCCTAAAAACCAATAAAGGAGAGTGAGCGTCCATCCAATCAGCTGCCAGCTTATTTTGGGGGAGGAGCAGAGATGATTGATGTTATTGGATTATTTACATTGCCCTCAACATGATTGAGCCTCAGAAATGAAATTAAAATGTGTGTTGAACGGGATTTTCCAGGAAAGTCCCATAAAAACCACGACAGTAATAAGGAATGACTAATTCTCTAAAGTCGATTAAACACCATCTCATCCAGCTGCAGGACCACGAAGACGTGGATTAGACCGCCGAGGCCCATCAGGACGAGGATTAAACTGTTTTCACTGCTTCTTTTATTATTATTCAGCCTGTTCTGGTTCTGACAGCTTAACTCTGATGGTGAGTCCACAAAATGGGCCTTAGACAGGCCCAGAGTGGCCAATCGGAGCGTGGGGAGGACTCCCAGTGGGCTGGCTGGGTTTATGGGTCACAGGGGCTGCTAATAAATCATTATATATATATTTATAACATTATGAGTCTAATTCCTCTCTACCTTGGCAACACTCGGCCTGTTAGCTCTCCTTATCTGGTTTGAGTTTGAGAGGTTTAAGAAAAATCTGTAATTAATAATTAATCCAACCTAAAAAAAACTGCATTTATTTTGAAATTGGCCTTTGCATCTATTTTATTTTGAAGGTGGAAGCCGTGGTGTTTACAGCTGGTCAGAGTTTCTCTCAAACTGTAGACAGTATATATACTGTATATACACACACAAGGCCCTACAGGACCCTACAGGAACCAATGATTAAGCCCCCCTATGGCTCCCTGGACCCATGTCCTCCTCTGAGAAGGCTTGGTGTGAGTACTTCCTGTCTGCAGGTGGACACCCTCTGAGTTTAAAGGACCTAAACCTCATTTGGACCTGGCTGCATTAGAACAGGCTGATCCAGTCTTCATGCAGCCTCTCTGCTGATGGGTTCTGATGGACCGGCTCAGTAAACCCACTTTGTTTCATTATATAATGCAGCGATTATAATAATATTAATGGGATAATTTAATGCAATTTTCTTTATTTGATGCACTGGATGCTGACGGCTAATCTGAAGGCAGTGTTTAAAATAGATTGAAAAATGAAAGAAGTCCAAACAGCTAATCCTCAGCAGAGGTCAGCCGAGGTCAAGCGCTGGCAGAACATTTACTGAACGAGTCACTGAACCTCCGCTTCTGAGAGCAAACAAATCAAAACAGTCAGCTGCAGAGAGAAGCACAACAACAGGAAGTGACCAGAAAACATGACAAATCAAAGACTTAAAAACAACATAAAAAAATCACACAACTTAAACACACAGATGGAAATGTTTTAATACACACAACTACAAAACAACAAACATCAACATAACAACAGTAAATCTACACACACACACACACACACACACACACACACACACACACACACACACACACC
>SSNR01000184.1:524791-552866 GCA_006937965.1 Callopanchax toddi
CAACCAAACTGGACCATGACTCAGCAGGAGACTCTACCATAAAAACCACACTGGACCATGACTCAGCAGAATCCATCATAAAAATCAAACTGGACCATGATTCAGCAGACTCTACCATAAAAACCACACTGGACCATGACTCAGCAGCAGACTCTACCACAAAAACCAAACTGGACCATGACTCAGCAGGAGACTCTACCATAAAAACCACACTGGACCATGACTCAGCAGAATCCATCATAAAAATCAAACTGGACCATGATTCAGCAGACTCTACCATAAAAACCAATCTGGACCATGACTCAGCATAATCCACCATAAAAACCACACTGGACCATGACTCAGCACAATCCACCTTTAAAAAACCAAACTGGACCATGACTCAGCAGGAGACTCTACCATAAAAACCACACTGGACCATGACTCAGCAGAATCCATCATAAAAATCAAACTGGACCATGATTCAGCAGACTCTACCATAAAAACCAATCTGGACCATGACTCAGCAGCAGACTCTACCACAAAAACCAAACTGGACCATGACTTCGCAGAATCCACCATCAAACACAAACTGGACCATGACTTTGCAGAATCCACCTTAAAAACCCAAACTGGACCATGACTCAGCAGAATCCACCATTAAAAACCAAACTGGACCATGGCTCAGCAGACTCTACCATAAAAACAAACTGGACCATAACTTCGCAGAATCCACCTTAAAAACCAAACTGGACAATGAATCAGCAGAATCCACCTTAAAAATCACACTGGACCATGATTCAGCAGAATCTACCTTAGAAACCAAACTAGACCATGACTCAGCAGAATCCACTTTAAAAACCAAACTGGACCATGGCACATAAGAATCCAACTTAGAGACCAAACTAGACCATGACTCAGCAGAATCCATCTTAGACACCAAACTGGACCATGACTCAGCAGAATCTACCTTAGACACCAAACCAGACCACGACTTAGCATAATCCACATTAGAGACCTAACTAGACCATGACTCAGCAGAATCCACCATTAAAAACCAAACTGGACCATGGCTCAGCAGAATCCACCATAAAAACCAAACTGGACCATGATTCAGCAGGATCCGCCTTAAAAACCAAACTGGACCATGATTCAGCAGACTCTACCATAAAAACAAACTGGACCATAACTTCGCAGAATCCACCTTAAAAACCAAACTGGACCATGACTCAGCAGAATCCACCTGAAAGCCCAAACTGGACAATGACTCAGCAGAATCCACCTTAAAAATCACACTGGACCATGATTCAGCAGAATCCACCTTAGACACCAAACTGGACGATGACTCAGCAGAATAAGCAGAATCTACCTTAGAAACCAAACTAGACCATGACTCAGCAGAATCCACTTTAAAAACCAAACTGGACCATGGCACATAAGAATCCAACTTAGAGACCAAACTAGACCATGACTCAGCAGAATCCACCTTAAAGACCAAACTGGACCATGATTCAGCAGAATCCATCTTAGACACCAAACTGGACCATGACTCAGCAGAATCTACCTTAGACACCAAACCAGACCACGACTTAGCATAATCCACATTAGAGACCTAACTAGACCATGACTCAGCAGCAGCTCGGTACATTTTGATACTGAACAAAGTTTAAATCAACAGCCCTGTGGAGCGTTCTGATGTTGTAACAACCATGAGTTTGTTTGTTTTAGCTGAAGATAAAAGTCCAGGTTCGTTCTGCTCTGATCTCAGATGCTTTCTGCCATTTGGACTCATCAACACAAAATCAGGAATATGAAGTTTAATCTGATGCTGGTTCTGGTTCTGCTGCTGCCGCTCTGCTCAGGTATTTTCTCTCACCTGGATCCACTCAGACATGAAACCAGAGCTGAACAGGAATGAACTCAAAACCTCGACCAGACTTTACAGTGAATCAGTTTCCTGTTAAATCACAGAAAATAAAATAATCAGAAGCTGAGGGATCAAGTTCAGAGTTTTTCAGACGGTTTTGTGTTATCGTGGTGATCAAACCAGCTGATTCTAGGTGTGTTGGTGTTTTTTCTGCATCAGACGTTGAATTCTGTGTTTGCTGTTGCAGCTAAGCAGTTTTACATTGAGTGTTACGGTGAAGACTTCCTGATGGTCAACAATCAGCTGCTCCAGTGTTCTGGTAAAGTCCAACAGGCCTGCTACACCCGAGGTGAGCCTCACACACACACACACACACACACACACACACACACACACACACACACACACACACACACACACACGCACACATACACGCACACACACACACACACGCATGCACACACACACACAGTGCTGCGATTGAACTCTTTATTTCAGTTTTCAGTTTCTCACGTTAGAAGAAAATCTTTGAATCTGCTGCTGAACTTCTGACACTTCACATCCTGCAAATATTTTGATTTCACACATTTAGGAACCAGACCACCTCCTTAAATGTCATCTGGGTGTTGTACAGGAAGTGATGCAATGAGTTTGGATCAAAATATTACCACAATAAAAGTCTGTAAAATATTAGAGATCAACAATTTTTTCAAAAAGAGGAAATGTAGAGTTTGGTTCTGAAGATTATATGGGTCTTTGACATTGAATGGCTGAAAAATGATGTGAACAGACCGAGTTTAGAAGCTTTTACTGCAGCAGGTCTGATGTGTTTCCTGTCTTCCAGTTACCGGAGAAAAAGGCTGCACCCGGCTGGAGAACTGCTCCCGACCCGGCTGGACCTGCTGCCACACAAACCGCTGCAACGACAGCTAAACATGGCCAATATTCAACCGAAGATTCATCAATAATCAACCAATAATCAATACAATAATCAGTCAATGACCTACCAATAATCAATCATTAGCCAAGAACCAACCACATATTAACCAATAATTAGTCATTGATCAACCATTCACAAAACCGATAATTGTTAATCTGATCTCTGATCAATCAGTCTGTAAACATGAAGTTGGACCGTCTGAATTCAGCTGCATCCTGTAAAACCTGTTGATGATCCAGTTTGAAAGTTTGGAGTCAAACTTCTGATTGGTTCAAAGCTGAAAGTGATTGATGATAAGTGACCAGAATCCAACACGGATTACTGAAGATTATCAGCGTTTGGGATTATTGGTGTCAGATGAACAGAACTTCTGTTTTTAATAAACTGACTCAGAATCTATTCTGGTTCATTTCTTTCTGCTTTTAAACGTAGTGAGGTCTCCTAACTGACAGGATGAACCAAATAAAAACCAGAACCAGTTTACAGAAGGACCTCTGGTCTCAGTGGAACCAGCAGCCGGTCTCAGAGACTCAGCTCAGGTTAGCTCTCAGCTCCCGATGGTTCAAACCCAAACACCTGCTGGTTCCTGATGTTTTTAAATAAAAACTAAACCCAGAGAGCAAAAGTCACCACCGGAACCCAACAGAGTTTCATCACTTCAACATCTCAAAGTCTTCATCACTTTATTCTGAAGGACTTTATCTGTAATTTAATATTTATGATTTTAAACCGATTTGTTGCTTTTTCTTTGTTCCTCCAATCTGTTCTTAGCCTCGTTGTGTTAATCCTGACACACTTTCCTCTTATTAACACCACACACACACACACACACACACACACACACACACACACACACACACACACACACACACACACACACACACACACACACACACACACACACGGACCCCTCCTGTGTGTGATGAGCTTCTTGTTTTAACTGTTTGTTTTCTACCAGCTGAACTGAGTTGATCAGGGCATTTAGAGGTTCAGACTGTAAACATACATTCAGTTTACTGATGTTTAATATTTGTGACACATTTTGATCAAAATCTGACAAAGTTACAGCAAATCAATGACAACACAAACGCCAATAAGACACCTACAAAATATAAACAAAACAAGAAGAACTCCTCTCTGAGGCAGTGAGTCATTGGGTCATTCTGAAGTGATGTTCTATAAGTTATTTACCACAATAAGGTTCACACCCACTAGAGACATTTCTCAAAGTGGGCGGAGTCTGTAGAAACCAGAAATAGTCCTCTGAGCAGAGCAATAATCAGACCAGGGACCTAATATTCAGATATTAAAAAAAAACTCTTGGTCATAAAAGTCCCATTGATGTGTTAGAACTCTATATTACCTGTTAGTTAACCTCTACAGTTAGAACTCTATATTACCTGTTAGCTAACCTCTACAGTTAGAACTCTATATTACCTGTTAGTTAACCTCTACAGTTAGAACTCTATATTACCTGTTAGCTAACCTCTACAGTTAGAACTCTATATTACCTGTTAGCTAACCTCTACAGTTAGAACTCTATATTACCTGTTAGCTAACCTCTACAGTTAGAACTCTATATTACCTGTTAGTTAACCTCTACAGTTAGAAAGCTATCTTATCGTAGCATTGTTTGTTTAGATGTTGTTCGATTGCAACAGACCAAACAAGTGTGTGTGTGTGTGTGTGTTTGTGTGTGTGTTTGTGTGTGTGTGTGTGTGTGTGTGTGCGTGCGTGTGTGCGTGTGTGTGTGTGTGTGTGTGTGTGTATATGTGTGTGTGTGTGCGTGTGAGAGAGAGAGAGAGTTCACTGTGGAGGGGGGTCAGATCTCGTGGAGCCATCATTAAGTCAGACAGGATTTCACCTTTTGTAACCCAGATGGAGGTTAGACTTCCTGTTTCCTAACCTTGTCCCACCCCCAGCCAACAGGAAGTTGACCACTGGTCCCATGGAGAGAAGAAGAGCGGTCCATTTATGTTTAGAATGAGCGTTCTGAGGGCGACACGCGTCCTGACGCCTGCTGCTCGGCCCGTTTAAGAACCGGGTCAGACACACTCCGTCTCCGTCCAGAATTAAACCTTTTATTCATTAGCCATTAGAGCTTTCTCTAGCGTGGCCTCACACACTTTACAGATTATAAATGTAAATGAGGATGGGGGGCTGAGGAGGGGGTTCTGTAAGAGTAGATAGTCCAGACTTCCAGACACTAATTTAAAAAGTTTAATCCCGACCCGGAGCTGTTTACTTCTCTGAATTAGGTTAATCTATTTGCATAAATGTGCATTTATGAATAATTAGTGGGCCACTGAGGGGTTCTGAGTGGACTCGAGGGTCGGGGTGGGGGGTCGGGGCGCGTGGCCAGACTATTGTTACGGTCGCTGGAGGTAAACAATGGAGCACCACCAGCAACAAAGCAGGCGGGTGGCAGCGAGTGTCTGCAGCCCGAATTACTGCTATCATTTACAGCCGGGCCCAGAGTCCTCACAGCTGCTGGTTTAATTAGACTCATTAGGGCTCACTGGGACGGAAAGGGTCCAACCGCCTTGATTAGACTTCTGAGACGGAAACGGGTCCAACTGCCTCAATCAGGCTTTCGGCATAGAAACAAGTCCAGTCGTCTCAATCAGGTTTAGCTGGGACTGAATCAGGTCTAACCACCTCACTGACGAACCTCCCACATTGTGAAGGTCAGTGACAACCTGGTCCTGGAACACCTCAGACTAAAGTACGACCCTCTGCAAATTGCAGACCAGCTCTACGTGGATCTGGACTCTGCAGAAGGTCCACGCATTCCTGAACAGAATCAAGACCCAACCACGTCCTTCCTCCAGACCCTTCAGTACCACCCAGTCTGGACTGCTGAGGAGCAGACTGAGGGCCATGCTGGTGGACGCTCCCCTGGTAGATGTTGTTGTTTGTGTTGATGTTCTCCTTGTCTGTGTTTTTTTTTTTTTTTTTTTTGCAGGAACTTTTTAAACACCTTTCTCCTCTCATCCTGAAGGGCTAACAGCCGTTTGTTGTAGTGAAAGTGATGCTCACGTGCACACTCCTGCAGCCCGTTGATCATGTGGGAGCATGTGCACTGTGACAGATAACAGTCTATGTTAGGACGATCTGTTGCTCCTTTATGTGGGGTCTCTGGAGACCCAGAGGACCTCCTTGGGTCAGACCTCCTCCCAGAGGAGATCCACCTCCTCTTTTCTCTGAAAGCGGCCAACCGTGATCAACCTGACAGATAATCAATGACACCCGGCTGCTGTCAGAACCGACCCGCAGAGAAGGTTCTGAAAGTTTAATCCGACAATCCAGAAAACGAGTCTGTTTGATGATTTAAAGGTTCTGGTTTGGTCCTGTTTCCCGCAGTAAGAAGATTCTACTGGTTCTATTGGTTCTGATGGTTTGGTTGGTTCTATTGGTTCTTTAGGGTCTGTTGGTTTGGTTGGTTCTGTTGGTTCTTTAGATTTGTTGGTTCTTTAAGTTCTGTTGGTTCATTAGGTTCTTTAGGTTCTGTTGGTTCTTTAGGGTCTGTTGGTTCTTTAGGTTCTGTTGGTTCTTTAGATTTTGTTGGTTCTTTAGGTTCTGTTGGTTCTTTAGGGTCTGTTGGTTCTTTAGATTTTGTTGGTTCTTTAGATTTTGTTGGTTCTTTAGGTTCTGTTGGTTCTTTAGGGTCTGTTGGTTCTTTAGGTTCTGTTGGTTCTTTAGGGTCTGTTGGTTCTTTAGGTTTTGTTGGTTCTTTAGGTTCTGTTGGTTCTTTAGGGTCTGTTGGTTCTTTAGGGTCTGTTGGTTCTTTAGGTTTTGTTGGTTTGGTTGGTTCTGTTGGTTCTTTAGATTTTGTTGGTTCTTTAGGTTCTGTTGGTTCTTTAGGGTCTGTTGGTTCTTTAGGTTTTGTTGGTTTGGTTGGTTCTGTTGGTTCTTTAGATTTTGTTGGTTCTTTAGGTTCTGTTGGTTCTTTAGCTTCTTTAGGTTGTGTTGATTCTGTTTGAAAGTTTAAAATCAGAATGTTCTAAAAGTTCGTTTCAGGTTTGAGTTTAAAGCTTCCTGTTTCTGCGGGTCTTAATATTAATCCCTGTGAGGATGACTCTTATTTTGAAAATTAACAGGATGTTTAGGTGATTTTGTTTCTGAAAAGTATCCTATTTGATCTGTGTAGAGTCCCTGAACCTGGTCCTGGTTCTCAGCTCTCAGAGAACCAGGATCAGGGTCTCTGTTTTAGAGGAGCGTTTGAAGAGTTGGTGTTTGGTTTTTATCGTCATCTGTATTAATGACCTTCTGGACTGAAGCTTGTATATAAATCAGTTATTGATTATTGATCTGATGATAAAACTTCATTTATAGAATTTTCTGTTTGAAGGAAAACTCGTGATCAACAGAACCTGAACTTTCTGTGAAACATGGAGGTCGTATGGACCGGAGCTTCAGTGATGAATCAATCAATCTATAATATAAATCAGGGCTTTAGTCAGTGAGTTTGATTAACTAATAAATAAAAGCCTGAGTCAGAACTCTAACTTATTATTATTATTATTGTTGTTTTTATTATTATTATTATTATTATATTTTGAATTTCCTCCATCTATGAACCAACCTGCAGCTGTTTCACGTCTCTGTCGAAACCAGACGTCTGTTCTCACTTCAGTTTAATCAAATAAAAACCTGTTTCTGTTTTCGTGAATCTAAAACTGAAACGAAGCAGTTTGAAATAATTGTGTTGATGCTGTGTGCAGATTACCGGCAGTGACCTTTGAACCCCCTCGTCTGCACATTAATTACAGAAAGTCGAGATGAAACGATGAAACAGACGAAGATGAAGTGTGGATCAAAAGCTCAGAGCAGAAAAAGATTCAGACTTTAATCTAAAGAGGAATATAATCAATCAATCTGCTCCGTCACATGAAGGTAATCCACATTGTTCTAACAGAAAACAGACTTTTATTTAATCTGGACTCTTCAGATTACACAACTCAAACTGATGTTCTGGTTCTGGTTTCTAATCTGCAGAGAACCCAGAGTTTGATCCATTCAGAGGATCAACGTTTGTCTTTTTCTGCTGCAGAAACAAGAAACTACAAGTTTTAGAATTAAATCATTTTTTACAAAAGGTCCTGAGAGTCCTTCAGACCAGACTGGAATGGATCTGGAGTTAAGAACAGTCGTTAGGAACAAACTCAAAAATCAGCACAAGTCCAAAAACACTTCAGAACATCTGGAGAACTCCTGATTAGACGCAGGTGTTTACATTCCTCCACTTCTTCTCCATGATGAACAAGTTGGACCTGCTCCTCCTAACATCTACGATCATCTCCTTTGTTCTGTTGACCTTTAAGACGAGATGATTGTATTCCACAAAGTGGTCCAGCGGGTCTCTGGACTCAGTCTCTGGTCCAATGACAGGACTCTGACTGCTACTGAAGGTCTGAGGTGTTCGGGGTGAGGGTTCAGTTCCCTGGTGGTCCTGGTCTGCTGGCCTCCTGGTCAGACTCACACCCTGTGCTCTGTCTAGTCCTAGGTGTCTCTGGAGTGTCTCCAAACTCTGGATTAAACTCAGAGTTTATCAGGACATTTTATAAAAACTTTCAGTGACAGACCAAAGTCTGGATCCAGGAGCTGCTCCGGGTCCAGCTGTTAGACTGGAGTGAGAGGACTTTATGGTTCAGAACCATCAGAGAAGGTAAGTCTTCTGTGCCTCACGAGGTTGGAACAGACCAGGATGAGGCTCTTGACTCCACTTAGGAGAGGTTCTAATTGTTTATGGAGACAAGTTGATTTATAATGAAGAGCGGAGAGAGGACCTGAAGAGCAAGGAGGCAAATTTAGGCCTGATCAAATCATCAACGTGACCTCTAAAAGTTTTAAATTCATCAACAAGAATCCAGGAGTTACTAAACAACATAATGACAACATATCAGATACAAAACAATAAAAACACACAAAAATAAATCAACTAAATGAGGGGGAAAAATAATGTTATTTTATTTTATGTGATTTCATTTATACATATTATTTTATTAAATTTTATTATTTTTATTGTATTTTATTTTATTTCATTGTATTTATTTTTTATAGTTTCATTTATGTTATATTATTTTATTAATTTAATTTAATATTTTTAATTTTTAATTTTAAATTTTTTATTGTATTTTATTTATTTATTTTTAAATTTTATTTAATTTTTTTTATTTCATTTTATTTATTTTTTATAGTTTCATTTATGTTATATTATTTTATTTTATTAATTTAATTTAAAAATGTTAATTTTTTATTGTATTTTATTTATTTATTTATTTTTAAATGTTATTAAATTTTTATTATTTTTATTTAATTTAATTTAATTTTATTTATTTTTTATAGTATCATTTATGTTATATTATTTTATATTATAATTTATTTTTAATTTAAAATTTTTAATTTAAAATGTTTAATTCTTAATTTTTAATTTAAAATTTTTAATTTTTAATTTTTAATTTTTTATAATTTTTAATATTTCATTGTAGTGTTTTTATTGTATTTTATTGTATTTATTTATTTTTACATTGTATTTAATTTATTTTTATTAAAGGGTTGTACCGGCGTGTTCTCCTGAGCTGTAACCTGTAACAAAAGCTTTAAATGAATTTACTCTATGAATAAAAACACCTTCAGATTGACTGTAAACAGAATCCATCGTCCCTCTGAGTGAAGCTGGTCTGGATCAGGATCTCCTCCTGATGAAAGTCTCTCTGGAAATTAGGGCCAAGTTGGACGTTTAATCCCTGGGGATTGACTGGCAGGCTGGCAGGCGCTCTCAGTGTGTGTTCGTGTGTTTAAGAAGGTAAAAATGGTCAACTGGGTTTAAAAAGCAATTAGTTTGGAGGAATCTGCTTATCAGAGATAATTAAAGCAAATTTGAGTGAGATTTTAAATCCTTCTCTGTTCTCCTTTTTCTTTCTGTTGACGTCACAGTTTCACATTAATGAGATGCCTCGTTCAAATCAACTGTTTATGCTCTAAAGATTATATTTAATCAGTCAAATCCTCGTTCTGAGAGCAGCGGGGCCTCCATCAGGATGCTGCTGCTTTCATTCACCGCTGAGGAAGAAAAACTCATTATTCTGTCAAAACTCAACATTTAGAACTAAACTTTAGAAATATCTGACTAAACATCTAATGTTATTGTTTTTATTTTATTTTATTACAGTTATTTTTTATCTATTTTTAATAAATCAACACATTCGTTCCATCATTTTGATCTGAGTTTATAAAAATAAACTTTATTATCACACAGTTTTCCCCTCGTTTTAAATACATTTAAATTAAAAACATAAAAACTCTGAAAATGTAAGTTTATTTATTTAATGAGAGAAAACTGAGACGTGATTGGTTGAAACGTTAGTGGATTCAAAAGGTTTTAGTTGTTTTTATTTATTTTTGTTTGTTTTTTATGATTTTAATCCAGATTTAATTCGGTCAAAAAGTGAGAAATAACTGATCTGAGATCTGCAGTTATCAGGATCAAACGAATAAAAATGATAACTGAAGGATTTAAAGTTTAGAGTAAAACCTTAATCCTTTAAATTTCACATAAATATATAATTATAATAATACAATTATTTAGAGCGAATTTCTAGAGTGTTAAGTTCTTTACTTCTCCTCTTTTCTCTCCTCCTCTCTCTCTGTCCCTCCTCCTCCTCTCCTCTTTTCTCTCCTCCTCTCTCTCTGTCCCTCCTCCTCCTCTCCTCTTTTTTCTCACCCTCTCTCTGTCCCTTCTCCTCTTTCCTCCTCCTCTCCTCTTTTTCTCCTCCTCTCTTCCTCTCCTCTTTTTTCTCCTCCTCTCTCTCTGTCCCTCCTCCTCCTCTCTTCTTTTCTCTCCTCCTCTCCTCTTTTTTCTCCTCCTCTCTCTCTGTCCCTCCTCCTCCTCTCCTCTTTTCTCTCCTCCTCTCCTCTTTTCTCTCCTCCTCTCCTCTTTTCTCTCCTCCTCTCTCTCTGTCCCTCCTCCTCCTCTCCTCTTTTCTCTCCTCCTCTCCTCTTTTCTCTCCTCCTCTCCTCCTCCTCTCCTCCTCTCCTCCTGTCCTCCTCTCTCCTCCTCAGATGGAGGGAAATCGGAGGTCATCCATCCTCTGAGCCCCCTTCCCTTCCCCGCCTCTGATTGGCCGCCCCGCTCCTCCTGCTCCTATAAATGGGACCGGCTACCGGTCCGGTCCCGTTCTGACCAGGATGACCGAACTCAGTGAGGAGAAGCCGCGGGTCAGGATGCTCTCTCCGGGATTCGGGATCGACAAGTCCCGCCTGCAGGGCTCCGGGTTCCGGTCCAAAGGGTTCGCCATCACCGACCTGCTGGGCCTGGAGTCGGACCTGCAGGTTCGGCAGCAGCCCGGTTCCGTCCCGGGTTCTGGCCTGGCAGCGGGCTCCGGTCCCGGAGCGGAGCCTCCGGGTCCTACCGGCGGGCTGGGCGGGTTCTCCTTCCCGGGCGGGTCGCTCCCTCTCGGGCTCGGCTTCCTGTGCAGCCTGGCGGCCCAGCAGCCCGCCGGGACCCCCTGCTTCCTGCCGGGTCACCTGCCGCTGCTGCAGGCCCGGTCCGACACCCACTACCTGCAGAACCTGGAGGCCCAGAGGGACGCTTACTCCGGTACGGCCCGGTTCCGGTCCAGAACCCACCTCTGCTCAGATTGGATTATTGATTAGATTCATGTTCTACCAATAAATTAAACTAAACTAGAAATCCTGATGGATCAAAGCAGAATCCGGTTTTCTTCTTAGTTTAAACAGTTTTGATTCGGTGGTTCGGATGAAATCCGCTGCCGGCTCGGCTCGGTTCGGTTCGGCTCGGTTCTTCGTCTCTGACTTGTTTCTGTCGCTCCGCAGATGAAGAAGCTCTGTCGGACAGAAACGAGTCGAAAAGCTCCGGAAACTCCCAGAAGAGGAAGAAGAGGAGACACAGGTGAGGAAGGCCCGCTCGGTTCGATCCGAAAAGAAATAAAAAAAACATCCTGATGGATTATTAGTCAAGTTTTAATCAGAATGAACGGAATCCGAGGTTTTATAGAGACGATCTGTTTTTGTAAAAAAAAAAAAATTTGATATAAAATTATTTTAAAATCCTTAAAAAAAAATTTTAAAAAGAAAAACTTTTTGTTTAAAGCAAACAATTCGATTTAATTAGAAATAAATCATTTTATGTATTAATTATCTGTAACAGGGAAACGTATTATATTCATTTATTGATTCGTTTATTATTTAAATATTAAAATAATGAATCAGGTTTTGATTTCTTTTATTTTGAAACCTCGTTCAAATTTTCTGAAAACAAACTTTATGATTTATAAATGAATTAGATGATGTGGAGTCATTTGACTGGTTTGAACGTTTAGTAAATGAATGTTTTATTGAACATCAGAGGCTCGGTGAGGTAAACCCGGTGAGGTCAACCCGGTGAGGTCAACCCGGTGAGGTCACCTGAGGCTGACTGCTCCTCCTCCTCATCCTCTCTGCAGGACGGTGTTCACCTCCCATCAGCTGGAGGAGCTGGAGAAAGCCTTCCATGAGGCTCACTACCCCGACGTTTACGCCCGAGAGATGCTCGCCCTGAAGACGGAGCTGCCTGAGGACCGGATCCAGGTGAGTCCAGAGGTCAGAGGTCATCGGACAGAGCTACAGAACTGTAAAAGAATGAAAACGAAAGAAAAGACAAACTCATAAAAATATGAGATAGTTTTGATATTTTTGATCAAAAACATAAATAAACTATAAGATAGAAACAGAGAAATAAAAATAAAATGTCGATAATCATAAATCATTTATAAAAATCTGAAACTAAAAAGAAATTTTTAAAATAAAACAGAAAGAAAAACTGGTAAATGAATAAATATTTTTTAAAACAATTTTAAACTAGTGTTTTGTTTTTTATTTGTTTTAAATGTATTCCTCGGATCTTTTTTAAATTGTTAATTAATTTTCTGATCGATAAAGTTATTTTTAAAGCTAGATTAATTCATTACTATTCATGTTCAAACACTGCTTTACTTTATATCATTTTTCTAATCCCTCATGTTGTTTGTAAATGTTTTTATGTTGTGATGTTTTCCCTCTTGATTATTTTTGTTTATTTGTTTCATTTTGTTTACCGTCGTTGTTATTTATTTATATATTTATTTATTTATATGTTTATTTATTTATTTATTTATTTATTTATATATTTATTTATTTATATGTTTATTTATTTATTTATATATTTTTTGTACTTCTGGGGGTATTTTGTGAATCTCCATATTTTAATAGTTTGTTTATTTGTTTCATCTTGTTTGTCATTTCTATCTTCCTGTTTTTTTGTATCTTTTGTGATCCCCCCCCCCCCCCCCCCGTTTTATTTTTGTTTGCTTTATGATGTTGGATGAAAATTTGGGTTATTTTAAGTTATTTTTTTATTTTTTGTATCCTTGTTTTTTAACTTTCTTTTTATTGTTTTAAATTGTTTATTTGATCTATTTTTGGTGATTTCTGTGTTTTCCCTTTTTATTTTTGTCCATTTTTCAGTTTTTCTTTTTGCTGTAATTTGTGTTTGTTTTTATTCCCTTGTTGTTCTGTCCTCTCTGGGTCTATTTGTTATATTTTTACCCGGTTTATTGTTGTTGTTTATGTGCTCTTGTTTCGTTCTCTCTGGATTTATTTGTAATATTTGTACCCGGTTTGTTTCTTGTTTGTTTCTTGTTTGTTGTTGTTGTTTCGGTTGCTTTACGCTCGTGCCCGCTGTGCTGCAGGTCTGGTTCCAGAACCGGAGGGCCAAGTGGCGGAAGCGGGAGAAGTGCTGGGGCCGCAGCAGCGTCATGGCGGAGTACGGGCTCTACGGAGCGATGGTCCGACATTCCATCCCGTTACCGGAATCCATCCTGAACTCCGCCAAGAGCGGGATGATGGGATCCTGCGCCCCCTGGCTGCTCGGTGAGCCGCATGCACGTCAGTGTCACGCACACGCACCACACCGGCATCAATACACACTCACACACACGCACAGTCTGACCAGCTGATCTGATCACGTGACCCGATGAGGTTCGGCAGATCCTGGTCTGCTTGATGTTGAAATGACTGATTGGATGTTTTCTCTGTGAAACGTGTCACGTGACTCCAGTCTGAAACTGTCCTGACTCCGCCCACTCAGGTATGCACAAGAAGTCTCTGGAAATGGCCAAGAAGTGTTCCAGTCCTCCAGGGTCGGACTCAGGCCGACCCGAGCCGTTCTGCGACGCCTCGGAGCGGAGAGCCAGCCAAGCTCCTCCTCCAGAGGAGGTGGAGCTTCTGGAGGGGGAGGAGATGGAGGAGGAGGTAGCCATCGACCTGTCCAGCTCCTCCAAACAGCAACAGGAGGAGGGCGGTGGCTCCACAAGGACCGCCTCCTCACCACAACGTCAGAGTGGCAGCGAATCAGATGAACACAGCTGAAAGTGGGAGGAGCCTGACACGTTCTAACTGGTCTTACTTCTCTTCTGGGAGAGCACTGGAACATGATTGGCTCATCCTTCAGGCAGCTCAGCCAATGAACAGCTATGACATCATCTGTTGCTTTGCCAGATTGTTGGGACTATAAAGAAGTCAGAGAATTTCTGTGTTTTTTTTTTTAGTTTATTTAAAATGTAATGTTGATACAATCAGAGTGCTGCTCTCACTGGATTCCAGAAACTGGCCAATCAGAAGACAGCATTAGCTTTAGAGAGGCGGGGCTTAAAGAGTCAGGTGGAGGAGGAACTGGGGAGGTTCAAACAGAACCATCAGAAAGTAAAACAGGATTAAATTCATCTGAATTCTGTAGAATGAAGTGTTCAGCTCGCTGCTCCGAGCACAAACAAGAGTGACGTCATCCTCCATGACTCGGGCTGTTTCCTACAAACGCTTCCTACGACAGAACACTTCCTACGACTCGGAACGCTTCCTACGACCCAGAATGCTTCCTACGACTCAGAACGCTTCCTACGACCCAGAATGCTTCCTACGACTCAGAACGCTTCCTACGACCCAGAATGCTTCCTACGACTCAGAACGCTTCCTACGACTCAGAACGCTTCCTATGACCCAGAATGCTTCCTACGACTCAGAACGCTTCCTACGACTCAGAACGCTTCCTATGACCCAGAATGCTTCCTACGACTCAGAACGCTTCCTACGACCCAGAATGCTTCCTACGACTCGAAATGCTTCCTACGACCCAGAATGCTTCCTACGACTCAGAACGCTTCCTACGACTCAGAACGCTTCCTACGACCCAAAATGCTTCCTACGACTCGAAATGCTTCCTACGACCCAGAATGCTTCCTACGACTCAGAACGCTTCCTACGACCCAGAATGCTTCCTACGACCCAGAATGCTTCCTACGACTCGAAATGCTTCCTACGACTAGGAACGCTTCCTAAGACTCAGAATGCTTCCTACGACTACAAATGCTTCCTGCGACTCGGAATACTTCCTATGACTCGTAATGCTTCTTGTGACTCGTAATGCTTCCTAAGACTCAGAACGCTTCCTACGACTCGGAACGCTCCCTACGACTCTGAACACTTCCTATGACTCAGAATGCTTCCTACGACTCGGACCATTTCCTACAACTTGGACCATTTTACATGACTAGAAACACTTCCTACAACTCTGAACACTTCCTACAACTTGGACCATTTCCCACAACTCAGACTGTTTCCTATGACTAGCAACACTTTCTACAACTCAAAACGCTTCCTATGACTAGAATCATTTCCTACAACTTGGACAATTACCTACATTTCGGACCACTTCCAATGACTAGGAACACTTCCTACCACTCGAAACGCTTCCTACAACTCGGATAGTTTCATACAACTTGGGCCGTTTCCTATGACTAGAAACTCTTTCTACGATTTGAAACGCTTCCTACAACTCAGACCATTTCCTAAAACTCTGACCATTTCCTATGACTAGGAAAACTTCCTACGACTGAAAATGTTTCCCACGAGTCAGACCACTTTCTAAGTTTTTGGACTTCTTCCTACAGCTCGGACCTCTTTCTACAATTTGGACCATTTCCTATGACTCTGACAGTTTCCCGAGACTTGGGCCATTTTCCATGACTCGGATCATTTCCCATGACTCGGACTGTTTCCTTTAACTTGGACCGTTTTCTCAGGCCGACTCTGGAGGAAGTAAATGATAAACATTCAGTTTTTGTTTGTTTTGTTTTGTGAGAAACGTTGTTTTTATATTTGTGTTGTCTGGATGAGTTTATTTCATGTTTTCCTGAGTTTTGTGTGTTTTACAGTTTGACTTTGAATGTAAATTAAATGTTTAATATTTATTATCATTATTATTACATGTATATACAACATAGAGGTTCAGCAGGTGGAAAATAAATATAATATTTTTTGAACAACAGAGACTTTTTGTCTTTTTTAAAATAAAACCACAGAATGCTGTTGCTTTTTAACATTTTTAAACACAAAGTGACGTTCAGGAAGTCTCATAAAATTACCGGTATTAATGTGTTTTCAGTTTTTGTAACTTTTTAACGTTTTTATAAACCAACATTACATCTCCAACTGGAACAGAATCATAAAATAATTTGAGCTGAAACGACTCATCCTTACAACTATAGATATCATAAAGGCTAGATGAATCCTCCGGGGTTCAACAGCGTAGCTACACGGCGGCCATCTTGGGGCAGCCAGCTGACGTTCTGCTCTCTATGGCAGCAGATGGAAGGTGAGCATCAACTTAACTAAAAACACTCAGAACTTGATGAAAAATGAACGGATTTACAAACGGGTTACTTGTCTTACAAACTTTATTATGTATAGACTTGAGATATGATACTTTTAGAATTTATAAATTTCCCGACCGTTATCGATATATTTTGATATATATTCACAGCCACGTCTCTGACGTTTATAAAAATGCAAACCGTTTGAAAATCGGTTAAAAATTGAGCAAGTTAGAGGTATTTAACAGTACAAGATCCATTGACACCAGTGTTATGAAAGGGGGCAGCTCACTGTCACAAGATGGCCGCCGTCGTAGCTACGTCAGGGTCCATTGACAAACAGCACGGGTAAGGTATCTAGTGATATATATATAATATCTATGCTTACAACTACGAACGAACACTAAGCGGAACAGAACCAACCCGCTGTTGGAACGGACAATGCCGTCACTTCCTGGAGCCACTTCCGGTTGTTAACTCCGCTAACCCGCTACTCAACATGGCGGATTTACTGTCGTTTAGAAACGAGGTGGCGCTCATCGTCAACAGCCTGGCTAAGGCGGTGGTGACGGAGATTTTCACCGCAGCGGAAAAAGTGTCTCTAAACTCACAAAACCCGGAAGCCGAGGTAAGCTAACTCTGCTAACAGCTTCCGGTTCCAGAAGCTCCGGGACGATGACCTCACGGTCCACACGCTCACACCAAACTCCGTTCAACAAACACCTGTTTTAGCAAACAGTGCTTATCGGTAACGCGTCGTGAAAAGTATTAAATCTTTTTTTTTTTAAGTCTTTTTGTATTTTAACCAGCCACCAGCCTCTGGTGTGACCAGTGTTTGCCGAGGCGGTTCTGTTAACTTTATCAGGAGTAAATCTGCTCTCCAGCTGTGTGGAAGCAGCTGTTTCTGCAGATTTTTACACTTCTAGTTCCAGGATCTGGATCTTTTTTTAAACGTTAGGTTCGCCGAATAACCCTCCAGCAGATCGACTTTATGTGGGGACATTGTTAGCTCACATAGCCCCGCGGGGCAGTGAGGAGAACACTGAATGTTTCCCTCCTCTTTTCATCCGGGTTCTAGAGTTCATTACCCAAACGAACAAGGTTCAGCTGAGGTCATAACCTCTGGGTTAAATGTTATGGAGATAAAGACACCTGATAAGACCACAAAGTGATGGATATTTGTCTTTCTGGTGAATTGATGAACCTAAAATCCTTTCCAGGTTATCTTTTCTGTTTCTCGGTGTTTCAGTACTTTTCAGCCAACCTGCTGTTCTTTAATGAGGAGCTGACAGATGTTTGATCCATGAGAGGAATAATAATTCTGGTACCATTAGAACTGGTCCTCCTCATCATGCTCCTCACAGAGGTTCCTACAGAGACTGGACGAGTCACAGAAAGGTGCAGAAGTGGACGTCCTTTGGCCACATTGGTCTCTTAGCAGGACGTCCACAGCCAGATGTCTCTGCCTCCAAGTCATTACAGACTACTTTAAAGTGTCCTTCATTTCCAGGTGACTTCTGTTGTGAGGAACAGAGTATTTAATGCTCTTTATCCAGACTGAACCGACTCTTCTAACGGCAAAAAACATACTGGGACTGAAGACTGGAACCAGTTGAACTTTTCTGATGAACGTAGGTTTGAAGATCTGAAGGCAGCTGTCCTGAAACAGCTTTATAAATTAAAGTGTCCCAGTTCACAGGTCAGACCAGCCGATGTGAGCACAGAGCAGACAGTACTAGTGATAGACAGTGTCCAGTGTCAAATGACACAATGTCATTTCCAACACTCCAACTAAAACACAACAACAACAACAACAAGACTCATGTGTCACTCAGCACCTCGCGTGGAGTCCATGTTTACTGGGAATAGGAGACTTGGCGTAGCGGCTGGTTCTCGTGGATGTGGTCCAGTTGGCTGGCCTTCCTGTTGAAGTGATGATCTCTCTCAGGGGTTTGAATGAAGCTGCTGGAAGTGGAGCTCGTTATTGACGATGATGTTTCTCTGCTCCTCTCAGGAGAAACTGGGAGCTGTGGTGGACAGTTTGTGTGTGGAAGCTGTGAATAAAATCCTGGAGATCATCGAGCTGACCGCTGTGAGAGAAGCTCCGCCTCCACCTGAGGAGACCTGTGAAGGGTTGAGACGGGCTCAGACAGGTGATGTTTACACAAACAGGTCTGACCTTTAACCTCAAGAGTTTAAATCAAAACAAGCTTCAGCATCAGGAATTCAGATGGTTTTTACTTTCAGTAGTAGAAAATGTGCTGTACCTAAGTGAGGACAAGGTTCCGGAACAGGTGGAAAATCTGGTTTCACAGAGGACAAAAGGATCAGGTCTAAGAATCAGGAACAGTTCCTTCAAAGACTTAAACCATGACCCAAGAGGTACTTCAGCTAATCGCTGGGACCTTCTGCTTGTTTCAGGTGAAGAGGCAGGTACCCAGACCCCCTCAGAACAGACCTATGTTCTGGTTTACGAGGTCAGTGACCGAGTCCAGCGGTCAGAGAGACCGTCTGGAGATGCAGAGTGATAACTGACGATGTTTTTTGTTTTCAGGGCGCTGCTGTTAACCCAAAGCATCTGCTGGTGTCACTGGAGGAGAATGCCAACGATGCTGAAGGTGAGTCCGCCTGATGGAGAGTCTCAGTCCGCTCCAGGTGGAAGGCTTTAGATGTGTCACCTGAACAGGTGATCTGACAGCAGCTCCTCCTGCTGGTGAACAGCTTCATGTCTGTTTCAGGTGAAAGCAGAAGTCTTTCCTCTGAGGGGATGAAGGACCACCCCTCCTTCCCTCCCCCTCACACCGAGGACCATGAGTACGCTCGACCTCCATCGCCACCAGCTGATGCTGCGTCTGCAGGAGAGAGTGGAGTCAGGAGAGCTTGCCGCAGTCAGAGGAGAAAGAAGAAGGTCAGACGGAAAGCGGAGACTCTCCTTCAGTGTCCCCAGTGCAGCATGCTGTTTCCGAACACCGAGAGGCTCGCTGACCACCAGAGGAAGTCTCACCCGCTGTGCTCAGTGTGCGGCGTGGCGCTCAGCGGCATCCTGAAGCTCCGCAAGCACGAGATCAAGGAGCACGGGCTGCTGCCGTACACCTGTGACTTCTGTCCGAAAAGGTTCAACCACAAGGCTCATCGTGACCTGCACGTGAAGGCGCGTCACACCGGTGAGAAGACCTGCCACTGCGACGTCTGCGGTAAGGGCTACTCCAGCGTCAGCGTGCTCAAGACCCACCGGCTGACCCACTTCGATAAGACCTTCATCTGTGACATCTGCGGTAAGGCTTTCTATCACGCCTGCCACCTGACACGCCACAAGATGGTGCACCAGGAAGTCCGGCCCTACATTTGTTCCACCTGTGGGAGGGGCTTCACCCAGGCTGCCAACCTGCGCAGCCACCAGGTGACACACACCGGAGAGAGGCAGCTCTGCTCAGTCTGTGGTAAGAGCTTCCGCTGCCTGAAGAACCACGTCATCAGTAAACACTCCCACGAGCTGCCGGCCGCCACCACCGCCCTCATCAGCTGTGACGTCTGTGGGAAGAAGTTCCCCAACGCGTCGCAGCACAGAGCGCACCAGCGCAGCCACACGGGGGAGAAACCATTCCACTGCGACGTCTGTGGGAAGAGCTACCGCCTAAAGGAGCTGCTGCGGGACCACCGCTACACCCACACAGGTGAGAAGCCCTACAGGTGCTCGCTGTGCTCCAGGAGCTTCAACCTGGCCTCCAGCTTCATGAGGCACCGCAGCATCCACAGCGGAGAAACACCGTTCAGCTGCAGCGACTGCGGGAAAAACTTTCGCCTGCTCACCTTCCTCAAGGCTCACCTACAGACTAAAGCTCACCTGAAGCAGGTGCAGCAGAGGAAGGGTGCTGCTGTCACCTCTGACCTTTGACTTTTTCTTAGCTCCTCCCCTTCCTTTGTTCTCTGAGCCCCATGCTGACCATGTCTTCATGAAACATTTCTCCACCTTTACATCAATGTGAAGTGAACCCAGAGACTCAGACCTCTGCAGGTGGATCTGGTCCTCCAGACGGTTCTCCTTCCAGGTTTCCTGCCAGTGCCATTAAAGAACCACAGAAGAAGAAAATACTAAAACATTTTTGTTGAGTAGTTTTTATTATTTGTCCAAACTTTGTTTTTTCCAGTCAGAATAAATTGTTAGTGTAAAGTTCTTATTGAGTCTGAAGCTTCGTTAAAGCTTGATTAATATATCAAAGTTTTATAAATGTTTTAATGATATTTCAGGTCTAAACTATGAGCTATGGGTAGAGTTCCACAACATCTGTTATTCTTCTGAAGTCCCTCCTTCCTCCCATAGACCTCTATGATTTCATACTGACTGGCACATTTTTTTAAACCAATAGAATTTGAGTTTCTTCGTTGTCGACTGTCAATCAATGTGCATGCACCTCGTGCAAACCTGTAGAGGTGGGTCCTTCACGTGTCCTCCTGCAGAGCAACGTTCTCAGAGTCATTCTAATGAGGTCGGTGTTAACAGACCTGGTTAACAAGTCATCTTAACGAGGTCTGAATGTTTAACAGACCTGGTTAACAAGTCATCTTAACGAGGTCTGAATGTTTAACAGACCTGGTTAACAAGTCTTTTTGACACGTCGTCATGTCTGATTCAGTAAACTTTCTCTCGCTGATGTTTTATTTAAATTTAAACCTGATTTCCTGTTTCAGCTGTGTTTTTCAGAATAAAAGCACGGTATGAAGTGAGGTCATTCTGTCTGGTATGGATGCTGCTGATGTAATCTGTTGTTCAGACCTGGAGTCAGATTAAAGGACGTATACGACCGTTAATCCCACCTTTGCGTTAGAACAATAGATGTAATCACCTTTATGACGACTGGTGTTAATCTGATGCTGTTGTTCATCAGTTAAAGGAGCAGTCCACCACCCAGATGTGTGATTGTTGGCAGATTACTGAGACAACATGTTTGTTTCCAGGTTTAACCTCACCATTAATATCATCAACGGACAAACAAACAACAAGCTAATCTTCTTAATCTGCTTAGGGCTTTGATCTGAGACTAAACAGCTTTGATGAGCAGCATCGAACACGAGGCCACTTGTGTTTTTATTATTTCATGTTTTGATGAGATGCTTCACTAAACTCAGACTTTAGTTCTGGTTCAGTTCTCTGACTAAACTCAGATCCTAACCTGTGGTTCCTCCTGTGGCCTGCAGGGGGCGGCAGGAGGTCTTCTGTATAAAATAATTCTTAGAAACTTCAGACTTTTGGACCTGGTTCCCTCAGGAATAAACTGTCTCTGGGTGGATTACCCAAACCTCCAGTTCAGATGTGAGGAACCTCAATCTGGTCCAGGATCTGTTCTTTGACTCAGATTAAAACCAGAACTACTAGAAACAGAAAAGTGATGCAGAGAACTCGTCCATGCTTCTAGTTCTTTCTTCCCACAGTGACAGAGTCAGGGTTTAGATCTAAACCCGCTGAGTCGGACTTTAGCCTGGAGGTGATGATGATGATGATGATGGTGAAACATTAAAACAGAATAAAACTGTTGAACTGGTTCAGAATCAACAGTAACCTGAAGCTTAAAGACATTAAAAGTTCATTTTTCATTTTGTGAAATAATCTAAAATGTAAAAGTTACCGAGTTATATCCTGATTCAGGATGCTGATCATTGATTAATAAAAAGGAAATAAAATCATCTAAATAAACTGATTATTGATTTCTGATCATTATCCAGCTGCTGGCTCCTCCTCCTTAGTTGTTGCTCCTCCCCTGTCTGCATTAAGCCCCGCCCCCTGCCCACAGCCTACCTGCTGCACCTGTAGAGGGGGCGGGGCATCTGTCGGGGTCTGACCTCAGGATCAGAGCAGCCGGACTGGACTCCTCTGGACCCTGCTGGGCCCTGCAGGTCGTCGGGACCAGGACAGACCCGAACCCATAGAGACCGGGACCGGTCCTCTTCCCCCTCTGGGCACCTGGACCTCCCAGCTGTCCCGGCTGCCCCACTGGGACCTCTACTGGCTCTCGGTCTTGGATCCCGACCGGTTCTGTGGCTCTACGGCCGCAGACTGACTCTGCTGGGTCGAACCGTTCCGACGGGTTCAGGACTAAGACCTAATCCTCAGAAAGACCCACTGGTTCCCGGGAGGCCGGGAAATGTCTGGTTCTGGTTCTGGAGTTAGTGAAGTTTTAATGTCACCAAGTCAAAAACCTGAACAACAAGGGACATCCTGAGGTCTGTCAGTCTCTGTCCTGGCCCTGTTTGTCTCTCTGTCCTGGCCCGTTTGTCTCTCTGTCCTGGCCCCGTTTGTCTCTCTGTCCTGGCCCCGTTTGTCTCTCTGTCCTGGCCCTGTTTGTCTCTCTGTCCTGGCCCTGTTTGTCTCTCTGTCTCTGTCCTGGCCCTGTTTGTCTCTCTGTCTCTGTCCTGGCCCCGTTTGTCTCTCTGTCCTGGCCCGTTTGTCTCTCTGTCCTGGCCCTGTTTGTCTCTCTGTCCTGGCCCGTTTGTCTCTCTGTCCTGGCCCCGTTTGTCTCTCTGTCCTGGCCCTGTTTGTCTCTCTGTCTCTGTCCTGGCCCTGTTTGTCTCTCTGTCCTGGCCCGTTTGTCTCTCTGTCCTGGCCCTGTTTGTCTCTCTGTCCTGGCCCGTTTGTCTCTCTGTCCTGGCCCGTTTGTCTCTCTGTCCTGGCCCCGTTTGTCTCTCTGTCCTGGCCCCGTTTGTCTCTCTGTCCTGGCCCCGTTTGTCTCTCTGTCCTGGCCCTGTTTGTCTCTCTGTCTCTGTCCTGGCCCTGTTTGTCTCTCTGTCCTGGCCCGTTTGTCTCTCTGTCCTGGCCCTGTTTGTCTCTCTGTCCTGGCCCGTTTGTCTCTCTGTCCTGGCCCGTTTGTCTCTCTGTCCTGGCCCCGTTTGTCTCTCTGTCCTGGCCCCGTTTGTCTCTCTGTCCTGGCCCCGTTTGTCTCTCTGTCCTGGCCCTGTTTGTCTCTCTGTCTCTGTCCTGGCCCTGTTTGTCTCTCTGTCCTGGCCCGTTTGTCTCTCTGTCCTGGCCCTGTTTGTCTCTCTGTCCTGGCCCGTTTGTCTCTCTGTCCTGGCCCGTTTGTCTCTCTGTCCTGGCCCCGTTTGTCTCTCTGTCCTGGCCCCGTTTGTCTCTCTGTCCTGGCCCCGTTTGTCTCTCTGTCCTGGCCCTGTTTGTCTCTCTGTCCTGGCCCTGTTTGTCTCTCTGTCCTGGCCCGTTTGTCTCTCTGTCCTGGCCCTGTTTGTCTCTCTGTCCTGGCCCGTTTGTCTCTCTGTCCTGGCCCGTTTGTCTCTCTGTCCTGGCCCCGTTTGTCTCTCTGTCCTGGCCCTGTTTGTCTCTCTGTCTCTGTCCTGGCCCCGTTTGTCTCTCTGTCCTGGCCCCGTTTGTCTCTCTGTCCTGGCCCTGTTTGTCTCTCTGTCCTGGCCCTGTTTGTCTCTCTGTCCTGGCCCTGTTTGTCTCTCTGTCCTGGCCCGTTTGTCTCTCTGTCCTGGCCCTGTTTGTCTCTCTGTCCTGGCCCTGTTTGTCTCTCTGTCTCTGTCCTGGCCCTGTTTGTCTCTCTGTCTCTGTCCTGGCCCCGTTTGTCTCTCTGTCCTGGCCCTGTTTGTCTCTCTGTCCTGGCCCCGTTTGTCTCTCTGTCCTGGCCCTGTTTGTCTCTCTGTCCTGGCCCTGTTTGTCTCTCTGTCTCTGTCCTGGCCCCGTTTGTCTCTCTGTCCTGGCCCTGTTTGTCTCTCTGTCCTGGCCCTGTTTGTCTCTCTGTCTCTGTCCTGGCCCCGTTTGTCTCTCTGTCCTGGCCCTGTTTGTCTCTCTGTCTCTGCCCTGGCCCTGCTTGTCTCTCTGTCCTGGCCCCGTTTGTCTCTCTGTCCTGTCCCCGTTTGTCTCAGCCAGATTCTGATCCAATTATAATCCAATACCAGCAGCTGGATGAGCCACATCAGATCTGATCTGAGATCAGGTCTCCTCTGTTCTTTGTTACATAAAGGGCTTTGTAGACCTGCTGTGGAGCCTAAACTGGATCTTCATCTTTAATCCACTTTAGGATTAATGTTCAATCAAAGTCCAAATGAAGTCAGTTTCCATCAGGATCACGAGTCCACCGAGACCCGAGGATCACAATGAGATGATGCAGCTCAGCTTCACGTGTTCAACACCACCTCTGGCTCCGCCCTTTAGTTAGCAGCCATTTTCTGCCCCACTGAGTCAGAGGTCAGGGTCCTAAAAACCAAATCATCTGGAAAGGTTCAGGGAGTGGTGGTCTGGGTCTGTCCAAGTCCACAGGAAAGAAACTGATTTCAATGAGCTCGATCAACTCTGAGTATCTAAAGTTAAATCAATGGAGCCCTGATCCCTGGAGTTACCATGGCAACCACAGGAAAGAGGCAGGCGCTGCTGCAGGTCCTCAAGAAACACAATAAATAATAAAACCAACCATAAACAAGTAAAAACAAACAGTTTAAATAATAAGAAATAAAGAAGCTTTTATTGTGTCAGTGTCCTCGTCCCCCAGAGGGAGCAGGTATCACGCCGTTACTTCAGGCTACAACTGTTAGCATGTTAGCATGTCTAATAAACAGCCTGCTATAGGCTAATAGCAGGCTAATTACCAGTACCATGCTCACCCAGCAAACCTATAGATACATTTATTAATCTAACCTGGTCCAGCCTGACGTCCTCCACATCAACACCTGGTTATGGATCCAGATCCTGTTGATCAGGAAGGATCAGTCTAAAAACACCTGAAGTGGTGCACGGCCTGAATTTATGGAGCGCTTTCTAGAGTGTTCTGCACTCCCCAAGGTGCTGTACAACACAAACAGTCACGCACTGGTGGTCATCACACAGCTGCCCTGGAGCACACTGACAGAGGCGGGATGCTAAGTCCCTCTGACCTCCACCAGGTCCCTCTGACCTCCACCAGGTCCCTCTGACCTCCACCAGGTCCCTCTGACCACCACCAGGTCCCTCTGACCTCCACCAGGTCCCTCTGACCACCACCAGGTCCCTCTGACCTCCACCAGGTCCCTCTGACCACCAGGTTCCTCTGACCACCACCAGGTCCCTCTGACCACCAGTAGACAAGGTGGGTGAAGTGTCTCCAAGGAGAGAACGACAACGTAACCCAGGTGGAGATGGGATTGAACCAGTGACCCTCTGGTTTCCTGACTCTACCAACGGAGCTACACGCCGGCTTAGAAAGTTAGAAAGTAGTCTGTTAGTGTGGAACAGAAAACTACATGTAAAACACACAAAAAAAATGAATAAAATATCAATAAAATTACATTTAAAAACAAAGATTTATGAATCACAAGTGAAAAAATACTTCAAAACTAAACATAAATATAAAAAATATCAAGTACTAAAACAAACTAGAATAATGAGAATAGGGAGAAAAACTGACAAAAATACAAGTTCATTAAATTCAACTTTATTCAATAAATATATTTTACAAATGCAGTTTAAAGAATAAATAGGAAAAAAATGTGTAAAAAACCAGATAAAAGTGAAATAATATAAAACGTGAGAATAAAAAGCTGGTCTAAATGAAGGAACCTGTACTAAAAACCTCTAGAACAGCAGGAGGAACCTGGTCTGATGGATGAGGATCAGAATCACTCGGACTCCTAAAACCACTAGAATCACTTCTAAGAAAATATAAAAATAAAGTTTTAGTTCGGCTGGTCGGGGTCTCGCCCTGAGCCTGGTCCTGGTCCTGAGCCTGGTCCTGGTCCTGAGCCTGGTCCTGGTCCTGAGCCTGGTCCTGAGCCTGGTCCTGGTCCTGAGCCTGGTCCTGAGCCTGGTCCTGGTCCTGAGCCTGGTCCTGGTCCTGGTCCTGAGCCTGGTCCTGGTCCTGTCAGCATGCTGGATCATGGTCGTAGTTTGGTAGGATCCTGTCCCTCCATCAGAAAACCACCTGCCGCCTCGCCAACACTCTGAAAAGCCACGGGATCCATAAAGGGGACCGGCTGGTCATCTACACGCCAGTGTCGCCAATGGCTGTGGCCTCCATGTTGGCGTGTGCTCGGATCGGCGCCGTGCACACGGTGGTTCAGCTCTGAGGGCCTGGGGGGACGGATCCAGGACGGTGAGTCCTCCAGGTCCTCACTGAGGCTCCTTCAGGTTCCTGTTTGTAACGGGTCTCATTTGGATCCAACCAGGAAGGAAACGGGTCGGTTCTGAAACCAGACCAGAACCAGTGGTTCTTTAGAAGCTGTGCATCCAGAAACGGGTGAAACCAGTTAAACAGAAACAGGTTTCTGCTTTAGAACCAGATCAGTGAAGAGACCGTCTCTGATCAGAAGACCTGACCGGATCAGGTTTTATCACCAGACCCTGAGGGTTCTTACAGCATCGTTAGCAGGTCCAGAGGTTCCTCCAGGACCTTAAAAGACGACAAACAGTGACCCTGCAGGTTTCCGGTGGGCCTGAAGGAACCGAGAAGTCTGGTTCAAAACAGTCTCCAATCACGCTTCTAACTTAGAACCATCAGAAACGGTTTCCTCCTGAGTGCTCCTTCAGAGGAACTGGGCTCAGCGTCAGCTGAGGATCAGACCCATCCGGTCTGCGTTCCTGCTCGGTGCCGAGCGGTGATCACCTGTGATCAAGGTGAGGGAGGAGGCCGACTCGTCCAGCTCAAAGCCTCGGTGGACGCTGCAGGTAAGAACATGTCCTCGTCTCTCAGAGGACTGATAGTGATGGGAGGTCTGGACGTCCCATTGGAGGAGGTGGGGCCAATGCTCAGTCAAACACACCTGATACCTGACTCCTCCCCTTGACAAGCCTCCATTTAAATCTGATGGTGGATTCTAATGTGGTTGTCCTCTTTAGAGAATCCATTATGTTTCTGGAGACACGTCCCGATGAGGTTCAGCTTTGTGTTTGACATGTTTCAGGGCAGTGACAGGAAGCAGAGGACGGCACAGCAGCTCCTATCAGACTCACCTGTCTCCTATGAGACTCCACCTGGTAAATCAGTGAGTGAAGACGCGCTTCAGGGACAGCGTCAGGCTGAGGCGTCTCAGAGACACTCAGGTCTGGTAGAAAGCTGCTGAACCAGCAGCGAACAGCAAGTCTCTACTGGGACAGGATGAGGAGGACTAGTAGTCTCAGCAGGTCTTTCACCACCTGTTGTCTCTCAGGTGATGTCCTCCCATTCGTCGGTTTGTCCCTCTGACCTCTGGACAGAGAGGATGTCCTCTTCCTGCTCTACACGTCCAGCAGCACAGGGAGGACCATCGTCCACACCCAGGATACCTGCTGTACTCCTCCATCACCTCCTCCTACTCCTCCATCACCTCCACCTTCTCCTCCATCACCTCCACCTTCTCCTCCATCACCTCCACCTTCTCCTCCATCACCTCCACCTACTCCTCCATCACCTCCACCTACTCCTCCATCACCTCCACCTTCTCCTCCATCACCTCCACCTTCTCCTCCATCACCTCCACCTGCTCCTCCATCACTTCCACCTGCTCCTCCATCACCTCCACCTGCTCCTCCATCACCTCCTCCTACTCCTCCATCACCTCCACCTTCTCCTCCATCACCTCCACCTTCTCCTCCATCACCTCCACCTACTCCTCCATCACCCCCACCTTCTCCTCCATCACCTCCACCTT
>SSNR01000184.1:562221-596828 GCA_006937965.1 Callopanchax toddi
ATCTGAGGCCATGGTTCTCGACCAGAAAAAGGTGGATTGCCAACTCCGGGTCGGGAGAGAGGTCCTGCCTCAAGTGGAGGAGTTCAAGTATCTCGGGGTCTTGTTCACGAGTGAGGGAAGGAGGGAGCGGGAGATCGACAGGCGGATTGGGGCAGCGTCTGCAGTGATGCGGACGCTGAACCGGTCTGTTGTGGTAAAGAGAGAGCTGAGCCAGAAAGCAAGGCTCTCGATTTACCGGTCGGTCTACGTCCCAATCCTCACCTATGGTCATGAGCTTTGGGTAGTGACCGAAAGAACGAGATCGCGGATACAAGCGGCTGAAATGAGTTTCCTCCGCAGGGTGGCCGGGCTCAGCCTTAGGGATAGGGTAAGAAGCTCGGACATCCGGGAGAGACTTGGAGTAGAGTCGCTGCTCCTCCATATCGAAAGGAGCCAGTTGAGGTGGTTCGGGCATCTGGTAAGGATGCCTCCTGGACGCCTCCCTCGGGAGGTGTTCTGGGCATGTCCTGCCGGCAGGAGGCCCCCAGGTCGACCCAGGACAAGCTGGAGGAAATACATCTTCAGTTTGGCCTGGGAACGCCTGGGCGTCCCAGCTGAGGAGCTGGTGGACTTGGCCGGGGAGAAGGTGGCCTGGGCTGCCCGACTTAGAATGCTGCCCCCGCGACCCGGACCCGGATAAGCGGAGGAAGGCGAGGCGAGGCGAGGCTCACTTCTCTTAGCACAACAACAGTTACAGCAGCACTACCCTGTAAGTCCCAGCACAACCGGTTAAGGTTAGCTCAGATGCTAGTTTACTCATGCTAACCATATTAACCAAACACACGGGGATAAATAGCCATCTTTTCCTAGAAGACTCTGAAACACGTATTGGGTCTGGGATTAAATCATGTTGAGAAGTGAATGTAAGGTCATGCTACAGTAGATGGTGTTATCTGACTGTGTGTGGTCCGACTGTAGTCTCTGTGTGTGGTCCGACTGTAGTCTGTGTGTGGTCCGACTGTAGTCTCTCTGTGTGGTCCGACTGTAGTCTCTGTGTGTGGTCCGACTGTAGTCTCTGTGTGTGGTCCGACTGTAGTCTCTGTGTGTGGTCCGACTGTAGTCTCTGTGTGTGGTCCGACTGTAGTCTGTGTGTGGTCTGACTGTAGTCTGGCTGTAGTCTGTGTGTGGTCTGACTGTAGTCTGTGTGTGGTCTGACTGTCTTCTAGGTTCTGAGCGGTACCTCAGTTTGTGGAGCTTTGTGTATCGGTCAGCCTTGGCCCGTGATGGCTCGCAGCATCAACGGTGACCATCAGAGATTCATCCAGGTCAGTCCCCTTAACAAACACTTGGTGGAGCTGTGACTCTCAGAGTCTGAGCTCGTGTCCTCTACAGGTTTTTACTTCCCTGGTGACGGTGTCTTCTGCTCAGAGGATGATTACTACCAGATAACGGGTCAGATAGACGACGTCAACATCAGTGGTCACCACCTTGGAACAGAAGACTGAGGATGCTCTAGTCTCACTCACACACACACACACACACACACACACACACACACACACCTCTGAGCATGATTAGAATAAAATCTGTCAAAATGACTAGCAGCACAAAAAAAATCTTCACCTTACTATGAGTCAAAATCCTATACTTATGTCAGGAGTTCTGGACTGGATCAGAGGTTCTGGTCTGGATCAGAGGTTCTGGTCTGGATCAGAGGTTCTGGTCTGGATCAGAGGTTCTGGACTGGATCAGTGGTTCTGGACTAGGTATTATATCGAGTAGTTATGAGTGAAGGATAACCAACAGTTTATTTCTGGCTTCAGTTTGATTCAGAAACAAACTTTTTGGCTGAAATGATCCTGAAATATTTTCTTTGTGCAAACAGGAAGTAGAATATCGACACATACTGGCCTCAAAACAACATCTGAAAGAACTCAATGGAAATAAAGACCAGCAGGAAAAAGTAGAAATGAGAAAATAAACACATTTAATGTAGAAGAATCAAATAAATGTAACGAAAATAAAAACATAATTTACATTTCTAAACTTAATACCTTTGATTACATTCCTTTATTATTTAACAGGTTTTGTGTTTTTGAGTCTTTACCCTCTGACCTCTTGACCTTTTAAAGGCTGCCCTTCAAACTGAATCAGGTTTAACTGACTAGTCATGTGGCGCCCTCTGGTGGCCACCAGGGTAGCAGCAGTCCCAAACCACAGCTTCAACAGAAACAAGAATAAAAATACTTTGTGTTGTTATTAAACTCAAGAGTGTGTGTGTGCGCGTGTGTGTAGGATGAGCATCCAGCCGTTCCAGAAACAGCTGTGGTTGGAATCCCTCATGAGACCAAAGGAGAAGGTGAGAGCTACTCAGCTCCCAGCATGCTTTGCTGCTTCTGTTTTCAGCTCTAGTGTGTCACTCTTTAGTGTGTGTGTGTGTGTGTGTGTTCTCAGTCCCATTTGCCTTTGTGGTTCTGAAGGACATCAGCCTGACCCCCCCACCCCCATCCTGCAGCACCTCGTCTCCACTAAGATCACCAAGTCCGCCGTCCCAGAACACTTCCTGTGAGTCTGCCCTAATCCTCCAAACCCACCAGCTGAGGGTCTGGTTCTGACCCCTAGACCTGCAGCGGGACCAGGTCTGGTTCTGACCCCTAGACCTGCAGCGGGACCAGGTCTGGTTCTGACCCCTAGACCTGCAGCGGGACCAGGTCTGGTTCTGACCCCTAGACCTGCAGCGGGACCAGGTCTGGTTCTGACCCTTAGACCTGCAGCGGGACCAGGTCTGGTTCTGACCCTTAGACCTGCAGCAGGACCAGGTCTGGTTCTGACCCTTAGACCTGCAGCGGGACCAGGTCTGGTTCTGACCCCTAGACCTGCAGCGGGACGAGGATGTTCTGTTGAGCTATGGATGAGCAGGCTGCTGTGAAGGAAGAGGTCACATGTCCCTACTGTTCTGTTTTTAAAGCTAACCCTTCATTGAACATTTTCTGAATCCAAACGCACACACACACACACCCACACACACACACAAATGAATAATAAACAATGTTTGCGTCTCAGACGATGGAGAGAAAAAAAAACTGAAAAAAGCTTCAGGTTTTTACGTCACTTTTTAACCTACATTTTCAAAAAAGCAACTTTTTAAAATTTTCCCAAAACAATCATTAATAAATTTTAATATATTAAACTAAATCTGAAAAAGAAACCATAACTAAACCTGCATCTGTTCAAATGGTTTCTGTATCAACTTCTAGATGGATGAAGGTTGGAACTGATCCTCTTAAGATTTTATTCTTTATTGATGCTTGTTCAACCACACGTTGTAAATCAAACTCATTTATTAATGAAACCATCGAATCATTAGAGAAGACAGACGAGCTGGAAAACCTCCCTGCTGGGTTTTAAGAACCAGATGAAAATGTCTCATCACTCAACCATCACTAAGTAAATCTCAACCTGTTGATCTGTAAATGCAGGTCTTCCTTTTTACCATGACTTTCCCATTTTAATTTAATTCTAGGTTCAATATGTTGAGAATTTTCAAAAGGGGGAAAAACCTTAAACTGTTGCTTCCTGGTTTCTGTCAGCCAATCAGAGCTCAGTATGCCTCATCTCTCAGGTGGTGAGGCCGCTGCTAAAGACCTGTCGACTCTAGACGACCCGTCTGTCGTCAAGGAGATGGAGGAGGCTCCCAACCTGTACAGGAATCAGCAAAAAGAGGAGAAGTAGGAGGAGGGCGGGACTTGTTTAGGTCAAACTGAGTGGGATATTGTTTTCAAAGATTCACCTGAAAGAATCAGGGGCGGAAGTCCCTAAACAGACGAGGAATTGAACCAGCAACTCAACATTCTGTCCCGAGTTTAATCCAGTTCTAACCATAACCAGTCAGATGACTGGTTATTTACAATCAACAGCTTTTACCGTGAAATCATTTACTAAAATGTTAAAGTTTTACTGACAAACAAGTTCTGAGTCCGTTTATTAAAATCTAATGGTCCAGGTCATGTGCAGGTCCTCTGCTCTCCAGCAGGTGGCAGCAGAGGAGCAAGATGTGGTTCTACAGGAGGATGTTCTATAATCTAACCCTTTACCAAACTTACAGAACCATCAGGAACCACCTAGAGTACGACTGAGTGGACCTTTAAGACTCCTAGGGGATCCTGGAGGGTCTTTAAAAAAAAAACAAAAAAAAAAACGCCCTCCACGTGGTCCCGGAACCTTATAGAACTCTGAAGAACTCCAAAGGATCCCAACGATATCATACAAATCTGAACAGAACCAGTAGAACCCGGTCAGATTGTGAAGAAACCAGTGGAACGTCATTGAGCTCCAGTGAGAGGAAGGACACTTTTCAAAAATAAAACTAAAATTTTAAAGAGTATTGGTTTTTACCTGCCCAGGTGCGCGGGGTGCACCCCATCACGCATCACAGATAACCCTGGAGGCGTCGCTACGTTTAAAATATTTTATTTGTTTTAAAATATACATCGTTTACAAACTGAGAAAATAAAATCATCAGCCGAGTTTAACAGTCAGAGAGTTTCTCCCCAACAGGAAGTGAAACGAAAATACGACAGGGAACAGCACCTGTGGGAGGAGAGCGAGGAGGCGGGGCTACAATCACCTGGACGTCCTGGTCAAACGTCCAGCTGGGGAGGTAAACACTTCACGTGTCCTCAGGTGGGTCCAGTCCTCCGCTCCGCGAGAATCAGTTTGTGAAGTTTTCACACGTAAACACAAACAAACAACAACCAGAACACTGCTTCGGTCCAGATCAGCTGATGCTTCTAGGTCAAACTGTTGAAACTTCACTGGATCAGAACACCAGAAAACCTGGTTACGGGTCAGAACCAAGCCCCTAGAACCGGGTTTATTTAAGAAGAACCTTTAATCAGGTAATATCCCATGGGAATAAGAACGAGTACTGACAACTCTTCAGATGGTAAAAGATGGAGGGGGTGGGGGGGTGACCTTGACTGATCCTCCAATTATATTCATGAAGAATCATTAAAGATGCACGAGTCCAGATGTAAAGTCTATTTATACACACACACACGTCTTTCATTTCACACTCCTGAACATCCGACGACTCGTATGAAAAATTGAACACACACACACACACACACGTGAGTGTGACTCTGTGAGGACTCTAAAACATTACTGTGGGCTTTGGTTCTGGTTGGACCCTGGAACCGCTCACTGCTTTGCGTTTGTTCCAAGGAGGATTCCATCTACTACAGAACAAATCTACCTAAAAGTGTCAAAAAAGTTACCTTTGTCTGCAGCTCAGTCCAACAGCGAGAACTGAACTCGGCGTCCTCATAAGGACATGTCCTCACATGGAGGGTAAATACTAAGAGACCTCACAAAGCACATAAACACACAAGCGTGCACACACACATACAGAATTTAGTATCAGTGAGATGGAAAAAAAGTGAATAATTTAACAGCAGCTGATGAATACGGGTGGGGGAGGGGCAGATATGCGTTTCTAGGAGCCGTTGAAGCAGTGTGTGTGTGAGTGTGTGTATATTTAACACCTGCAGCTCAGCGTTTGGATCATGTGACCACGTGATGACGAATCGGCTGATTCCAGCAGGGCTGACTGCGTTCTGATCGGATTCAGTCGCATTTTATTTACAGCATCAGAACCGCTGCTGGGCCGAGGCCGTTTCACACAGTCGTTAACGTCAGCGCTGAGAAACGGGACCGGACCGGGCAGCTACTTAAAGGAAAGGTTCTCCACCTGAGGCTCTGAAAGTTCTGATCCGTGACCAGAACACGAGTCAAACGACAAAAAACATCACAATACTGTCGTCTGACTGAAGCTTCAACAGCCTGAGATTTAATTTGAGATGCAAAAATCAAAAACCAAATCAGGAAAGTTTGCGAGGACGTGAAGCAGACGGAGCCTTCAAAATAAAAGCTTCAAACAAATGAAGCCTTCAGTCAGAAGCTACAATCCCAACGGCTGCGTCAAAAACAAAAAACTAATAATCAGCCTGAAAATCTACAGCCTGACCACAGAAACCTGATCAGTGGATTAATCAATTAACATCAAACTAAGACCTTTATCAGTCTGTCAGACATTCTGTTTGTTAGTCGAATAGTTTTTATATTTCTGAGGAAACCTGACAGATTAGTCTAAAAATAAAAATCCATCAATAAGAGCTTCAATTTAAACATTCAGTGATCAATAACCATCAGATCAGCTGATCAATACTCCACCGATTCCTGTGAAAGCACAAAGTGTGGATCAATCAATCAATACATAAATCAGAGGATCGATCTAGGAATCAGAGGATCGATCCTCGGTGAGTCACAATCAGAGCTGTGAGGAGGCAGCGGCTCCACATTCAGAGCAAACGCTACGGAAGCTCAGAGGTGCCACAAACAGAGCTGCAGTTTCGCCGCTCCACCAGGGGGTGCTGTGGAACATCTGCTACCATTAGCATCTTCTTTATTAAACGTAACCTCACGGTCTGTCTGTGGCACCAACAGGCTTCCGTAGGCAAAAACAAAAAAACATCTGTGACAGTAAATCAATCATTTTACAACAAAACAAAACGATGATGTTACATTCCAGGGGTGACTGTGGTAAAGCTCCGCCCCCTGCAGTACAGTCAGTGTCAGGAGGGGGCGGAGTCAAAGCTCAAACAGGGACTCCACAACCAACCAATCAGCTGCATGAATCGTAAAACAGGACAGGAAATTAGTGATTAGTAGAGACTTCAAAAGGAAAGTCTGACCTCTCACAGGCCCGGCGTCGTGCTCACAACCTCAGAGACAGGAAGTAAGAGGCACTGAGAGTCCAAGTGTGTGTGTTCATCCAGGTGTGTCTCATTTTTTAAAAATTCAAAATAAAAGCCCTACATACAAAAAAAAAAAAAATTGGATTCTTTTCTCTCCCAAATCAGAATCAAAGATCCTAAACGTAACCAGGTGATTAAAGCAGCAACATTCAGAACCAGAAGCAGTCATGTGACTCCAACACCTCAAATCTGACCTCTGATCACATGACCCAACTCCTGTTACAATCACTGATCAATAAACCCAATCACCTGACCATCAGAGTCAAAGGACCGCCGAGAGTCACCTGACTGAGACGCTCCAAACAGATTTCATCTGATTGTTTCTGTAAAACTAAAAACAGAGAAAGAAAAACAAGTGTGTGTGTGTGTGTGTGTGTGTGTGTGTGTGTAAGTAAACAAACCACGGGGTCATTCACCGATTAGTCAGCTGATGACCTGGAACACACACTCGGGTTGGGCATCGAGCTCGGCAGCATACGTTAAGGTATGGCTATATCCTGGATGGGGCCTGCCACTTGGTTGCCATGGAAACGACAGTTCAGTCCAGCAGCGTGCCTTGCTCCTGGGCTCGGGTCAGGCTGTCTTTGCGGTGCAGGTGGTGCACCCCCATCCTCTTCGGACTCTTCTGAGGTCGATGTGGGGCATTGGTGGCGCTGAGGGTGGAGTCAAACTCCAGGAGGCGGGACGAGATGACTGGCAGCTCATTAGGCAGGACGTCTCGTTCTTCGGCCGAGCTATCGTCCTCTTCCTCCTTCCTGTGGGCATCTGTGGGGCTGGTCGCCACGGTGACCGTCGCCTCAGCACCGCCGTCGTCATCCTCCAGGTTCATCAGCAGCTGCTCCCCCTCCTCGGAGCCGTCATGGCCTCCGAATCGGTCTCTCCTGCTGGGTCGCGGTTCAGTGTCTGTATCTGTATCCAAACTGGAGCCATGGCTCGGGGTCCAGCTCCTCGCCGAAGAACCCTCCTCGCCATCGGAGTACGCCGTTCTGTGGCGGTCCGAGGAGGAGGAAGCCCCGCCCCCCGCCGCCTGTCTCCTTCTCTGCAGCTCTTGTGCCATCTGGCTGTTGAATGATGTGCGGTGCATCAGAGACCCATCGCAGGATGGCGCCATCTTCTCCACAAACATCCGCTGCCAGTTGGCCAGAAGGTCCTCCTCAGAGCTACCAGAGCTCGCCGGGATACTCGGAGCCTGGAGGGGGAAGAGACAACCAGGTGTTTACTCAAACCCCCGAAACCCGCGGGTCTAACACACCCCCCGGAACCCGCGGGTCTAACACACCCCCCGGAACCCGCGGGTCTAACACACCCCCCGGAACTCGCGGGTCTAACACACCCCCCGGAACTCGCGGGTCTAACACACCTGGAACTCGCGGGTCTAACACACCTGGAACTCGCGGGTCTAACCCACCTGGAACTCGCGGGTCTAACACACCTGGAACTCGCGGGTCTAACACACCCCCCGGAACTCGCGGGTCTAACACACCCCCCGGAACTCGCGGGTCTAACACACCCCCCGGAACTCGCGGGTCTAACACACCCCCCGGAACTCGCGGGTCTAACACACCTGGAACTCGCGGGTCTAACCCACCTGGAACTCGCGGGTCTAACACACCCCCCGGAACTCGCGGGTCTAACACACCCCCCGGAACTCGCGGGTCTAACACACCCCCCGGAACTCGCAGGTCTAACACCTGGAACTCGCGGGTCTAACACACCTGGAACTCGCGGGTCTAACACACCCCCCGGAACTCACGGGTCTAACACACCCCCCGGAACTCGCGGGTCTAACACACCCCCCGGAACTCGCGGGTCTAACACACCCCCCGGAACTCGCGGGTCTAACACACCTGGAACTCGCGGGTCTAACACACCTGGAACTCGCGGGTCTAACACCTGGAACTCGCAGGTCTAACACCTGGAACTCGCGGGTCTAACACACCCCCCGGAACCCGCGGGTCTAACACACCCCCCGGAACCCGCGGGTCTAACACACCCCCCGGAACCCGCGCGTCTAACACACCCGGAACTCGCGGGTCTAACACACCTGGAACTCGCGGGTCTAACACACCTGGAACTCGCGGGTCTAACACACCTGGAACTCGCAGGTCTAGCACACCCCCCGGAACTCGCGGGTCTAACACACCTGGAACTCGCGGGTCTAACACCTGGAACTCGCGGGTCTAACACACCCCCCGGAACTCGCGGGTCTAACACACCCCCCGGAACTCGCGGGTCTAACACACCCCCCGGAACTCGCGGGTCTAACACACCCCCCGGAACTCGCGGGTCTAACACCCCCCCCGGAACTCGCGGGTCTAACACACCCCCCGGAACTCGCGGGTCTAACACCCCCGGAACTCGCGGGTCTAACACACCTGGAACTCGCGGGTCTAACACACCTGGAACTCGCGGGTCTAACACACCTGGAACTCGCGGGTCTAACACACCTGGAACTCGCGGGTCTAACACACCTGGAACTCGCGGGTCTAACACACCTGGAACTTCTAGCGGAGGTCTGCACGTACGCACATTTCAAAAAGTCACCAAGAGTTCAAACTCGTCAACACCTGCAGGTCTTTGCAGCTCACTGATAGGTAGGTAGGTGACTGACTTCACTACTCACTCAGTCATCAGATCAGACAGTGAAAGTGGGCGGGGCTTGTCGTTACCTGTGGCGGGCTGCTGAACGGGCTGGACTGACTGGACAGGGGCTCACTTGGGACGTCTCTCTGTGATGGAGGTGTGTGCTGGTTGGCTCCGCCCCCACCACCAGAAGATGAGGATGGGGCGGGGCTTCCAGGGGCGAGCCGCTCGTCATCGTTCTGCACCAGGCTGAGGGAGATGGCCTGCCGGGTGGCGTAGGTGCAGTTGGGCAGAGGAGAGTTCTTGGGGATCTTCACTTTGTCATCAGACGAGAACTCGATGACCTTGCGTCCGGGGTAAAGTGGGTGGGGCGGTGGCGGTGCCGGGTATGGATTCAGCTTCTCGAAGGACTGGGCTCCGCCTGCCTCCTCGTCCAGACTGCTCTGACTCCTACAGGATCCGTTCTGCTGCGCCGTCTCCTGAGCAGCACCGTTCTCCCGGGCCTCGGCACCGGCAGGACAAGTCATGTCCACATGAACGAAGACGTCCTCGGCGACGGGCCGGCCGCAGCTGCTGGACTGTGCAGAGTTCAGAACCAGGGGCTCGGGTTTCTCCAGGACCCGGGCGATGACTGAGGTCGGCACCACGTCGGCGGGAGTTAAACTGAGCGTGTCCGGGTCCTGAGCCCCGGGGGCAGGGCCTCGCTCTGGGAGGCTGCTCTTCATGTGTTTATTCAGCATGTCCTGAAGCTCCGAGGGCAGCTGAAGCAACACAAACAAACAACAAATAAACGGAAATAAACAACCAGATGCTGTCACGTTCTCAGTTCCCTTCCTAATCCTCACAAAGACACTGAACTATGAACTTAATGAAATTTCAATTTCAATTCTGGATCCCAGCCACCAAAAATAAAAATTTAAAGAAAATGGGAACACTAGTGGCTTATGACTATGACCCACCCCACCCCCGCCTAGTGGCGTCCAGTGATATTTCTCTAAACAGTTTTATTTCATGCACCAATACTTTACAAGAACAGACATTTGGACCTCTTGAGGTTTAGTAGCAGCTTTCCTCTGTTTTATTAAAGTCTCTGCAGCTCTGTCCAAGATTTGCTCACCAACAGCTCATGGTGACTGCAGTCGGCCCCAACTCTGATTTTACAAAAAAGAAAATGTCAGCTGTCTGCTGTTTGATCATCAACTGATAGATTGATTAATTCAGCACAAAATTTAAAGAGTCCGAGTTTTGTTTTTCTTCTGTTTCTTAGTAAACAATCTGATGGATGATGGAAAACCTGATCACCTTTACTATGAGGTAGAAATAGTTCCTAGTAAAAGGTTTCCAACAATATTAGATTTGTTATGACTGCAGGTTCACAGAGACCCCACAGACCACCAGTCCTCACAGAGACCCCGGAGAGACCCCACAGACCACCAGTCCTCACAGAGACCCCGGAGAGACCCCACAGACCACCAGTCCTCACAGAGACCCCGGAGAGACCCCACAGACCACCAGTCCTCACAGAGACCCCGGAGAGACCCCACAGTGACACCCAGTCCTCAGTGACCCCACAGAGACCCCACAGTGACACCCAGTCCTCACAGAGACCCCAGAGAGACCCCACAGACCACCAGTCCTTACAGAGACCCCGGAGAGACCCCACAGTGACACCCAGTCCTCACAGAGACCCCACAGTGACACCCAGTCCTCACAGAGACCCCAGAGAGACCCCACAGTGACACCCAGTCCTCACAGAGACCCTGGAGAGACCCCACAGTGACACCCAGTCCTCAGTGACCCCACAGAGACCCCAGAGAGACACAACATTAATGCGTTTCCAGGAATGTGATGCTGAGTCTCCATAACATCTAATGGATCTAATGCAGCCATCAACGCTCCAATCAATCTCTCACATCCTGTTGACCTCTGCAGCTGACTGCTGATGCTGCTCCATCACCCCCCCACCACCACATCCACCCTCTCCTGTAAAAAACCTTTAAAGTGGCAGATGCATAAAACATTGCTTTTTATTTTACACTTTAGATTTCTACAAAAACAAACGGGTACTTACATCAGCGAACTTGTGGTTCCTGAAATGTGACTTGTTGCATTTGAGCAGCTGAACGGCCAAATTACAGTCCTGCCGGTAGCGCTCCTGTGCGCACACACACACACACGCACACGCACGCACACACACACACACACACACACAATCAGAACTGCCTTCTTCACCCGTCTGCATTGTGTGAGCATCTCAGCCAATCAGAAAACACCGTTTGCCTCAGTTCGTCACCTGACCCCTGATCAGCAACCAATCGGCAGCTCGTTAATTACACGCCAACAAACTGTTGACTCTCAGAAACTGCAGTATGGAGAAATGGTTACCGTGGCAACAGACAGAAAACACAACATGGACCAGTGAAAATTCACAGAACCAACAGAACTCCGATCGGCTCCCAGCAGAGCCAGGACTTTATATTTTAGGTGCTCTGAAATTTATGAGACTGATTTGTAAAAAAAACAAATAAAAAATAATAATAAAAAAACTCAGCCACAAAAAATGAGTTTTATTAAAATAATTAGGATGTGAAGTAATCACACCGGCATTTCAAAAATATCCTTAATTCAGAGGTTGGTAGTTTGAATTCTGATTGGTTTTGTAACCTGATGGATGACAGGAGCTGCTAGAAACCCGATCAGACCAGAACCTGATGTCTGACTCAGTTCTGGCCCAAACAGCTCAGGAGACGGAGGTTTCTGGACTCTGTACATTCCCAGTGAGCTGTTAATCTGGCCCTAAGGATGCTGGATGAATTCCGTTTCTATGGAAACCAAACAGAACAGAAGTGTGAAGGTGGTTTCTCACGTTGAGCTCCTCCAGGCGGTCGATAGTGTTCTTGGCATCCAGCAACTTGTTGGTGAGCTCCACGATCTCCTGGTCCATCGTCTTTTTGTCCCTCTCCACCTTCCGTAGCTGTGGGCGGAGCACAGACATTGTGTTAGAACCAATCAAGGGCCTGAGCTGACAGGAGGCGGGTCTTTGGTGGAGTTGAACATTCAGATCATGTGGGAAGGACCTTCAAGCCCTCGTCTGTAGTTTTCTCAGGACTTTGAACCTCGCCTGCAGCGACTCAACGCTCGAGTTTCCCAGATCATTTGAATGCTGCGTTAGCGAGCAGCGCTGCAAGGATGCATTATGGGAAGCAGAGGAGGTGCTGCAGCTACAAGGAGATCAATCAGATCTGATGAGATCTGGATCAAAGCGTTAAAGCTGAATCTGTTCGGTCCGTTTCTGCCAGAGCTAGCATGATGAGGTTAGCATAAGAGCCGTCCTAGGATCAGGACAGCAGTACTGCACCATCCAGATGGTGGGTGGGGCCTGTTCAGGCCACTAGACCTGACCAATCAGAAGGCTGATCATCTCTAACAGGAGTTTAAACTAAACCTGATGATCCATCCATCCATCCTGCAGGTTCTCGGCAGGTTTCCTGGATTCATTGTAGAAACAACAAAGCGCTCTGAGCTTCCACCAGACCGGTCCAAGTAAGTTTCTCCTCCACTTCATTGTTCTGAAACTTTAAAGATGAAATATTCTGTTTGTTTAAAGTTCTCCTGAAACACCCAGAACCCAGACCTGATCCAGACGAGCGGTACCGTTTGCTCACGTCTGATGTTTTTATCTACAGGAGCAGGAAGTGAGACCTGCAGGATGAGAGGTTTGAACACCAGGTCTGTTCAGCAGCAGCCTGAGGGGCTGGCCTTCGGTAGGACTAGGACCCGGTTCTGGTTCCAGCTGACATAATGAATCGGAAGGTCAAAGTTCAGACGCCACCATGTTGACCTGGTGTTCAAACTTAGAAAACAGGAGGAGGAAAACTGAGGCAGATGGAGGAATGAAGGTGAATGAAACGCAACTGCATGAACCCAAGTCTGACTGACGGCAGCCTGATGAAGATGAAGGTGATGAAGGTGATCCATCAGAGCAGCGTGAGGAAAGAAAAGAGAGATGAAGAAGGACAATCAGACAAACAGGAAGCCTGAACACAGTCATCAGTTTAACTCAATACGACCCAGTTTCACAGGAACACCTGAGGAACCTGGTGCTTCGGACCGGATCTCCTCACAGAACCGAACCTCTGAGAGACAGAAGGAACGAAGATCAGCAGTTCAGGAACATCAGAACGTCTCCTTTCATTCAAACTGTACGAGTTGATGGTTTTACTGTTCTAAATGTGGGGTCTAGTCCTGGTCCCCCGGGACCTCCAGCAAAGTCCAGTCCTGGTCCCCCAGGACCTCCAGCAAAGTCCAGTCCTGGTCCCCCAGGACCTCCAGCAAAGTCCAGTCCTGGTCCCCCAGGACCTCCAGTCCTGGTGGTTCATTTGCCTCCTTATGCCATCCGGATCTGCAGAAGCCCGTTAATCAGATCAGGTGTGCTGGAACAGAGAAAAGTGGCCCTGGAGGACCAGGACTGGACCCCACTGGTGGCCCTGGAGGACCAGAACAGGACCCCACTGGTGGCCCTGGAGGACCAGAACAGGACCCCACTGGTGGCCCTGGAGGACCAGAACAGGACCCCACTGGTGGCCCTGGAGGACCAGAACAGGACCTTGCTGGTGGCCCTGGAGGCCAAGGCCTGGACCCCGCTGGAGGCCCAGAACTGGAACTCAGAGCATTAATAAAACATTTTATTTTCTTAGATTTTTGCAAACTTTAGGACCAATTAGTAGAGTTTTACAGATCCTGGTTTTATCCAAGTCCGATTACATCAAGGTCCAGAAGTGTTCCTGAGGACCAGTAGAAACACAATGAGACAAAAAGACATGAAGTGAAGGACAACAGGACGTCACTAAAGATCATTTCACGCGGAGACACCTCAAAAAACCTCTAAAAACGTCACTATGAAGAACTTTCTACACCTGGAACAGAAACTCTCCCTAGAGGGTTTAAAAAATCCTAAAACCTGAACCCAGCTGTACCCCTCAGAACCACTTCCTGTGTTTTACTCCGATTACTTAAACATGGTTTAAATCAGACCCTGATTGGGCGTTGGGGTCACTATGATGTCATAACACTCCGTTCGAGAAGCAGCTTAGTCCCACTGGACTGAAACGACATGTTATATCTGGCAGTTGCCATGGAAACGAGGTCACAATCGCCGTGCCGTATCTGAACTTCCTGTTCAGTTCTCAGACCTCACCATGTTGCCCATAGCAACCGTCCTGTCAGTCAGGAGTTTTCCACAGGTGATCGATGCTGCAATCGATGAACTCGGCCCACACAGGATCAACGAGGTCACACACACAGCAGAGGACCAATCAGGAGCTCTGTTACACAGCCATGAACACGCAGCGACGGGAGGTACGGGGCGATTAATCATGTGATCAATCAGCTCGTCTGAAGGCGTGTCTAAACGCCGTTTATTATCGATCCGACGCCTCGTCATCAATCAGCTTCAACTGAAGAACGTTACCAGAGCGTGGAGCTTCTCCTCCAGGTCCTGATTGGCTCTCTGAGACGCCGTGTAGCTGTTCTGGAGTCTGTGGAGAGAGAGACCAGACATCAGAGACAAGCTGTCAAACTCTCTACTTCCTGTCTGTTAACTGTCAGACAGGAAGTGGTGCATCACCGTGGAACAGAACAGGGTCAGAGGGGCCGCACTCGAGTCGATTCACGGCCCAGTCAGACTCCAAATACAACAGAATGCAGAGTACAAAACCACCAAGTCAGCATCCAACCACACCAGAGTCTGCACCGAGTCAGAGTCCAGTCACAAGTCAGACCTCCAAGTCAAATCATAGGAGACAAATGAGAAAACGCAGTCAAATCTCACAAGTCACAACTAAACCTTGCTAGAACCAAGTCTGTGTCGAGTCCGAGACCAGAGCCGAGTCAGTCGAGTCCGAGACCAGAGCCGAGTCAGTCGAGTCCGAGACCAGAGCCGAGTCAGTCGAGTCCGAGACCAGAGCCGAGTCAGTCGAGTCCGAGACAAGAGTCGAGTCAGAGACCACAGCCGAGACAAGAGTCGAGTCAGAGACCACAGCCGAGTCAAGAGTCGAGTCAGAGACCACAGCCGAGTCAAGAGTCGAGTCAGAGACCACAGCCGAGTCAAGAGTCGAGTCAGAGACCACAGCCGAGTCGAGAGTCGAGTCAGAGACCCCAGCCGAGTCAAGAGTTGAGTCAAGAGTCGAGTCAGAGACCCCAGCCGAGTCGAGAGTCGAGTCAGAGACCCCAGCCGAGTCGAGAGTCGAGTCAGAGACCCCAGCCGAGTCAGGAGCCGAGTCCGAGACCGCAGCCGAGTCAGGAGTCGAGTCCGAGACCGCAGCCGAGTCAGGAGTCGAGTCCGAGACCGCAGCCGAGTCGGAGACCGCAGCCGAGTCAGGAGTCGAGTCGGAGACCGCAGCCGAGTCAGGAGTCGAGTCGGAGACCGCAGCCGAGTCAGGAGTCGAGTCGGAGACCGCAGCCGAGTCAGGAGTCGAGTCGGAGACCGCAGCCGAGTCAAGAGTCGAGTCAGAGACCACAGCCGAGTCAAGAGTCGAGTCAGAGACCACAGCCGAGTCAAGAGTCGAGTCAGAGACCACAGCCGAGTCGAGAGTCGAGTCAGAGACCACAGCCGAGTCAAGAGTTGAGTCAAGAGTCGAGTCAGAGACCCCAGCCGAGTCGAGAGTCGAGTCAGAGACCACAGCCGAGTCGAGAGTCGAGTCAGAGACCCCAGCCGAGTCGAGAGTCGAGTCAGAGTCGAGTCAGAGACCGCAGCCGAGTCAAGAGTCGAGTCAAGAGTCGAGTCAGAGACCGCAGCCGAGTCAGGAGTCGAGTCCGAGACCGCAGCCGAGTCAGGAGTCGAGTCCGAGACCGCAGCCGAGTCAGGAGTCGAGTCAGAGACCCCAGCCGAGTCGAGAGTCGAGTCAGAGACCCCAGCCGAGTCAAGAGTCGAGTCAGAGACCCCAGCCGAGTCAAGAGTTGAGTCAAGAGTCGAGTCAGAGACCACAGCCGAGTCAAGAGTCGAGTCCGAGACCGCAGCCGAGTCAGGAGTCGAGTCCGAGACCGCAGCCGAGTCAGGAGTCGAGTCCGAGACCGCAGCCGAGTCAGGAGTCGAGTCCGAGACCGCAGCCGAGTCGGAGACCGCAGCCGAGTCAGGAGTCGAGTCCGAGACCGCAGCCGAGTCAGGAGTCGAGTCCGAGACCGCAGCCGAGTCAGGAGTCGAGTCCGAGACCGCAGCCGAGTCAGGAGTCGAGTCCGAGACCGCAGCCGAGTCAGGAGTCGAGTCCGAGACCCCAGCCGAGTCGAGAGTCGAGTCAGAGACCCCAGCCGAGTCAAGAGTCGAGTCAGAGACCCCAGCCGAGTCAAGAGTTGAGTCAAGGTCGAGTCAGAGACCGCAGCCGAGTCAGGAGTCGAGTCCGAGACCGCAGCCGAGTCAGGAGTCGAGTCCGAGACCGCAGCCGAGTCAGGAGTCGAGTCCGAGACCGCAGCCGAGTCAGGAGTCGAGTCGGAGACCGCAGCCGAGTCAGGAGTCGAGTCGGAGACTGCAGCCGAGTCAGGAGTCGAGTCAGAGACTGCAGCCTAGTCAGGAAACAATCACTACCAAGTCTGTACCAGGTGTGTTTGTGACATGATCATCACCTGCGGAACTTGTCCCTCATCTTGTCCAGGTCGTCTCTGGTCCGGCTGAGCTCCGCCTCCATGTAGTGACGGCTGCCCTCAAACTCCGCCTCCATGGCCTCCATCTTGTGGGTGGAAAGTGAGAGGCGGCGCCGCAGGTCCTCATTCTGCTGCTGGAGGATTCTGGGTAAAGTGAGACAGGATGCGTTTCAGTCTGGTTATGATTCTTTAGATCAGATGTGATTTAATCTGATCTGGAATCAGAACTTAATGTGAACCACAGGTCATCCATCAGCTGACTGATGAAAAACCAACTCATTCCTAAAAACTCACCTGATCCGGTCCGAGTCCGATAACGCCTCCTGAAACAGAACAGAGTCAGAACACACAGGTCACACACAGGTCTGACCTGTAACATCAAGTCACAGATCAATCAGCTGTAATCAGGTTTAAACCCGTCAATAAACCAGATAAATAACCAGAAACACCCACAAACAAATGAGGCCAAAAAATACTCCGAATACACCGAGCCACGACAGGAAGTACGCTTCTCAAACACTCCAGTCTGGATTTCAAACAGTCAACCTACTATCATCACAGAACCAACATCATCCAGAACCAGATCCAAGTTGGTTCCGAGTAACGGACCCACCATGAGATCTGAAATCAAAGTCATCTCTAGAAGACTTGAATCTCAAAACTCTGGAAAGTTCTGATCAAGTGTTCAGGTTCTTAAACTGGTCCAAACCAAACACCCAGTCAGAACCAAACAACAGAGTCCAGTATGCTCCAGAACCAGTTTAAAAAAAAACCTAAAACCAGTCAGAACCTGGTTCTAAACCAGTAAGGAACCTATAAAGATCCAGTCATCTGGTCTGATGTCACTTCTATAGTCGGTTCCTTTGGTTAAGAATGTGTCACAACAAACCAGGTGAGTGCTGATTGGTCAGAAAGCTTCAACCCATCTGATCTGAATGGTGATCAGCCCAGGGCCTGACTGATGCATTGTGGGTAACCTAGCTGAGAACCGAAGCTGCCAAATCACAAGTTTAAACCAGATGCATCCAACCAGGTTCTAGAAACTCCTCTAAACACCATTTTACAGGATGAAGTCAGAGTGAAGATGAATTCTTTAGATAAACAGGAGGAAGAGGAGGAGGAGGAGGAGGAGGAGTCTGCCCTTTGACCTACCTTGATGTGAGACACAAGGGACAGGTTAGAAAGAGGCCGTCTGTGAGAACGTTTTTTCTCCTGAGCCTCCATCTTTATTCCTGTAGTCACTTGAGGCCCCTCCCTGTGTGTGATGTCTTTAAGCCCCGCCCCATGTCTCTGCAGGGAACTGGACCAGCTGTCGGGTCTCTTCAGGGACGCTACCCAGCCGTCCCAGCGCCGAGTCCGGTCAGCTGACTGCGCCTGCTGGACTGTGGGGGCGTGGCGACGACCGTCACGGGGTGTGTGGCTCTCTCTCTGCTTGGCAGGTGACCTTCCAAGCAGCGAGAGGTGGGCGGGACTTAGGACCCGACAGGTGATCTCGTCCAGAAAGTTGGAGAACCGTACCTTCTCCTCTAAAACCTGCATCTTCCAGTTCCAGGCGTTCCTGCTGGGGGAGGGTGGAGCCAGTGACTGAGGCGGAGTCTGTGCCAGCTGCTCCACTGGGTGAGCACGCAGGATGCGGGCGGTGCTGGTGTCCAAACGCTCCACAGATTTGGACTTCCTGAGGTCATCGTAGGTGTGGTTCTGTCCCGACAAGGCCGAAGGCTTCAGGATGCCCTTGGGTCGGACGCCGTGAGCAGACATCTTGGTCCGGTGAGTCCGTCTGTCGGAACTCCTCCTCTCCCGGTAAATACTCTGGCCTTGGTGGCGAGATGCTGCAACGCCCCCTTCTGTGATTCTGTTGGTCCGTGTGGACAGGGGGGTGGGGCTACTGAAGGGTGGAGGCGGTGGAATGCAGAGGTCCGAGCTGGACAGGCTGGAGACGTCCAGCTCGCTGTCTGAGAGAGGGGGCGGTGAGGTCTGGAGCCTAGGCAGACCGCCGGGGGGGAGGTGGGTGTACTGCTGCTGTAGGGGGTACACAGGTGTGCTCAGGGTGCGTTTGTTTACCTGACTGATATCTGGCTGAAGCGCAGGTGGCGGCGGAGCAGTAGGCTGGGCGTGACGCGTCTCACGGTGCTGCGGGGGAGCCTTCCGGTACGGTTTTCTGGACGGGGCGGCACTGGACATCCTTCCTGTTCGGTCAGTCAGTCAGTCCTGTTGGGAAAACAACCAGGAAACGAGGTCGTTAGAGACGCACACGCCCGCCACCCGACCGCTCGCCACGGCGCCTCCACCTCGACTGGAGCTCCACACGATGACACAGTCCCTCAGAGAGCGGGTCGATGGTCAGCCGTCGGTCCTCATCAGCGTCAAACACAGATCGGGGTGTGTGTGTGTGTGTGTGTCTGCCTCAGGCTGCTGATTGATTCTGCTTGTTTCCAGAACAGGAAGTGCAGCTGTATCGATCTGAATCAGGCTAACGTCAGAGCTAACACGCTACATTCAGTCCAGCTCAGGCTGTCTTTGTGTACAGTGGACTCACCTGTGAACAGGTGTGTGTGTGTGTGTGTGTGTGTGTGTGTGTGTGTGTGTGTGTGTGTGTGTGTGTGTCCACCAGGATGCAGACGTACTTCAGTGTCTTTACCTGAACTCCTCCTGCAGACTTCATCCACAAAAATGAGCCAGAATCTGAATTCTAAGCTCCGCCCCCTCACCTAAAACCACACCTGCTGGCTCCGACCATCCTGATAACATCTGGGCGTAGCAGACGATGCTTCTCTGATGTCCTACACTAAACTGGCTCTGGGTGTGTGTGTGTGGTCCTGTGACCTGTCCAGGTGTAGCCCCACCCCTTTGTTAACTGCTACAGATAAGCTCCACCCCCACATTCTGATGGCATAAAGCAGGCTAGCAAAGGCCCTCCAGAGTCAGAACACGACTGGATTCTGATGGTACCGGGTCACTCGGACTCATCCTCACCTCGTGCTCTTCATCCTCTGATGTTTCTATCCTCTCAGTCTCCTCCTCCTTTTCTTCTTCCGCCTCCTCCTCTTCCTCCTGTGAGCATGTGAGTCTCCTCGCTCCTTTAATAACCTGAAACACAAAAAAAACCTCCCAACAGCTGTTCTGGAATCACCTGTTAGAGATAAAATCTGTTTCCTGTTTGACGTTTTCTATCGATCCAACCGAAGAAACTGAACCAGGCCGTCTGACGGGTAGAGATCCAGTTAAAACTGGTTCTGTTCTGAGGATCATAGAAACGGAACTTTAAGGCAAAATAACTCTTTATACGAATCCAATACACACACCAGAGTAGATCAACACACAGCATGTGTGTGTGTGTGTGTGTGTTACTGCCGCAGACAGACGACAGATGGAGTCTCTCAGCGAGCCGTAAACTCCTCATCTTCCTCACTAACCATGGTTCTAACACCTTCATCAGATCTAGCTGGAGCACTAAGAACGTTCTAGGAGTTAAAGAGTTTCCAGCACCCTAAAACAAAGCTTCACACATAAAAACCTAAACAAATTATTACTTCCTCGTCTCATAAAAGTAAATGTTTGACTGTAATGAATTTTCAGTTTGAAGTAGAAATGCTCAGGTTCTGGTTTTAGATGAGTTGTGACCTGATGATACAGACATGAACCTGATTCATCCCAAAACACTAGAAAATAACTAAATGCATTTTATTCTGATCAACTTAAAAATGATGATTCTGGATGAACGCTGAATGAATTAGCACTTAGCGATAGCGAGTTCACTAACCAAAAAATATCAACGGGTTTTAGAGTTTCAGATCAGCTGATCATCAGTGGATATTTTGGTGCATTTCTAGTTTCAAGGTCTTACAAGAACTTTCCTAAATTAAACACTTTCAAAACCTTGAATTTTTTAAATATTTAGGCATTTAAGGATTTCACCCTTAGGGACCCCGGTTAGCCCTCTAATGCGTCTGGCTCCGCCCCCCCAGCTGGACGCTGAAGCCCCTCACAGAACCAGACCTGCTTCAGGCCGAGTAAAAACATCACGTCGAGCCCAGGATGAAGCCGGTCATCACACCACTGATGTGTGCCTCACTTCCTGTCAGCATCGTCTCCTATAGAAACCGTCTAGAGCCCAGAAAACAGGCTGACGGGTGACGAGTCCAGTTTAGACGAAACCATTTTCCTCTTCATCAGAAAAACCAACATAAAACATTTAGAGTACCAAGTACCAATACCAGGAAGAGTACTGCACTTCTTAGAAGAGACGTACTGGGCAACGGCTCAGACAGGTCGGGGGGGTCATAGGTCATTTAAAGCAAGGTAGGATGTCAGCTGGCATCACTGTAAAAAAAAAAAACCAAAAAAAAAACCTTAAGGTACATTGTCCTCTAGCTTAAAGGCATACTAAGTATGCCATAGTAAGCTAGCGAGACCTAGCTTGTTTACCTGGCTACCGAGTATGGCTTTAAAGCTGCACTCGGTAGATTGGTAAACAAGCTAGCTATTTTACAGAAACATGTCTCAGAGCTCTCACCCCCCCGTCAGGTAAAATCTGTAGGCCAGCCTTCCCGCGACATGTGACCCTGCATTGCCACGGTAACCAATCAGAGCCAAACTCCAGCTGTTGAAACGTTCCCCCAGGTTTCTCCTCTTTCTACGTCCAAACGTTTTTAGTTTCCTGCTGAAAAGGTGCTTTTCTTTTTGAGACTCGGTATTTTTTCCTAAAATTGAAGCGCCAACAGCTTGGATCCTCCATTAATGCTGCTGGAGCATTTTTCAGCAGTGAGGAAGTGAGGCACTTCAGTGAGACAGACAGATGGATTGTCCAATAGTATCATTCGGTCCGAACGACATGATTGGCTGAGGTTTTTAGAGAACTGCAGGACAACCACTTATTGATTTCTTTTTTCTTATCTCCACAATATATTTATAGCTATACTATGTTAGAATGTTGTTAAGGAGGCATGAAAAAAAAAAAAAAAAACATTAAAAGCTACATTGTTTACCAAATTAACAAGTGCAGCTTTTATTTCCAATGAGCCAAATTACACAAAATGCAAAAATATATATCAGCTAAAAAATAAAAAGATGCAGAAATCATCAGATCTCTATTGTAAAAACATCATGCCGTCTATTTATTGATATGGGATGGAGAACATGTCAGGAACTACAGGATTCTTCATCATCTGATGAAGATGATCAACTAGAGGCTTCATCCAGTAGATGTAACCTGATACCTGAAGCATCAGGTGAGTCCAGGTAGCTAAAGGTCTCAGCAGCAGCTCTAAATGGTTCTCAGTGGCTCCCCCTGCTGGTAGCATCCTGACACATCAGGTCTCCTGGAGGATCTCCTCCCAGATCCTGACCAGGACATCACTGAGCTCCTGGACAGTCCGAGGTCCACCTGGTGGACCTGAACATGATGTTCTACTGGATTCAGGTCAGACCAGCATGGAGGACAGTCACTGGGATCCATTCCTTCATCCTCCAGGAACTGCCTGCATTCTCTGGGTATCATCATGGACCAGGACCCTCTGAACCAGTGAAGGTCTAACTATGGGTCTAATGGTTTCCTCCTGATACCTGATGACAGTCAGGTTCCATCGTGTCCAGCTCTGTGTTCCTCCATGGATCTGCCTCCTCAGACCAACACTGACCCACCACCAACCCCATCATGATGAACGATGTAGCAGCAGAACGTTCTCCAGACCCTTTAAGGTCTGAGACATCAGGCCCTCAGAGACATTCACACTAGTGGTCCTCTGGACGTCACCTTGTAGGACTACTTAAAGCAGTGGCTCCACCTGTAAACCCATTCCTGATTTTGGGGTCTTCTCATTGCTGCACTCATGTTTCCAGCTGCTGTCAGTCAAGTCAAAAAATTCATCAAAAAATTGTAGAAGATGTTAAAAAATGTACAAACAATAGGATGAATGTAGTATGAATGCAATGTGAATTAAAAAAAATACAAATACACAAATGGTCTGCCATGACACTTCAAAGTTAGCCTATATGACATAACAGCTTGCCACATCTGCAGCATGTCACTCTGAACCTGCAGATCAGGAAACGTTCCCACCAGCTGATTAGAACCAATCAGACCTTTAATCTCCTGCTGTTTGATGTAGAGAGCAAGCACACGATAACCGTACGGGACAGATACCCGGTGCTGGCATCGTTTACCGGGCCTGGTACTTCGGAGTGATGAGACAAAGCAAGTTGAACCCAGAACCATTTAAAACCGCTGAATAAACAGAACCACTTCCTGTTTCACTGATCACTCCTTCACAGTTCTGATAAAAACACAGAAACGGCTAAGTCAATCTGATGCGCCGCCTCCAGGAAAGGCTGACCTTTGACCTAAGCATCAGCTCTCTGAGTTTCCCCATCATGCACTGCAGACAGAAACATCAGGACTTCCGGAGTCCTGAACTGGGCTGAACTTCTCCTGCTCAGTCGGATTTAACCAAACAAAACTGAGGTTGGACGTCCAGCAGGAGTTTGACTTCCAGTAGTCTCATGGAGCTGTGGACATCTGCTCCAGATGTTTGGTCCTCCTGAGCTTCTGTATCGGACTCAGATGCAATGGTTTAGTTTCCCTGCAGTTCTCAACGTTAGGACCCCATGAGCTCAATCCGATATCAGAGTTCATGGAACCAAAGTGTGATAGAGAAAAGATTCATTTCCCATCCTCGGGATTCTGGTCCTGGAGACACTCAGAGGTTCTGGGAGATGCTGGTAGAGGTGGTGACCCCAAAATAAAACAGAATGAGAAAAAGGGCAATCGATAACCTGATAGTCTGATTGGCAGCAACCAGGTCATCTGATCAATAATTTACCTGAAACTGATCCGATAGCTTTGTGATGTTACCTGATCCAGGTAACACACCTGAGGGATTCCAGGTCAGCCTCAGACTCCATTACTGATCCATGTTAATGAAGTCCTGCAGAGACCAGGTCCGGGGCCCCCTGCAGGTCTCACCCTGCAGGTCACGCAGGCCTCTGATTGGCTGTCTGGAGCGCAGGTGTGACCACTGCGAGTGTTTTTCCATTCAGCTGTCTGTCAAGCGCAGTCACGCTGCAGCCCTCAGTGCTGTCTGCCAGGCTCTCAGAGGGGGACAAACACGACCATCACCGCGGCGTTCCGCCCGCAGTACACCGGGTCGAACCATCCCCGAACACCTCCCTCTCACCGCCTCCAACATCCCGTTAAACACAGCCGAACCGGCTCCCACCCGCCTCACGGTCTGACCGTGGCCCAGTTCCCCGCAATAACAAGCTGCACCCGCCCGCTGTCACACGGACACCAGCACCGAACACACAGACTCATCCGAGCCGCCCCGCAGCCCGCTGAGAGCTCACCTGAGAACCGGTGATCACGGCGCGGCCCGGGGCTCCACCAACCAGTCCCGGAGAAACTTCCGCCGAAGCTCTGAGCTGCTCCCCCGGTGGGGCGGACAGGGAGGGGGATCCGAACCGAACCGAGGCCCGGGAGGAGAGCTGGAGTACGGCGGTGCGGGTAGGAGAGCCAGACGCTACGGCGGCGGGGCGAACGGTGAGCGGAGAAGGAAGCTGGCGGCCGAGGAGCTCCGTTAGGCGGCAGAGGATCCGCTCAGCGCCGCTCCGAGAAAAGTTGATCCGCTGCTCCGCTCAGTTGTGGCCATCTTTACCCGCGGGGCATGACGGGTAATCCTCAGGAATCCCGGCCCGCCTTTAAACCCCCATCACGTCCTGCGCGCTGACGTCACTACTGGACGCACGGGAATGATAAATTAAAAATTAAATCAACGAAAAGTTTTTCCTCAAAAGTGTAAAAAAGGACCCGGATGTGTTTCCTAGTAGAGTAGGAGGTTCTAGTCCCGGTCTGGTCTGAGGTCAGCCCTCTGGTCCCGGTCTGGTCTGAGGTCCGTCCTCTGGTCCCGGTCTGGTCTGAGGTCAGTCCTTTGGTCCCGGTCTGGTCTCAGGTCCGTCCTCTAGTCCCGGTCTGGTCTGAGGTCAGTCCTTTGGTCCCGGTCTGGTCTGAGGTCAGTCCTTTGGTCCCGGTCTGGTCTGAGGTCAGTCCTTTGGTCCCGGTCTGGTCTCAGGTCAGTCCTCTGGTCTGAGGTCAGTCCTTTGGTCCCGGTCTGGTCTCAGGTCCGTCCTCTAGTCCCGGTCTGGTCTGAGGTCAGTCCTTTGGTCCCGGTCTGGTCTGAGGTCAGTCCTCTGGTCCCGGTCTGGTCTGAGGTCCGTCCTCTGGTCCCGGTCTGGTCTGAGGTCAGTCCTTTGGTCCCGGTCTGGTCTGAGGTCAGCCCTCTGGTCCCGGTCTGGTCTGAGGTCAGTCCTCTGGTCTGAGGTCAGTCCTTTGGTCCCGGTCTGGTCTCAGGTCCGTCCTCTAGTCCCGGTCTGGTCTGAGGTCAGTCCTTTGGTCCCGGTCTGGTCTGAGGTCAGTCCTCTGGTCCCGGTCTGGTCTGAGGTCCGTCCTCTGGTCCCGGTCTGGGGCCAGGACCAGGACCTCCTCCATCTCCTTTAGGAATAAATGCTGTTTTGTTTCTTTACATCCTCTAACAGACACATTTTCTGTAATAAATCTATTTTCATTATTGATTAATTTCATATCCATCAAACTAAACCCCCTGTCTGAGCCCTCACTTTTAATTAACCAATTAAATCAATTTAAAATCAATCAGAGCTAATAACAGAAAGCTGGAGCCTTCACTGAAATACTTAGACATTTAAAATCAACCACTGAGTATTACAGCGGACTATGAAAATGACTTTTTGGGGGTTGTTTATTCTTTTCTTTTTTTACGTAATTGTTTTTTTATTTTTGTCTTTTAAAAATTTTTACTTTTTTCTATATTGTAAAAAAAATCTTAAATAAAAGTTTCAAGTTCAGGCAGCAAATTAAAATGTGAAGCTCGCTGTCAGACATGCTCTTTTATCCAAAAAAAAAAGGCACCAAACAACTTCTCTTAAAGTAAAAAAAGTTGAATCCTCCATCCATCAGGAAGTCTGTGGGAGAAACGTCCCCCTGTTCAGGAGGCAGGCTCACCTCCAGCATCATCGTAGGCCTGGTTGCCGTGGTTACCAAGGACCCACTCCCTTCCTGTCTTCTCATCTTTCTGCTACGTTGCCGCCTCAGATCAGTTCTGTTCCTGACCCACATGTTTTAATCTCATCCTTAAAGCTGTGTTTTAAAAACACGCTTTGGGTTGAGACTCAACTAACAGAATTCCTAACAAATTTAAATATTTCTCTGTTGTGTTTCTGTTTATTATGCATCATATAAGTCCTGGTGAAATAACTTTATCTTCATAAGTATTATAATGAGTATTAATACGTGACCCTTTGGGCCACTGCCCTCCCTCAGACTGACAAACACTTAATGCACCTTCTTTAAATAGTCACACAACCATGTGACAAAAACACCTGCTGAACGATACTTAGACAACCTCAAAATACATAAAGAAGATCTATAAGTATTTGATATTTATGACAATATAAAATGTATTAGTAGAACATGTTTCTTATTTGTAATCAGAAACATCAGGTAGTAAAATCAGACATAAAACAAGGAGGACCACAGAACACCTGACAGCTGTCCAGAGCTCTAACTCCAAACTCCTCCTTTAAAGCTTTGGAGGGAACGGGTCATGTGACCCCACCACAACGTCTGGGTGGTGGAGAGCAGCAGAGACCATGGTCCGGTACCTGTTGGACCTCAGTCCAGCAGCAGATCTGGTGCTTCAGAGTGATTCTGGACTCTTTGTGTTTCCTCTTCAGATCCGATTCTCTGCCTCACCTGTGAGACACAAGAGGACAGGTGGGTCTCTTGAAGACAGCCCTCTCTCCACACACACACACACACACACACACACACACACACACACACACACACACACACACACACACACACACACACACACACACACACACACACACACACACACACACACTCTCTCTCCTGTCAGAGGACGTTTTCTGTCTCATTAACTCATCAGAGGAGCTGAAGGCGGTGACGCTAACGAGCCTCTAACGAGACAACTGGAAGAGGAAACTTTCAATGAGCTCGTTAACTGAGGAGGAGGAGGAGGGGGTGTCTGATGCAGTTGCTAGGCAACCAGAGAGTCAGCTGTTTGTTTATGCTGTCATCCTGTTTGTGCTTTTTTTTTTTTTAGGGGGTAATGTAACCTGGATTTAATTCTTTTTATCTTTTTATGTTTTATTTTTACATTGCATCTTTTATGAGCTTTTAGCAGAAAGATTGCATGTGTGTGTGTGCGTGCGTGCATGTGTGTGTGTGTGTGTGTGTGTGTGTTATATAATTATCTGAACACCTCAGATACATTTCTATTTGATCAGTCGAAGGATAAAATTATTAAATGGATGAGAAGAAAATGTTTTTATTGAACTCGTTTCGTTCTTTTGTTTCTGCAGTTTTTTGTTGCACAGGTCAGTTTGTCGTCCACCAGATGTCTCAACAGGAGGACCTTCCCTGTGTCTCTGAGGGTTTTGGACCCAACAGACACTGAAACAGTTTGTGGACACATGGACCTCCTGCAGACAGAACTGAGGGACTCTGTCGATTTGATCTGTCTTGATGTGCGGTTTCATCATCCTGTCGTCTTTTTGTCTGCTGCAGCGTCCCAGTTTCTCCTGCAGAATCATTAAACTTTCATCCGCTCTGATGTCTTTCAGGAGACGGAGTCACATTGTTAGGAAGACGAGACGTTTCTCTCAGGAGCCAAAACGAGTCAGAGGAGGATTTATCTGTCAGAGACGACTCCCTCCCTGAGCTGAATCCAAAGTACAGACACTAAAACAGAGACATGCAGCGTTCAGTTAAATGTCTCACAATGTCCAAACGTCCTTACGTCAACATGTCCTCAGAGCAAAAACTGAAATGTATTTTATTATTCGTCCTCAACAAGAAGAAAACAAAAACAAGAACATCAATGTCCTCATAGAGCAGAGATGTCCCCACAGAGTAGAGATGTCCCCACAGGGCAGAGATGTCCCCACAGAGTAGAGATGTCCCCACAGGGCAGAGATGTCCTCACAGAGTAGAGATGTCCCCACAGGGCAGAGATGTCCTCACAGAGTAGAGATGTCCCCACAGGGCAGAGATGTCCTCATAAATGTCCTCACAGAGCAGAGATGTCCTCACAGAGCCCAAATGTCCTCATAGGGCAGGGATGTCCTCACAGAGCAGAGATGTCCCCACAGAGCAGAGATGTCCCCACAGAGCAGAGATGTCCTCACAGAGCAGAGATGTCCTCACAGACTAGAGATGTCCCCACAGAGTAGAGATGTCCCCACAGAGTAGAGATGTCCTCACAAAGCAGAGATGTCCTCACAGAGCAGGGATGTCCTCACAGAGCAGAGATGTCCTCACAGACTAGAGATGTCCCCACAGAGTAGATGTGTCCTCACAAAGCAGAAATGTCCCCACAGAGCAGAGATGTCCTCACAGAGCAGAAATGTCCTCACAGAGCAGAGATGTCCTCACAGAGCAGAAATGTCCTCACAGAGCAGAGATGTCCTCACAGAGCAGAGATGTCCTCACAGAGCAGAGATGTCCTCACAGAGCAGAGATGTCCTCACAGAGCAGAAATGTCCTCACAGAGCAGAAATGTCCCCACAGAGCAGAGATGTCCTCACAGAGCAGAAATGTCCTCACAGAGCAGAAATGTCCTCACAGAGCAGAGATGTCCTCACAGAGCAGAAATGTCCTCACAGAGCAGAGATGTCCTCACAGAGCAGACATGTCCCTACAGAGCAGAGATGTCCTCACAGAGCAGAAATTTCCTCACAAAGCAGAAATGTCCCCACAGAGCAGAGATGTCCTCACAGAGCAGAAATGTCCTCACAGAGCAGAAATGTCCCCACAAAGCAGAAATGTCCTCACAGAGCAGAGATGTCCTCACAGAGCAGAAATGTCCCCACAGAGCAGAGATGTCCTCAAGCTGTTTTGTTTTTGACTGACGAGGACATTGTGTTTCTGCAGATGGTTGTTTCACTATTTTTTGTGTTGTTGTTGTGCTGATATCGTTGTCAAGTTGTAGTTGTTTTTATTGTGTTGTCTTTATTGATTGGATCGTTGCTGTGCTGTTTTTTATTGTTGTTGTTGTTGTGTTTTTGTGTGTAACAGTAAACATCAGACCAGCATCCATCTGTGAACTGATGATCTGCAGAAGCAACATGAACTCCATCAGATCACATGACCACACGCAGCAGCTGCTGGACAGATTAGCGTGTCCCCGCTGGGCGGAAAGACGAAGACAATGTCCAGCTGCTCCACAACAATGCACCCCCCACCCCCCTCCTCTGACATGATAGCTATGGGAGTAATGGGAGGAATGAAGAACACTGAGAGGTTTGAGTGTCTGCAGCTGCTGGTGTCTCTCAGACTAACTCAGAGAACCAAAGGTGTGGAGGTAGCTGCTGCTAACATCTCAGCTGCAGTTCAGAGGAACCTGAGGACCAAAACCATCTGATCCTCCATAATTAGCTTCAATTAGCAGCAGCTGATTGAACTGCAGTGGCTGCATGGTGGTGGAGTATAGGTAGTACTGTCGCTGTCTCACAGCAAGAAGGTTGCAGGTTCCACTCCCAGCTTCTGCCTCCCTGTGTGGAGTTTGCATGTTCCCTCAGTGCATGCATGGTTTCCTCCAGGTACTCTGGTGTCCCCCCACAGATCACAACATGCCTGATAGGTTAATTGTTGTACGTCACTTTGGATAAAAGTGTCTGAGAAACAAATAAATAAAAATAAACCCTGAAACAGAAGAAGATCTGGTCTTTTAACCTAAGAACTTCTGAGGTTGTGGATAATAAAAACAATGAACCATGGAAGTAATAAGGTCCAAAACCAGAACCAATTTGAATTTGATCAAAAACAGAAGGAGACACGAAGAAGGAGAGGAAACGAGGAGACAAGAGAAGAAAAAGAGACAAAGTGAGTAATGAAGGAAGGATGTGAGGGCAACACTCTGGCTCAGTTTAGTGTATAAACGTGTGTGTGTGTGTGTGTGTGTGTGTGTGTGTGTGTGTGTGTGTGTGTGTGTGTGTGTGTGTGTGTGTGTGTGTGTGTGTGTGTGTGTGTGTGTGTGTGTGTGTGTGTGTGTGTGTGTGTGTGTGTGTGTGTGTGTGTGTGTGTGTGTGTGTGTGTGTGTGTGTGTGTACGTGGTGCTGGGGGAGTCTTCAGCTGCTGTGGCGAGGGAGGGTTCAAGGCTGCCCCCCCCCTCACCACCACCATTCTTCTGGCTGGGTAAACAGAGCAGCATTGTGAGCCAGGTGGTCTGAGATGGTCCCGGTTTAGAATCTCCCAGCTGTTCCTGCTACATTTCATTCAGCAGGTTAGACCCTCATCAAGCCCTCAACACCCGGACAATACCCACAATCCCCCATATCCACCACCGTCGCTCCAACACACACTGATAGTCAGATTTAGACCCTGAGCGTGGGCACAAAGAGATCCGGTTACAGCTGAAGTCCAGAGGTCGGATCTGGAGCTCCTGAAACCTGTTACCTGTCTGACTGATGACGAATCAATGAATCAATCACTTAATCAGCATCTCTGAGATTAAAGATGAAGGACAAACAGGAAGTGGTCTGACACTCACAGTCTGACACTCAGCTAGAGTCTAACACTCAGCTAGAGTCTAACACTCAGCTAGAGTCTTACACTCAGCTAGAGTCAGACACTCAGCTAGAGTCTGACACTCAGCTAGAGTCTAACACTCAGCTAGAGTCTTACACTCAGCTAGAGTCTTACACTCAGCTAGAGTCAGACACTCAGCTAGAGTCAGACACTCAGCTAGAGTCTTACACTCAGCTAGAGTCAGACACTCAGCTAGAGTCAGACACTCAGCTAGAGTCTAACACTCAGCTAGAGTCTAACACTCAGCTAGAGTCTTACACTCAGCTAGAGTCAGACACTCAGCTAGAGTCAGACACTCAGCTAGAGTCTAACACTCAGCTAGAGTCTTACACTCAGCTAGAGTCAGACACTCAGCTAGAGTCTAACACTCAGCTAGAGTCTTACACTCAGCTAGAGTCTTACACTCAGCTAGAGTCAGACACTCAGCTAGAGTCAGACACTCAGCTAGAGTCTGACACTCAGCTAGAGTCTGACACTCAGCTAGAGTCAGACACTCAGCTAGAGTCTAACACTCAGCTAGAGTCTGACACTCAGCTAGAGTCAAACACTCAGCTAGAGTCAGACACTCAGCTAGAGTCTGACACTCAGCTAGAGTCAAACACTCAGCTAGAGTCTGACACTCAGCTAGAGTCAAACACTCAGCTAGAGTCTGACACTCAGCTAGAGTCTGACACTCAGCTAGAGTCAAACACTCAGCTAGAGTCTAACACTCAGCTAGAGTCTGACACTCAGCTAGAGTCTAACACTCAGCTAGAGTCAAACACTCAGCTAGAGTCAAACACTCAGCTAGAGTCTGACACTCAGCTAGAGTCAGACACTCAGCTAGAGTCAGAAACTCAGCTAGAGTCAGACACTCAGCTAGAGTCTGACACTCAGCTAGAGTCTGACACTCAGCTAGAGTCAGACACTCAGCTAGAGTCTGACACTCAGCTAGAGTCTGACACTCAGCTAGAGTCTAACACTCAGCTAGAGTCAGACACTCAGCTAGAGTCTGACACTCAGCTAGAGTCAAACACTCAGCTAGAGTCAGAAACTCAGCTAGAGTCAGACACTCAGCTAGAGTCTAACACTCAGCTAGAGTCTAACAAACTCAGCTAGAGTCTGACACTCAGCTAGAGTCAGACACTCAGCTAGAGTCAGAAACTCAGCTAGAGTCAGACACTCAGCTAGAGTCAGACACTCAGCTAGAGTCAGACACTCAGCTAGAGTCTGACACTCAGCTAGAGTCTAACACTCAGCTAGAGTCAAACACTCAGCTAGAGTCTGACACTCAGCTAGAGTCAGACACTCAGCTAGAGTCAGAAACTCAGCTAGAGTCAGACACTCAGCTAGAGTCTAACACTCAGCTAGAGTCTAACACTCAGCTAGAGTCTGACACTCAGCTAGAGTCAGACACTCAGCTAGAGTCAGACACTCAGCTAGAGTCTGACACTCAGCTAGAGTCTGACACTCAGCTAGAGTCAGACACTCAGCTAGAGTCAGACACTCAGCTAGAGTCTGACACTCACAGTCTAACACTCAGCTAGAGTCTGACACTCAGCTAGAGTCTAACACTCAGCTAGAGTCAAACACTCAGCTAGAGTCTGACACTCAGCTAGAGTCAGACACTCAGCTAGAGTCAGAAACTCAGCTAGAGTCAGACACTCAGCTAGAGTCAAACACTCAGCTAGAGTCAGAAACTCAGCTAGAGTCAGACACTCAGCTAGAGTCTGACACTCAGCTAGAGTCTGACACTCAGCTAGAGTCAGACACTCAGCTAGAGTCAGAAACTCAGCTAGAGTCAGACACTCAGCTAGAGTCAGACACTCAGCTAGAGTCAGAAACTCAGCTAGAGTCAGACACTCAGCTAGAGTCTGACACTCAGCTAGAGTCAAACACTCAGCTAGAGTCAGAAACTCAGCTAGAGTCAGACACTCAGCTAGAGTCAAACACTCAGCTAGAGTCAGAAACTCAGCTAGAGTCAAACACTCAGCTAGAGTCTGACACTCAGCTAGAGTCAGACACTCAGCTAGAGTCAGACACTCAGCTAGAGTCTAACACTCAGCTAGAGTCTTTGGTCTTTCAGGTGGACCTGGTGGTTTCTTGGATTTCTCACACAGAAAACTAAATCAGAACAATGAGGTTTTCATAAACCACATGATTGATCTGGACAGATGTGTTCTGGTTCTGCTGTGGATGGATTCAGGATTTTGAGACTGGAGGGATCTTGTTTTTCAGTCGCTCGTTTGTCAGGATTATTTGTCTCTGAGCTTTTGAAAAACATTTAAAAGCACCACCTCGTTCCAGGAGGGACGAGTCCGGACCTGCTGGGCCCGCCGGGCCAAGAGGCAGCTCCGGGTCTGAATGCAGATATGAATCAGTTACAGCAGCTTTATAACAAACAGACCAGAAGGAGACGGAGCTCCTGAAGCTCGCAGATCAGAGGAGGTCTGATTCAAGTCAGAGAGGACGGAACCACCTCCTGAAGGTCAGACACCAGAACAGGAACTCTATCAGAACAAGATTTTTTCTCAGGATGCTGAATGGTCTGGTCCTGGTGTCAGGGTTTTGATCCAAGAGCAGGTTCTGGGTCTCAGGGTTCTGGTCTCAGAATATTGGTCTCAGGGCACTGGTCTTAGGGTTCTGGTCTCGGGGTCCTGGTCTTAGGGTACTGTTCTCTGGGTTCTGGTCTCGGGGTTCTTGTCTTGAGGTTCTGGTCTCAGGGTCCTGGTCTCAGGGCACTGGTCTTAGGGTTCTGGTCTTAGGGTTCTGGTCTTAGGGTACTGGTCTCAGGTTTCTGGTCTCAGAGTCCTGGTCTTAGGGATCTGGTCTTATGGTTCTGGTCTCAGGGTTCTGGTCTCAAGGTTCTGGTCTCAGGGTCCTGGTCTCAGGGTCCTGGTCTCAGGGTTCTGGTCTTAGGGTACTGGTCTTATGGTTGTGGTCTCAGGGTTCTGGTCTCAGGGATCTGGTCTTTGGGTCCTGTTCTCAGGGATCTGGTCTTATGGTTCTGGTCTCAGGGTTCTGGTCTCAGGGTCCTGGTCTTTGTGTTTCTGACAGGATGAAGATTGTTCTTCATCTTCACTGCTCACCTGGGACCGACCCACTCTGGCAGCTTACAGTTCGGCTCTTCCCACACACCAGCTCTGTGTGTGTGTGTGTGTGTGTGTGTGTGTGTGTGTGTGTGTGTGTGTGTGTGTGTGTGTGTGTGTGTGTGTTGGGGTCGCACCCTGCAGTGGGGGAATGTTTCCTCCTCGACAGTCGCTTCAGATTCAAACTCACAGTGAGAGGAGCAGAGTGTTGGTCCATGACTGAGTCTGAGTTAGCATGTGTGTGTTGGTGTGTGTGTGTGTGTGTGTGTGTCTTGGGAGTTGTGTGTTAGTGTGTGTGTAAAAATTGAGCGCTCAAACTGGCAGACAGCTGAAGATTCAGGAGTTTTTACAGCAAGAAGAAGGAAAGAGTCAGCTGAAGGTATGGAGTGTGTTTGTGTCTTCACCAGCTGTTCCAGAAACACAGAGCGTCCTGGAGATGGTCTTCTAGTCTTTAGCTGATGGAGATGGTCTTCTAGTCTTTAGCTGATGGAGATGGTCTTCTAGTCTTTAGCTGATGGAGATGGTCTTCTAGTCTTTAGCTGATGGAGATGGTCTTCTAGTCTTTAGCTGATGGACATGGTCTTCTAGTCTTTAGCTGATGGAGATGGTCTTCTAGTCTTTAGCTGATGGACATGGTCTTCTAGTCTTTAGCTGATGGAGATGGTCTTCTAATCTTTAGCTGATGGAGATGGTCTTCTAGTCTTTAGCTGATGGAGATGGTCTTCTAGTCTTTAGCTGATGGAGATGGTCTTCTAGTCTTTAGCTGATGGAGATTGTCTTCTAGTCTTTAGCTGATGGAGATGGTCTTCTAGTCTTTAGCTGGTGGAGATGGTCTTCTAGTCTTTAGCTGGTGGAGATGGTCTTCTAGTCTTTAGCTGATGGAGATGGTCTTCTAGTCTTTAGCTG
>SSNR01000184.1:604897-685433 GCA_006937965.1 Callopanchax toddi
GGGGGGGGGGGGGGGGGGGGGGGGGGGCTCTCTGCGTTAACCGTGCTTTAAATAAACCAACGCCGTTAAAGGGGCTTTGCTTGTTCTTTATTTCAATATGTTTTAATGTATTCAGATCTTTATTTTTAATGTTTTAGTTTCATAGATGTTTCAAATAGTTTTTATATTTTTTGTTTTTGAAGTTTTATTTTGATTTTTAGGAGTTTTATAAAAAGTTTTTAAAGATATTTTAATGTTTCTTTACTTCAGATTTCTTTAGATATTTTTATTAGTTTTTTTTTTTAGATGTTATTAATGATTTATAGAACACAGCAAAAACTGGAGTGTTGATTTAACTCCTACAGAGTTGATTCCAACACTTTTTCTGGGTTTATATAGCTCTACACTCTTCAGAGTTAAATTAACACTTTTAAAATAGTTAAATAATTAACACTGTGACAGAGTTCCTTGTTTTACTCCAAAAACAGAGTTAAAGTAACACTGCAGGATTAAACGGGTAACTCTGCTCTGAGTTACTTTGGTAACACAAAAAACTACTGCACTCAGTGTTAAATTAAACTCCCTTAAGTGTTAACTATCTAATCTAAAAAAGTTACCTAATTATAATAATTTATTACAATATGCAAATTAGTTTTAAAATGTTTATTTTGTATGTTTTAACCTGGTAAATGACAGTAAAATATACAAACTTTTATTAGTAACACAGCTTTAAATATGAAATGGGTTGATAAAACATTTTTAAAACACACATTTCTTCACTAATCACTCTGTGTTCATAAAGACCGTCTGTAAAAAGCTTCTGTCAACATAAAAATATGATATTCTGCTGTTTGACCAAACACTGGCATTTCTTCTTAAATCACACAGCAGACCAGTCGTTTTATGTTCTTTACACCACAAATTTTACAAAAGCGGTCAAATGATGCATTTCAACAAAGCAGGCTCTCAGCAGCAAGTCAACAGTTTCCAACTACAGAGAGTTGTATTTTTACTGCATCAGTTTAGGTGTTTGATAAATGCTGGAGAAAACTACTCGCCATGTTTAGTCACTGTGTAGAACACAGTGTGAAGAGGGACATGGAGCCATTTTTAACAGTTTTCAAAGTTCAAGCAGGTGGGCGGAGCTTATTTACCTCTCTGTAGAGTTAAAACACACTGGTGCAATCAACTCTTTGAATTAACTCCAACACTGAACACCATTTGACTCTGAATGTGTTAATTAACACTTGAAGAGTTGAAATCAACTCTGAAACATTTAACCCTGACATTTCAACTCTCCAGTTTTTGCTGTGAAGTTTTACATTTTAAATGTTTTGATGTTTTTAGAAGTTTTGACTCTTTTATGTTTTTATTATTTCATTAAGAGAACTGAGCCTGAAGCCCTTTTATTTGGTTATTTGTTCTGATTATTTGGTTTCTTCCGGTTCGTTCTGGGTCCGTTTGGAGCTGCAGAGTCTTCCTCACTCAGTGATGAAGCTTCTGGGTGTGGTTTCGCTGGTGGAGACTCTGAACCTGCAGCTGCTCCTCATCACGTCGTTTTTGTGTCACATTTTGTTTGATTTGTGTTACTTAACAACACAAACAGTTTTCTGATCTGATTCCAGATCAGCTGCTCTCTGCTGGAACGTGAGCCGACAGCAGTTTGACCTTTGACCCGCGACAGCCGCCGTGCCGCGTGCCGACTGCCACGCGGCCTCAGCTCGGTGTTGAGGCGTCTGGTCAGCTCGCCGTCTGTTGTTCCAGCAGCTCGTCTCGAGTTGCACAATCAGATTCTTCTGTTTCAGTCTGAAAATACTCCAACACTCGATCCACTTCAGGGTCACATGACCTGCAGTCAGAGCTGCCTCAAGGTCAGAGGTCAAAGTCTAAACAGAGAGAAAATATTCCAGTAACTCTGACAGGAATTTAACAGTCCTCTGCAGATCAGAGCTGAGACGTCCTTCGGGAGCAGATGATCAGTTTTATGTGACACCGTTGCTTTAAAACCCTTAATCACCTGTTAGAGGAACCAACCAATGAGACGACGGATCCTAATGGGATGCAAACAGTTCTCTGAAATGCAAAAGAAACCCAGAAACTTTATTTACAACTTTCTGTTTTCAGCTTTAAGTCTGAACTGATCTGGAATCTGTTGCTCTAAGAGTTCATAGGATCTACAGCAATGTGCTTCAGATGATCATAAATGTATTAAAACACAAAAAATCAGCATCACAAACCATAAAACCAAACAAAAAAAGAGAAATTCATCTCTTAAAAATGGGACCGTAAAACTAAATCAAAGAGTCAAAATTAAAAAGTTCAGATCAAAACGAGATAAAACCAACCTCTTATGAGAAGAGAAGAGAAGAGAAGAGATCTTCTCCCATCAGCTGGTTGATCAGGGACAGGGTGTCACCAGGTCCATCAAAGAACCACTGATAGCTCTGTTAGATGACCTTTGACCCTGAGAAAACACCCCCGTCACAGGGAGCTGAGTACTTTACTGAGTCTACTGTTAAAGGCACACTATGTCACTTTTTCCTATTTTAAACTTTTTCCTTGATCCAGTCTGATCTAATCTGATCCAGTCTGATCTAATCTGATCCAGTCTGATCTAATCTGATCCAGTCTGATCTAATCTGATCTAATCTGATCTACCGGTAATCTGATCCAGTCTGATCTAATCTGACCCAGTCTGATCTAATCTGATCCAGTCTGATCTAATCTGATCCAGTCTGATCTAATCTGATCCAGTCTGATCTAATCTGATCCAGTCTGATCTAATCTGACCTTTACAGGTTCATAAAAGTCCCTCAGCCCATCTGCTGCTTGGATCCAGAATACCACGTTTGTAACTTCTGAGTCTCTGGTCCGGTGCCCTGAAGTCTCACAAAGTCACGTATCTCAGAGGGTTAGGCTAACCCAATGTGGCTAGCTGCTATGCTAGCTCCGGAGTGTTTTTAGCTCATGATTCCTGATTTTTCCCATCTCTCCCTGCTTGAACAGCTGATTTCTTTGACTGAGTGATGAACCGCTCCAGTAGAAAGCAGTGAAGGCTGAGGAGACATTTAACAGGTAGATTTAGGGCTTTCTGAGCAGAAACGATGCTAACATTTTTACAGCAGTGAGTTAAAATGGACACTAGGAGGTTTCAGAACTGCGTAGTAGGCCTTTAAGGCCAATTCATCCTCCATGAGAAGAAAGAACTTTGTTCTCGCTGGGGGTCTTCAAGAACAAAATGACGTCATTTTGTTCTCGCAGACCCAGTTCGGCAGCGCTAACGTCTTGTTCTGGTGCACATCGGCTGAGCAGAACGTTTTTCTGCAGGACGTCTGAGAACAACTGCTGTGATTGGTCAGAAAGGGGGAATGAGCGTGGTTGGTGCAGGTAGAGGTTGACATTGATGTAACTTTTTCTCCGGTGCCTGCTGTGCTAGGATTTACCGGGGCAAACTCTCGTGGCCCGTGTTGGTCCCGGACCAGCGAAGACGGATCGTTTTAATCTGCACACACACACACACACACACACACACACACACACACACACACACACACACACACACACACCTGTATGACACATCGCTGAGTTCTCGGCTCAGGGAGAATGAATGATCCGTGCCGAAACCTATTTTTTCTTGTTCTCTGAGCTCCTGCTTCTCATGGAGGATGAATTGGCCTTAGTCTGGTCCATCAGTCAAGAGTCTCAGATCAGCTGGTCCTAGTCGGTCCTGGACTGGATCAACCAATTCATTTCATTGTTAATGACTTCAGACCTTTATTTTGACACGACTCAGTAGCTTCCTGTCTCTTATTCTGACAGGTTTTATCAACTTCCGGTCTCTGACCTGTCCTTCTCTTCCTCTTCCTACAGGAAGTGACTGCAGCTGTAACGCCACCAACAGCCGCTGTGACGAGTTCGGAGTCTGCAGGTGAGACTTCCTTGGTTCCTGGTCTGGGGGTCCTGGATCTTTAGTCCAAAGTTTCCTGGACTTCCTGTGAGTCAGAAGCACAGCTTTGACCTAGTAGAGTCCAACCGGACCCAGATGAGCCCAGATTCAGGACTGAGGGAAGGCTAGTTGTGCTACTTCCTGTCTGACTGTCTGCTTGCTCCCAGATGCGACCCCGGTTGGGACGGTGACCTCTGTGACCTCTGTGTGCCGATGCCTGGATGTGTCCACGGTTCCTGCCTACAGCCGTGGCAGTGCACCTGTGGACCGGGCTGGGGGGGGCGTTTCTGTGACAAAGGTGAGACAGAGACAGAGACAGACGGCTGCAGTTCGGTGTTTTTACCTTTTCCGTTTGTTTTTGAGGCAAAGTGATTTCTTGGCATGTTTCCCGTCAGATCTGAGCGTGTGCTCGCAGCAGCAGCCGTGTCACAACGGCGCCACCTGTGTGATGGAGGACAACGGAGACTTCACCTGTCTGTGTCCTGAAGGGTTCCAGGGACCTACCTGCCAGGGGCGGACCGGCCCCTGTCACCGGAGGAGGTGACTGACCTGACCCTCAGAGAAACGACCATCTCGACCTGAGCAGCAGAAGATTGTTCTGATTGGTTGTGAACAGAATCTATTGATCTGGTGATTTAAGTTGTTCTTCTGTCCTGCAGGTCTCTGTGTAAAAATGGCGGTCAGTGTGAAGACGCCGACGGCTTTGCGGCGGCCCCGACGTGTCGCTGCCTGGCCGGTTTCACGGGGCTGCGCTGTGAGACCGACGTGGATGACTGCCTGATGACGCCGTGCGCCAGCGGCGCCACCTGTGTGGATGGAGTCAACCGCTTCTCGTGCCTCTGCCCTGCTGGTTTCACCGGCCGCTTCTGCACCGTCAACGAGGACGACTGCGTGAGCCGGCCCTGCCTGAACGACGGCCGCTGCCTGGACCGGGCCGGAGGCTTCCACTGCGTCTGCCGACCCGGCTTCACCGGAACCACCTGTGAGACGCCACCGAGCCTCAGCAATGCCAGCAGCAACGCCAGCAGCAACGCCAGCAGACCTGGATGGACAACGCCGGACTGGGATGCTGGTCGTCATGACGACAGGCCACTAAAGGTGACTGTGAGCGAGCGTGGTGGCGCCGGCCTCTCAAACCTGCAGCTTGTCATCGTTCTGGTGCTGGGGGGTGTGACTCTGGGAGTGGTGGCGTTGACCGCCGCCCTCCTCTTGCAAGGCCGCTACAGGAACTGTGGCCACGCCCCCTGCTGGTCATCGTCACAAGGAGGCGACTCAAGAGGCCAGCGAGTGGCGTGCAGTGAGCCGGAGAGTCAGATCAGCTTTCTGAATGCAGCAGAACCACAGAAGAAGAAACTTAATGTGCAGGAGATTCAGACTTAGTTAAGAGGTCAAAGGTCATCATCACAGTGACAGCATGCAGTTCGCTGCTTTTACCCAAGATGCCTCTGTAGCTGCCAGAAGGTCACATGAGCCAATCAGAACTTTATTCACTCATCAGTAACTGATGAGGAGTTTCAGTCGACACTCAGGAACTGCGACCTGAATGGACGTCGTTGCCATGACAACCCAGCTGAAGCTCATCGTCTGACAGCGTGTTCGGTGTTGTGTTGCTTCAGGAACTTTATTCAGACGATACCAAAGTTCTGGCATTGAGTCCATTCAGCTGCTTCCTGTGTAGAAGTAGACCGAACCAGGACTTTGGACTATGGAGAGCCAAAACTGGTTCAGGAACCAGAACCGAACCAACTCTGTGTCGGTGAGAAAATCCACAGACTAATTGGGTCAAACCATCTGAAGGAGAAACGTTTCGTTGTTCGGGTTTCTGAGTGTTGACTGATTTAATCCAAACCAGCAAACAGGCTGTAAATACTGTAAATAATTATTTATTGTGTTGTGTTCTAAACGTGTTCCGCCTACATGGATCGACAGCTAATGGTTCCTATCAGACAATAAAAGAAACCAGTTTAATACCAGTCTGAAACCAGTTTAAAACCAGTCTGAAACCAGATTAAAACCAGTCTGAAACCAGATTAAAACCAGTCTGAAAACAGTTTAAAACCAGCCTGAAACCAGATTAAAACCAGTCTGAAACCAGATTAAAACCAGTCTGAAACCAGTTTAATACCAGTCTGAAACCAGATTAAAATCAGTCTGAAATCAGTTTAAAACCAGTCTGAAACCAGATTAAAACCAGTCTGAAACCAGTTTAATACCAGTCTGAAACCAGTTTAAAACCAGTCTGAAAACAGTTTAAAACCAGCCTGAAACCAGATTAAAACCAGTCTGAAACCAGTTTAAAACCAGTCTGAAACCAGTTTAAAACCAGCCTGAAACCAGTTTAAAACCAGCCTGAAACCAGTTTAAAACCAGCCTGAAACCAGTTTAAAACCAGCCTGAAACCAGTTTAAAACCAGTCTTAAACCAGTTTAAAACCAGCCTGAAACCAGTTTAAAACCAGCCTGAAACCAGTTTAAAACCAGTCTGAAACCAGTTTAAAACCAGTCTGAAACCAGTTTAAAACCAGTCTGAAACCAGTTTAAAACCAGTCTGAAACCAGTTTAAATCCAGTCTTAAACCAGTTTAAAACAGCCTGAAACCAGTTTAAAACCAGTCTGAAACCAGTTTAAATCCAGTCTGAAACCAGTTTAAAACCAGTCTGAAACCAGTTTAAAACAGCCTGAAACCAGTTTAAAACCAGTCTGAAACCAGTTTAAAACCAGTCTGAAACCAGTTTAAAACCAGTCTGAAACCAGTTTAAATCCAGTCTGAAACCAGTTTAAATCCAGTCTGAAACCAGTTTAAAACAGCCTGAAACCAGTTTAAAACCAGTCTGAAACCAGTTTAAAACCAGTCTGAAACCAGTTTAAAACCAGTCTGAAACCAGTTTAAATCCAGTCTGAAACCAGTTTAAAACCAGTCTGAAACCAGTTTAAATCCAGTCTGAAACCAGTTTAAATCCAGTCTGAAACCAGTTTAAAACCAGTCTGAAACCAGTTTAAAACCAGTCTGAAACCAGTTTAAATCCAGTCTGAAACCACTTTAAAACCAGTCTGAAACCAGTTTAAAACCAGTCTGAAACCAGTTTAAATCCAGTCTGAAACCAGTTTAAAACCAGTCTGAAACCAGTTTAAAACCAGTCTGAAACCAGTTTAAAACCAGCCTGAAACCAGTTTAAAACCAGCCTGAGACCTGCAGAAAAACCTGAACCAGTTCCAAACCTTGGTGGTCTTACTACCATAATTGAAGACCATCAAGTTCCATCAAAATCTGACCCAAACCAGTGTAAACCAGTCTACAGCTGGGGTCAGACTGTCTCGGTACTGGTTTGGACCGACGTCAGACCTGTTGTTTTAGACTTTGTGATGTTCTGTTGCGTCATCAGGTTCTGGCTCCTGGAACAGAAGCATGTTTCTGACAAACGACATGTTGATGAACGAGTTTCATTAAACAAGCCTACACACTCAGTGTTACTCCTTAAGCTCCGCCTTCTGAAAGCCCAGGGCTGCTCTGATTGGTCAGAACAGGACAGCTTTTTGAAAATACTTGGTGATGATGTCATCAAGTAATAAATAAATCTGGAACTAGAAAGGAGCAGAACATTTCCCCTACAGACAGGAGAGAGTCATGATTTACCTGTTCAGGTGTTTGTTGTGCAGCAACAGACCAATCACAGTCTACTTTTACAAAGCTGTAAACAGTTTATTATTGTGACATCATAGCAGCAGAACAAGTCAATAAAGGTACATTCATCAGAAACAACACACCTGTGGAAAAAAACCACATGTCAGCAAGCCCCTCCCCCCATGCTACCTCACACCATGCAGAGAGCACGTGATTGGCTGTAAGCCGTCAAGTAAAGTGAAGTGCAAAAAAACAAACATTCAATCCAGGAAGTGAGGACACTAACAGGAAGTGAGTTTGATTGTGGGAGGGGTCACATCTCAGTCTCAGCCAATAAGCTCTCACCTAGACCTGATGTCAGCATGACCAGATGGGGTCCGGAGTCTGTGGGGTCAAAGAACGACACGTTTAGACCTGCAGACTGGGTTTCTGGTTCCAGACCACCAAGATCACATCATCAACTTCAGACCAGGTTATCGAAATCAGCCAATCAGGAAAGAGTCTGTCACAGTTGTTAATATTTAAAGGAACAACACAAACGTGCTGCTTTTCATAAGAAACTGGTCCAGAAACAGAACTTTAGAACCCTGACCCTAGACCAAGGATCACTGACCCCAGTCCTCCAGGGATCACTGACCCCAGTCCTCCAGGGATCACTGACCCCAGTCCTCCAGGGATCACTAACCCCAGTCCTCCAGGGATCACTAATCCCAGTCCTCCAGGGATCACTGACCCCAGTCCTCCAGGGATCACTGACCCCAGTCCTCCAGGGATCACTAACCCCAGTCCTCCAGGGATCACTGACCCCAGTCCTCCAGGGATCACTGACCCCAGTCCTCCAGGGATCACTGACCCCAGTCCTCCAGGGGTACCATTCTGCAGATTGTAGCGGTTTCCTGCTCCAGAGTCTAAATGACTGAATAATTAACAGGTTTCTACAGACCTGATCGTGGTGAGGACGTTGACTCAGGTGTATTGGAGCAGGAAACTCAGGAGTTGGTGATCCCTGCCCAAGACCCTCGGGATAGTTCCCTCTATTTCCAGTGTTTGTACTAAGCTAACAGTTCTCTGTGTGCCAAGCTAAGCTAACAGTTTCCCTCTCCTGCCAGTATGTGCTAAGCTAACGATTCACCTCTGTTTCCAGTGTTTGCGCTAAGCCCAGCTAGTTCAGTCAGCTCTCTCAAGCACCCCAATCTGACACGGATCTGTTTTCTACACAATCTATTAAAGTCCAAGTTTCTGTGGTTTCCTAGGAGATCAGTTTAGATATTTAGAAGAATCAAATTTCCATCACAGCCGCAGTGAGCGTCATAAACGTGAGCTGGAGTGGACATCGAGCAACGTGTCGCATAAACAAGGCAGGAATCAAGCTGGTTAATGAACATGACCACCTGCTTCTTGCTTGTTGTCTGAAACGTAAATGCTCTTTTTCAACTTATCTTCTGAGTCCTGGCACAATGCATTATGGTCTATTCCTATCGATGTGCACAGTGTCTGGACACTACTATTATTGTACCACGTGACACGTTTCAGGGCCCTTTGTAGTGGAAACATTGCAGTGAGTGTTCCATCACCAATACAAAATGGCTGACTCAATATATAGTGCTCTGTATAGTGAATGAGAGGACATTTTCAAAATTTTCAGTGGACAGATAGGTCAGCTAGCTCCATTTGATAAGCTAGCTCAGCTAGCTTAGCTTCGATTAACCACATTATTTCTCTTTCTGCGGTTTAAAACATTTTTACCTGTTTAATCAGAAACTACATAAAGAAAACCTGCTTTGAGCTACGTACTGTAGCTACCGTAGCTTAGCTGAGCCAGAGGTTAGACTGGGGTTAGGCTTGGTGTTGGGAATGTGTCTAAAGTTCTGGTTTGAATAAATATCAATGAAATCTCATTTTATTCATGAAGCTTTTTAAATCGTGAGTTTTGAGCTCGTTCGCTCTGAGATTGGAACGGTAGATTTCACTCTTTATTTTTTGTAACGTCAGATTTATTTCTACCTGTATGGAGTCATTCAGTGAGAATGAAGACCAGCACCAGGACCCCAGAACCCACAGCTGAGTAGAACCACAGTAGATGACCAACGCTGCAGGTTTCACACAGACCACAAAGCTCCTACTGTTACGGAGGACACCTAAACACCACACAGGACAAAGGACCAGCTCTGTTTTGGGCCCACAGGAACCAGAACCAACAGAACCAGTCTGGTAAACTGAAGGAGGAGGAAACCTGTTTTACTACATCTGGACTGGGTTTATTTAGTCTGGTCTAGCTGTTTACTGGGAGGACTGGTACTGTGTGTGAGTGGAGGGGTGTTCAGCCCTTACTGCTGTGGGGGAGCCAGGCAGGGGGATGGTACTTGTCTCTGATTGGCTGCAGAGCACTGCTTAAGGCGGAGCCTCTCAGTTGGGGCGGAGCCTCTCTGTCATCGTCATCCTCTCCTTCAGACAGCAGGTCACTGATCTGCTGCTGCAGCTCTGGACTGATGTCGTTCTCAGCCAGAATCAGAACCCTCAGGCTGGTCGGGTAGTTCTCCACCATGTCCAGGAAGACCTGCACACAGACAACTCCTGAACACACTGAGCAGGACAGAGGACACTGGAGGTCAGTGTCTCCTCCTGCTGGGCAAGCTGCTGAACTACAGACTCAATCAAATCCAGAGGCTCCTGATTGGTTCACTCTGTGGTTGGTTTGAGAATGAGAACATCCTGCAGATGAGGATGATGGTGATGAGATAAACAGAATATGGAGTGCTGTGATTGGTTAACCTGTGCTGACTGGTTGGTCAGTCCAGTTCCTTCCAGGTCCAGCACTTCCAGGGTTCTGCTGGATGCCACAGCGACTGCCAGCATTGTGGCGATTTGGTCTCCTAGAGACAGAACCAGAACTAGAGGATCCACAAAGCTCAGAATTAAAACAAGGAATGTGCTGTTGTCATGGTGATGGAGATGCTGTTACCCAGCGGGTTGTAGTCCAGGTTCAGAACTCTGAGCTGTGAGCTGTGGGCCACGGCGATGGAGAGCCGGGCCCAGCCTTTGGAGCTAATTCCTGGGTTAGCGCTGAGAGTCAGCTCCCTGAGACCTGCACACACACAAACACACACACTGACATGCCAATAACAGGTGAGTCACATGCAGGTAGCACCCCACATGTTGGGCGGACGTAGCTCAGTAGGGAGAGCATTCGTCTTGCAACTGACGCCATTTTGTTCTCGGAGACCCCCAGCGAGAACAAAGTTCTTTCTTCTCATATAGAGTATGAATTGGGCTTAAGTAACAGGTGAGTAACAGGCACCAGGTGAGTAACAGGTAACAGGTGAGTAACAGGTAACGGGTGAGTAACAGGTAACAGGTGAGTAACAGGTAACAGGTGAGTAACAGGAAACAGGTGAGGAACAGGAAACAGGTGAGTAACAGGTAACAGGTGAGTAACAGGTAACAGGTGAGTAACAGGAAACAGGTGAGTAACAGGAAACAGGTGAGTAACAGGTAACAGGTGAGGAACAGGAAACAGGTGAGTAACAGGTAACAGGTGAGTAACAGGTAACAGGTGAGTAACAGGAAACAGGTGAGTAACAGGAAACAGGTGAGGAACAGGTAACAGGTGAGTAACAGGAAACAGGTGAGTAACAGGCACCAGGTGAGTAACAGGTAACAGGTGAGTAACAGGTACCAGGTGAGTAACAGGTAACAGGTGAGTAACAGGAAACAGGTGAGTAACAGGCACCAGGTGAGTAACAGGCACCAGGTGAGTAACAGGTAACAGGTGAGTAACAGGTACCAGGTGAGTAACAGGCACCAGGTGAGTAACAGGCACCAGGTGAGTAACAGGTAACAGGTGAGTAACAGGTACCAGGTGAGTAACAGGAAACAGGTGAGTAACAGGCACCAGGTGAGTAACAGGTAACAGGTGGGTACCGTGTGAGTAAATGGAGAGTAACTGGTCAGTAACTGGATGTAACAGGTGAGTAATGATTTTGTAGTTGTTGAGTAATAGGTGTGTTTTTGAAAGTAATAGGTCAGTAACAGTGAGTAACGTGATTAACAGTTTAGAAACTAGTATATTACTGGTAAATAATGGATAAGTAATAGTTTAGTAACTGGTAAGTAATGGGTTAATAGGTGAGTAATAATAGGTGTGTAACAGTTTAGAAACAGGCGATGTGAGTGTGTGGAGAACCTGAGTCTGACATGATGCTCCCCTCAGCAGCTGCTGACCTTTTTAATATTCAGTGTCTTTAATGACTGTAACCAGAACCGAGTCCTCGGGTGACACCTGGACTCGTGGTAGTCATGCTGTTGTTAAAGGGAACCGAGTTGCTTCAGGTGATGTTTTTCTGTTTAATATCAGAGAATTCTGAAACAGAACTTTTAGTTTGATGTATAAATGAATAAACATAAACGTTCTTACCGGACTTGGCGCCGTCCGGCGGCAACATCCCACAGATCAGAGCCAGCGCCTCGTCCCCCAACATGCAGTCTCCCAGATCCAGGCAGACCAGTGCTGGGTGGGTGGACAGGGCCGGGTTCAGGGTCACCAGGCCCGCGTCCAGCAGCGGGCTGCCATGGAGGCTGGAGGGACGGGGACAAAGTGTCACAGACTGTCCCATCACCCATCAGCCAATCAGAATTTAGTCTACTCACAACAGGGTCTGCAGGGACCGGTTGGTCTTCAGGGCGTCGGCTAGGTGGCGCGTGCGGCTGATGCTGGAGACCACACCCAGATTCAGGTTGAGTTGTGCCAGCGAACTGGACTCTGCCACGCTGCGGCAGACCCGTCCAAAGTCCCGGTCTGAGAGCTGACAGCCGCGGACGGACAGCAGGCGGACTCCTTCCTCCTTCAGACTCTCACAGATGTCCTGGACCTCGGCTGGGGAGAGCAGCTCCCCGGTGATCTGGATGGAGGCTGGAAGCATCTGGACACCTGGGAGGACTGCGGGGACGGGAAGACACACGATGGATGACCTGACTGCTGGATTTTGCATCCACAAAACAGCAAAGCAAGCAAACCTTGTTTCTGCTCATTTTCAGCTGCTGGTTCACGGAGTTTTACACAAAAACGGATAAAACTCATGTTGTAACCTAAACATTTCAGGTCTTCTTCTATGGTGTGACATGGCAGGCGTCACACAGAATGCTACCTTCTGTTAAAGAGCGTGGAAAATTTGACGTCCCATTTTTAAAAATTTAGCTCTGGGAAAAGCCTCACAGTCCTCTAAATACTGGTCCACGACCCACTTTGGGTCATGACCCAGCAGTTGAGCATCACAGCTGGCTGAGATGAGATGAGGCTCTCTAGCGCCACCACTTGATGGTGGTTGTGGTTTAATCAGACTTGTGTTTCTGTGTTGGTGACCTGTGGTGACCTACTCTACTGTCTCAGGTTCTAACGGGTCCATCTTCTATAAAATACACGTCACAGGTGGGGCTGGTGGGTCCCAGAGCCACCAGGTGAGAACCACTGATCTAGATCAGATTCAGGACCAGATCAATGAGTCCTGACCACTAAGGTGGACCAGATCTCAAACACCAAGTCCTGGTTCAGACCAACAAGTCCGGTCCAGCTGGTCCACCTATAGAACCGAATGATCTCAAGTAAACAAAAAAGTAAAGAATCAATAATGATCCAGAATCAGCTGATCTGATTGAATGGATCCAACAGAAAACCATCAATATTCAGATCAGCTGATTGATCTCTCTGATTGGCTACAATTAAATAATTAATTAACCTGATAAGGATCGATCAGCGTGCACAGGAAGAGTCCAGACTGTCACGCGCTGATGTCATCATTCCATGATCCCCCGCAGGCCAAGCTCCGGTTCTGATCCAAAGCAGCGGGACTCGGAACCGATCGATAGGAGTATCGATCCGATTTATCCTCAGCAGGGCGGCGGGTCGCGGTCCGGTCTGTCTGTCGGTCAGCCGAGTCCGAGAGTCCCGGTGTGTTCCTGCAGGTGAGCGTTACTACGAGACCGGAGAGGGGGGCGGGAGCGAGGAGGGCTCACTCCGAGCCGTTTACCGGGACCGAAACGGGTCGGAGGTTCAGTCTGAGCCATTTACCGTTTAATAATTCTAACATTTTATTTAAATGACCAATAAAACATCCTGATTTCATGCTTTATTATTTAAAACTAATCATTTACGTTTCACTTACGTTTTTATTCACCGCGAAAATATTTATTTATTTTTTTGTTTAAAAAATTATTTAATTTATCTTTAAATATTAAGTTTTAAAAATAAAGAAAAAATCCTGAATTTAACAGAAAAAGTGAGAGTGAAACCAAACAGAGTCAATCCTCTTACCGCAGAGAAGATTACTCAGTGATGACGCCACTTCCGGCTGAATATCTCTTTAATCCACTTTGGGTCGCGTCGTCATGGAAACCAATCATCCTGGTTGTGATTGTTCATGTAATTTTTCTCCTCACTCAGTATTTTAATGATCTACAATGATTATTGATCGATCGGCTCGTTTGTTGATCAGAAATGAATCTCTTCATTTTAAAACAAGGCTTTTCCTACTTCCGATTTTGATTTTCAAAATAAAAGTTTCATAATTAAAAAAGATCAATTAAACAGTTTTGTTTTAAATTTTATTTACAAAACTCTCGCTTCTCTGAATATTGTTAATCTTAAAGGAATCTCAGTGTCTCAGAAGTTACAATTTTACCAGAAAAAGTCTTTTTTACTCCAGACGTGCTTTTATTGTGACGTCTCGAGGCATGCGGAAGTGTCCCGACTCAAGCTAACACCAGCTAACAGCTAACAGCGGAGAGAGAGACAGGTAAGAGAGTTACCTGGACATGTCAACAGTCACACAAACATACAGCTGCGAGCGGACAGTTTAATCAGTCCGCTGCAGCTGTTATCCGTGTCCTCACCGTCGGTCCGGTCCGGTCCGGTTCGGTGAGACAGCAGCAGCAGCGGGTCGAACCGGAGCTGAAGATAACATCCAGCTTTTAATTCAGTAGAACCGGGATCGGGTTGTTAGAAAACTATAAAGACTCTAAACAGCTGGAGGTGTCTCGGAGACACAGGGGTCTGTGAAGACCCGCTTCCTGCTGGACGACCCTGTTGTCCTGTTGCATGCTGGACAAGGCAGGCTTTGTCCCCCGTGTCTCCTCAGTCCTTGGTGTCTTTTCTGCCCTCTGTGTCTTCTGAGTCTATTCTGTCCTCTGTGTCTCCTGAGTCTATTCTGTCCTCTGTCTCCTGACTCTGTTCTGTCCTCTGTGTCTCCTCAGAGTCCTTTTTGTCCTCTGTGGATGGAAGTGTGCAGCTCTGCGATGGGACCAGAGAGAATCTTGCCGAGCTCTGAGGACGAGTTGGGGGAGGACGAACGTCCTGTGGACGGAGCTATGCTGCCAGCGGGGGCGGTGTGGGGTGGGGGTGAGGAGGTGGGGGAGGACGGGGGAGAGATGGAGCTGGATGGAGAGGAAGAGGAGGAGGAGGAGGTGAGCAGTGGGGGGTACTATTACCAACCTCTGAACCAGGAGCCAGAAGTTCTGAACGGCAGCCAGCAGGACGAGGACGAGGACACGGGGGAGGCGTCCCACTCTGAGCAGCTACAGCAGGTGCAGCAAAGAATAGAGGTGAGATCTACGTCCAACTGTCTTCAGTAAAACTGATGGACGACATGAACACGTCTCACCTGTCTGTCTCTGCAGGTGATGGGTCTGCACCTCCCTGAAGCTCCGCCTCCAGATAGTGATGAAGAGGATGACCCAGAAGGGGCGGCGGCCCAGAGGAGCCGAACGTCCATCCCCATGGATGCAGGTGCACTGTCCAAATGTCTTCCACCTGTCTTTATCTGACTGTCCACAGGGACACATTTTCTGTATAAATGTGAGATTTCAGTTTTTAGTGTCCATGTGGACCAGACGTGTATCTGATCAGTGGACACCCTGACAGACTCCAGAAACCACAACAGATCCGTTTCTACTGGTTTCTGTTGATCCAGCTCATGATTACACTGCTGAGCTGAAAGAGAAACTTCTCTTCTTTCAAAAACCGTTGAACTTTTTTAGAGCTCAAACCGTTGTGGAGCGCAGAAACGCGTCGACGAGGTTAAAGGGTCAGTGCGGGATATTGTCTCAGTTTGTGGGACGTGTGAAAAGTGTTGAAATGTGGGACAATCCCACACAAAACGGGACATCTGGTCACCCTAGTCCAGACTCGGTCCCATCATTGTCCTCTGTCCTGATTCCGTCCTAGCTCTGTGTCAATGCCGTCATGCCTCATCCAAAAAGCTGATTTTAGACAATTAGAATGTTCGTTCTTTAGTTTATTGAAGTAGGAATTGATCCTAGTGCTGATAGTACCGCCACCCGGTGGCGCTGTGGGGTATTTCGTTTGACCTTTTAGACCAGAGAATGCTCTCTGGGTTGGGAATGAGTTCCTGCCTCAGGTGGAGTTCAGGATCTTGTGGTTAGAGTAGGATGGAGGTGGATCGTCTTCAGGATTGAGGGCGTTGATCCGTTCTGTCGTGGTGAAGATGAGTCAAAAGGCAAATCTCTAATTTACTGGTCCCTCACCTGGTGATGAGATGTGGCTCAGGACTAAATGAAGATCCCGGATACAAGCAGCTAAAACGATCTTCTTCCTTAGGGGGGCTGGACTCAGCCTTCTGAGGTTGTTCCAGGCATCTGATCAGGACATCCTCCCTGACCTGGAAACCCTGGGTCCTCCAGAAGGAACTGGGGAGGATGTCTGGGCTTCCCTCCTGGATTGGTTACCTCTGAAACCCGAGTTTGGATAAGTGGAAGATGGATGATTTTCTCACTTCCTGCTTTCTGACATCACTTCCTTTCTCCCACAGATCACGTAGAGCTGGTGAAGAGGACGATGGCGAGCGTGGCGCTGCCTTCTCTCGGCGTGCCGCCGTGGGCTCAGGAGATCTCCGATGACCAGTGGAAGGACATGGTCCAGCACACGCTGCAGAGCCGGCAGAGCTCTGCTGGGCTGAGGCTGCCGCGCCGGAGCAACATCCAGGGACCCTGAATGCACCAGGACCTTAAAGATAATGGGACCACAGAACATAAATGAATCCTGAATGAACCATCCCTTCGAACTTCCTGCAGACCCTGAATGCACCTCAGCCTAAACATTCTGACTCTGGACTCTCCTGACTGACTGTGAAAGCACCGTGACTGTTTACTGAACTGCAGTGGGCCTTGAATGCAGCACGGTGTCTTTAAATCCCTGGCGAGTTCATGAGCCCACCTGAGGCTCAGCTTTAGTTTCAGCTCCACCTGGTTCTGGTTCGGAATACAATTTGGACCAATTAGACTAAAAGATAAAACCAGGTGATTCTAGGTAATCAATGTTTACTCATGTCTGGTTTTTAGTCCTGATTGATTTAATGTTGGTTTTCTGATCAATCAGCACTTTATTTCCTCCTCATTCTGAGCTCTGATTGGTTGACTGACTAAAAACCTGGTTCAGTTCTTGTTTGTTTGTAACCCTTCCTTTGGATCGGCCCGTCCGTGTTCCAGTCCAGTTCTGACTGTAAAACGTTCCTCCTCTTATTAAAGAACCAAGCGGGTCAACTGGGTTTGGTTTTATTTGTTCTGTACATACATGAACATCTGTACAAAATCAGCTCTCGTATGACGTAATGCTCGCTCTAATTCAACATATGTACACCACGACAGGAAGCAGCGTGACCACTCGCGTGCACGGAGCCGACAGCCGTCACATGACCAACGCTTTGCTCGCTGCTGGGACAAATCAGACCAGTTACTGGACCTGGATCGGGTTTCTTAAACCTCTGAACCCATTTCGCTCAGCGGCGATGGGGGTGGGGCTATCACAGCTGATGGAATGCTTTAATTCTGATGGACAGCTTTTTATTTTAAGGACACGCCCACTCGACAGCTGGAAGAGATTTGATGAAGCAAAACAGTCATGTGGGCGTGGCCAATGATTGGGGTGTGTTCACGCATCAGGACTTGCCAGGTAGCTCCACCCACCTCAGAGAGAGGAGAAGAAAAATCATTTACATTAAAATATATTTTGGTCTTTTTAATTTGAGCAAACATTTCTACAAATGGTCGGATCTTTAACGGTTCCATGTGTCCGTTCAGGAAAACAGGAAGTTAAAATGCATCGACGGGTCATGTGACATCAGTTCAACCAAAAATAGAAGACATTCAGATGAAATTACAGACCTCTACGTATCAGACGCTCCTCGTGTTTAAACGGACCAATCAGACGGAATCAGCTCATTGCTCTGGTTCTGTTGGTCATTAAAATAAACCAAGCATCAAACGCTGACGCTGGTTTTAATCAAATACAGAACGTTTTAATGTTTTAAAAACAGGAATCAGTGACATCACATCCTGTTTGATTCTTTAACACTGAACACAAACTGCAGTCTGCATTCGACAGGCCACACCTCCTCTGGGGCAGGGCAGCATTCTGATTGGATGTCTACATTCACTGGGTCTAGGTCACCATCAGTTTATCAAAAGCTATAGATGACTGGTTGATTCAGGTGGAGGGGGCGGGGCTACAGACGGTGAAGGAGCCAGGAGGTCTCTGGATGCTCAGCTCGACCTGCCACCGGTCTACAGTCTACAGACAGGAAGTTAACGATGCCTGCGCGCTCCCTGATGACGTCGCTACGTTTGTGACAAACAGCAAACTGAAACATTTTGAGGTAAAATCAGATTTTTATCCTGATGAACGCCTGGAGTGAGTCACAGCAATCATCTGAACAGCGATAATAACGACCTGTAAAGGAGAGCAGCTGTCACTCGACACCTGTAGCTGCAGGTAAACATGTCACAGTGATGATGTCATCAGGTCAGTGACATCAGCCGGTTTTCTCCTGAACCAAAAATCTTCCTGCTGAGAAACAAAACGACTGTAGTGTGAAACACCAGTGGGCACCTGTACATGCACGCCACAGGCTGTCGTCGAGGGGCGGAGCCACAGGCTGTCAGGCTCCTGCAGTGGAAAATGGTGCAGGTGATGCAACAGGGAGGAGTCCAGAAGCTGCAGCAGGTGGAAGGGTGTGTGTGTGTGTTGGGGGGCCATGAAGCTGATGTCCAATCACAGTGGAGCGCTGACACGGACGGCACGTGGACGGACAGAGCTTCTACAGTGTCCTACTTGTAATCGGCCACCAGGGGGCAGAGCTGAGTTTCTTGTCATCTTTTGTTGAACAGCATCAGCTCCGTCATCTGATCATCCACGGCAGCGAGAAGCTCCTCCCCGTGGAGACGGGCAGGAGGACGGCTGAGCGGGGCTCAGGAGGGACCGCCTCCTCCGGTCAGAGAGCCTCCTGATTGGCTGTCAGGTACTCCTCGGCTCTCTTGTGAGCTTCCAAAGCCTTGATGGTGTAGACATCCTGCGGCAGCTCTGACTTCCTCCTCATCAGGACCTTATCCTTCTTCAGATCCTTCAGACCCTGAAGACATAAACAATATTTTATTTCATTAATGAGCACTTGCATTAACGTGGCCTCTACAACCAAGCCTTGGAGTTCTAGACCAAAACATCAGTAAAGAGTTCCAAACTAAAGACTCTAGATCTTCCTGGGGACCTGGAGCTGATGAAGGTGTTTGTACCTGTGAGGCTTCGCTCTCCACGGTCTTCTTCAGCAGCTGGATGTCCTCGGCTGTCGGCGTCTCTGTCTCCATCGAGTAGACGGCCATGTTGCTGTCGCTGTACAACATGTACTGAGAACATGGCAACAACACGTCAGACAGCCATGTTCACACATGTGTACACACACACACACACACAGGAAACATGGGCTCACCTCGTCCTGTGGGTGGAGTCCAGGACGGAGAGGGTGGAGCTTATTACTCTGAAAACAAACACATGTCATCAGATCTGTAACCTCTTTGAGGTTCAGCTTTTTCAGGATGACGTTAGAACACCAGTAGATCTACTGGGACTCCACAGGTCTTCTGTTGGACCGACTAAAGTTCGTTTTCATAAAATGTCTGTTCAGGTCAGGGGTCACGTTAACAAAATGGTTTCCGTCACTGACTGTTTTTTTATAAACGGCGACAGAAAATTCTGAAGGTCATCTGTCATTGTGACACCTCTGGTTCAGGTCTACCTTTTTACAGTCTGTAAACTGAGCTGTAAACAGTCTTGCGGCCCCACAAGTCGTTACTATTGATATAAATATTTTAGCTGAGTCACGTGACCAATACTAGATTTCAGATCAGCTTCTGACCCGAGACCCAACAGGACCTGACCCTGTCTGAATTCAGCAGCACACACCTGGATCAGCACCGCTGGATTTCTGAATACTCCGAGACTCAACTGGCTTTTCAGACCGGTTCTGATTGTGGAGGGTTCTGGTTCTGTTGGAACATGAAGACGTGTACACCCAGAGTCCACCTGGAGTGGGGGCTAGATCAAAACCTAAACATGTCCAGACCCGTTTCTAGTTCTGTGACCTGTGGACCCAGACAGGCGACCTGACAGGTGTTGGTCTGTGTACCTGTGGATTCTGACGGGCCAGCTCCTCGATCTTATGCCAGACCTCCTCCCGCTCCTTCAGCTTGTACTTCTCTCTGCAGCGCGCGCACACACACACACACACACACCACGTCAGTGTGTTATCGTGTTCACGTAGTTCTGATCACAACCAGGTCAGAGGGTTTAGATGTTCAAACAGAACCTGACTGGTGTTAGTTTTGTGTTGTTGTATTATTTGTGTACAGGTTGTGTTTTTGTGCTTTACTTTTGTTTTTCAGCCTTGTACTGCTGCGTGCAGTCATCAAACAGCTTCTGGTTCATCTCCATGAAGAGCTTCAGAGCGTTGTAGATCAGACCGTGGATGGTCCTGAAGAGGAGGAGTCCAGTGTCAGAAACTGTAGATCCATCATGCTGAGGTCATGTGATCAGAGCAACAGCAACAGAAACACGCCTCAGGTGTATTTATCACCTCGTGTCAATAAAAATGTACACTTTTGTAGAAAAGTTACCTGTGGCGTACCACAAGGTTTGGTACTGGAACCTCAGTTATTTTCACTTCTATTTTGAGAAAATCCTCCATTACAGAATTCAACATTTAGTTCAGTTCTAGGTGGTTAGGGTTCTGTTCTGAACTCCTGATCCGTCCCTCAGTTCTTTATATTTGATCTTCCCAGCAGAGGGATTTGGTTCTAGTCTCCAAAACTGGTTCTGATCTAAAATAACCAACACATCCAGAACAGAGACCAGGTGTGTGTCAGGTGTGTGTTACTTGTTCCAGTGGCTCTTGGAGTTCTTGTAGAGGGCAGGGAACATGATGGGGAGGATCTTGGCGGCGTTGTCGCTGATCAGGCTCATGATGTACTCGTTGTTCCAGTAATACAGAGCTCTCTCTGCCACCTGAACACACAGCACTCATCACAACCTTCTCAGACTCTTCAACTGATCTGGTTCTAGTTCTGGTTCTGGTTCTACCTGGAAGTGAGGGCTGGACACACACTTGGACAGCTGTCTGAAGAGCGGCTCCTGAACTTTAACAAACTCCGACGGCTCGATGACGTCCAGAATCTCCTCCAGCTCGTTCAGGAACATCACCTCCTTTGGACTGTGAGTCTTGGGCCAGAACTTCAGCAGACCCACAATGACCTGTGGGGGGACACGACTGGACTGTAACACGTTAGCCTAGTTCAGAGGACCTCTGTTGGTCCAACAGATCAGAACCTCAGCGGATAATCTGATCGCTTTACTGATGATTGATCAATCAGTAAATCAGATCATGAATCACTACGATGGTTTTATCACCATAGAAACCAGACCACCCACCGCCCGTAGCATCATCATGGAGTGTACTCACAGGCTCCGTCAGGCTGCTGTCCTTCTCCAGGAACTGGACCACACAGTAGGCCAGCTGCAGACACACAGCACAGTCAGCAACCCAACAACGACCCAACTGACCCCAGGACAGGCTGACCCCAGGACAGGCTGACCCCAGGACAGGCTGACCCCAGGACAGGCTGACCCGAGGACAGGCATTCCCCAGGACAGGCTGACCCGAGGACAGGCTGACCCCAGGACAGGCTGACCCCAGGACAGGCATTCCCCAGGACAGGCTGACCCCAGGACAGGCGGGCCTCACCTGAGGGTGGTACACGCTTAGAGACTTGACTTTATGCAGCGGCAGCAGAACTCGGATCAGGAACATCTTGTGTTCTTCTTTCAGCGGCAGAGCGAAGCCGTTAATGATGCTGAAAACCACAGCAGTTCACAGGGTCAAAGGTGGCTTCAAGGGTCAGAGGTCACATGGATTCACAGGTCAGAGTGTGTTTTACCTGCCCAGGATCTCCAGCAGCTCAGCAATGCCATTGTGATGCTCCGTCTCGTAGATAAACCTGTAGAACCAACAGCAGTGGGTCACAGGAACCGGGAGCACTGGGTCCACCTGCTGCATTTCCTCTCTCTCTCTGTATCAGTCTCTCTCTCTCTCCCCGTGTCTCAGGTGTTTCTGCAGCTCACCTGTAGAAGATGTTGTTGATTTGCCGGCGGATGTAGGCTCTGAGGCCAAGGAACTTTCCGTAGATCCGGTGAAGGATGGTCTTCAGGAAGTCTCTCTCTCTGGGATCCTCGCTGTCAAACAGCTCCAGGAGCTGGAAGACAGGTGAGAGACAGTCAGGACATCACCTGTCCCACTTGGTGTGCTTGGATTCAGTCAGATAGGTGAGGTCTTACCAACAGAACAAACTTTTGGTCGATGTATTTCTTTGCGATGTTTGGTTGGAAGTCTGGAGACTCCAGGAAGCGAAGGAAGAACTCGTACACCAGCTGTGGACACAAACACTGGTTCTGATAGGGGTTCTGGATCCTGGGTTCTACATCAAGTCCTATTTGGTCTGACTGAATGTCCTCCACCCTGGTGTTCAGTGGTTCTGGGTAAACGATCTAAGGCTGCAGCCATCAAATGTTTTATGAATCCAGTGTTCTACCTAATAATCAGGATTAGTCTCTGTCAAAACAAGTCTGGACATGGGGAGCCGAGTGTTCCGATGCTCCACCTCGACTTTTATCTCTCTATTTTAAAAAGAGACCACCTGGTTTAAACCAGCTGTTCTAGTGAAGTCACCTGGTTTAAACCAGCTGTTCTAGTGAAGTCACCTGGTTTAAACCAGCTGTTCTAATGAAGTCACCTGGTTTAAACCAGCTGTTCTAGTGAAGTCACCTGGTTTAAACCAGCTGTTCTAGTGAAGTCACCTGGTTTAAACCAGCTGTTCTAATGAAGTCACCTGGTTTAAACCAGCTGTTCTAGTGAAGTCACCTGGTTTAAACCTCGTTTCCAGGGGACGTACCTGCAGGTGGGGCCAGGCCGCCTCCAAAGTGGGTTCGTCCTCCTCGGGGTCGAACTCGGCTCCGGTCGGGTTGGAGGATGGAGGAAGAGTCCGGAACACGTTGACAGAAAACTGAGGTGTCACACAAGCAGCTGTTACTGAATCGGACTGGAGGTGGTTCTGGTTTCTTTCACTCCGTTAGAATCAGAACCAGAACATCAAACAGAGTCTATCTGAATAAAAACAGAACCAGAACCAAAGCTCTGAGCGGTACCGTTTGGTTGTCTCACCATGATGACAGCCTCAGGGTAGATGGACTCCGTCACCACGTCGCTGTTGTGCGTGATGTACTCCACCATCTCGTTAAGCCCCGCCCTCTTCACCTCCTTGTACTTGAGGTCGCTGAGCGGGTCGGAGATGAAGTCAAACAGAACGCAGCACTGACGCAGCTTCTGCACAAACAGCTCCTCGCGATCCACAGGTGGAGCATCTGAGGACCACAGGAGAGCAAGCGTTAGCTTGGTTCCTTGTTTCTTTGGACCAGGCTGAGACAAACACTGTAGAGCTGAACATCTCGCTCAGGAGCTTCCCGAAGAACAACCCGTACAGTCTCAGGTGAGGGTTGACCTTCACTCCTCCAGCTAACAGGTGGTTTAGTTACCTTTGAGGGCAGGTAGTTTCTGCAGCTCCCGGTTTTTGGTCAGGCTGAAGCGGGACGAGCTCTGGCGGCGCTCCTTCTTCACCAGCTGAGGACCTCCGGAGTATTTGATTTTGTTGAGTTGGGTGGGGGGAGGCGTGCTGTTACTGGGACGCTTGTTGCCGCTCTGCTGCTGTGACTGGAAAAACACAGAGTTGGGTTCATCTAGGACCCCCTTACTCATTGCGCGGCTCGGGAGCCGCATGCGGCTTGTCAAGCCTTAATTGGCGGCTCGCGTGTTTGCTTACAAAATAACAGCCAATACATTTTTAAAAGTATGCTACATAAATGTACAATTAACACTAAACTACAAACTTGCAAACAGCCACTAAACTACAAATTTGCAAACAGCCACTAAACTACAAATTTGCAAACAGCCACTAAACTACAAACTTGCAAACAGCTAAATAATTATTTTTTTCTTTTACCATAACTAACTTGTTTCCAAAAGCTAAGCCTAATCTAAAATCTGGCAACCCAGGACGCTTACGGTAGCACTGGCTCATTTGACCGCAGTGAACTCTAAGCACCCACAGGGTTAGCATTAGCACCAGCAGCAAACACAGGTCAGTAAAACTATAAACTTAATACTCAGAGATTGACAATAAATGTGACTGACAGACATTTAAACGTACTAACCCACAGATTATTATGGGTGTGTTTTTACACATTTCTCATCTCTTATACTGTACTTACTTTTACTTTGCTGGAAACTCGGACAAAATATTAGTTCCGCCTTGCGGAACTTTACTTCCGCCCATGTAAATTATTAATAAAAAAAAATAGATTTTGAGCTTTAACTATATATATTTACACACACACACACACACACACACACACACACACACACACACACACACACGTGGATGATTTGGTGTATTGTTGGAAAAGTGCGGCTCTCCCCTTGACTTTGTGCTGTCAATGTGGCTCTTGTGAAAAAATGAGTGAGGATCACTGATCTAGAAGTTGGAGCTCTCAGCTATAACAGGGAAGTTACTGGAGCTGCAGCAGGTAAAAACACACCTGGAACTCCTCAGGAGTCTGAACTGTTTCACTGGATGATTCTGATAAAAATCTGACCAGTTTGTTACTGGGACTGTGTGACCAGCAGCAGCTCCGTGGTCCTGTAGGTCAGGTGACTGAACGCTGTTACTCTAAGGTGAATGTTTCATTAATCCAGTATTTGATCTAATAATGTGGATTATTCTCTAATATAAAGGAACAACCAGCTGTAACTTCACCTGGTAAAGCTGCTCTCTCCTCTCTGCTGTGAGCTCCGTGCACGCTCTCGTGTATGTGCATGTGTCCAGACACCACTAAAGCTCAGTCAAACTATTACTCAACCTGTTTATTTAAACTCTGTGCAGATAATTATCTTTCTATAAAAGCTACCAATCACCTGATCTAACAGCTCCGTCCAGAAACCAGACCTCAGGATGTTTGAGACTCGTGATTTTTATAAAGATCAGGTCTGGACAGGTGTAGAGGTGAGAGAGAGAATTACCTGAAACTGTGTTTGGTCTGAGAACAACAGCTGATCCTTTATTGACCCTAAACTGTCTGAAACCACCACTGAATCAGTCTGAAGGCTGGTAAATCCTTTATGCTGGAAAAGAACAACTCCTGGTTCTTCAGATAGAACGTCTGGTATAACAGACTTAGAACCTGTTTTTAGTGGTCCGACGGTAAAGCCCTCTGACTGCCAGGAGTCCAGGTTTAAACATAATCTAGTCACCTGGCCTCCAGGTGTTTCTGTGGTTGAATTATTTGAACAGTTCTATGAATTACTCACTCACCTCGTCAGAGTTCTCGGAGGGTCCATCCTTCCCGCTGCTGCTGCTGTTCTTTGAACTGCTTTTAGACGATTTGTTTGTTTCCTGTAAAAAACGAAACAAAAATTACAACCTAGCGATGGCTCCTCAGTTTGATCCAGCCCCGACTCAGAACCATGTTCACCCTCCAGGTTAAAGCGACAAAAATCAGATCGTTTTAAATCCAATGCAGGTCACCGTCATATGTGGTCCTAAATCAGACCGGCCTCAGTCTGAAGACTGATGTCATATTTCATCTGACCGACGTCATAATCACATGTAAACGATGGAAGAAACAAGCTTCCCTCACCTCTAGATCACAATATTCACTTCCTTATTTAAATAAGGCTGTGATGTCACATGGTCCTCTGTGAATGCGGGTCACTTCAGGGCCAGAACCCGTTCACACTGGAGTCTGATGGAGGTCGTTCAGAACATGGTGAACTAAAGGACCCACCTGGATCAGGTGTGAGCTTTACAATGATGATGTCACAATGTTACTATAGATTATTTAAAGTTCTGTTCAGTTATACCTAACCTCCACAGGTTCTGATGCTTCAGCACCGAGACGCAACATTAATGATGTGATCAGGCGTCAGCTCCACTGAAACTGAAATCTGAAAAAGATTTTCTTTAATGAATCAAAGAATGACATCATCACATCATGACAAAATTACAACATGAATTAATTTTATTTAATAATCAGTTTGAACCAAAACATCTGAAGCTCAACGACCAATCACAGCAGCTCTGACTCAACACGGTACTCAACAACCAATCACAGCAGCTCTGACTCAACACGGTACTCAACAACCAATCACAGCAGCTCTGACTCAACACGGTACTCAACAACCAATCACAGCAGCTCTGACTCAACACAGGACTCAACAACCAATCACAGCAGCTCTGACTCAACACAGTACTCAACAACCAATCACAGCAGCTCTGACTCAACACGGGACTCAACAACCAATCACAGCAGCTCTGACTCAACACAGTACTCAACAACCAATCACAGCAGCTCTGTTTCAACACCGTACTCAACAACCAATCACAGCAGCTCTCTCCTGGTGAAACAGGTTGTATTTTGTTTATTTGCTGTTATTTGTTGATTGTTGTGTATCTGTCATTTATTTGTTGTTTATGGAGCATAACGGCGGCCATGTTTAGATCTGTGGATCTTGCTTCTGATTTCATCAACCATCGTCTCACCTTCAACTCTGAACTTCTCTTGTTCCTGAAGCAGAGACCGTCTGACTAAATAGAAGAAAAACTGAGTTTACTGAAGTTGAACTTAGTTATTAGGGTAAGTGTATTTATGAACTGTCTGGAGGTAAATGTATATAAATAAACAGAGCTCTGAGTGAAGATGGACAGGGAGGAGAGGACACCAGTAGTGTCTTCATCAGACTGGTGATGGACCGCTGATTTATTCAAACCACTAAACTGATTATGGGTGTTTATTTATTTTACTAGATTTTGTTATGATTCATGAGTTCTTGTCCTGTTGTGTTTGTTCTTTTATTTCTGTTTAAGAAAACAACTCGTCCCTGCTGCCTCCTGTTTCTTAACCTAATCAATGATTGTCAGGTCTGTTAATACAGTGTTTTTCACTGCCACGTCTACCATTAAGTTACACTACTCTTAACTAGTCTAGTTAAACCTTTATACTTTATGAAGTTCATTATGTCTTCCTTCCTTTAACGATCCTTCTGATGAAGGCCGCAGTCGGCGGTCGAAACAGGTCAACAACATAAAAGGTAGATAAGAACTTGCCTCAAAACTTTACATGTCTGAACAAAAAGAACAATTATAATCATTAGTGTTCATGTGTAAATTCAAAATGTGTGAATTAATCGTTTAAAAAAATAAGATAAAAGACGATAAACAAGTTAAAGAAAAAACAGGAAATGTTTAATCACCAATCAGGACGTCTTTAAAAGTCAAAAAAGAAACAAGAAGGTTACAATGTGGGAGAACCTGGACCTGGGACACGCTTTAGTCTGAAGGATCAGGTTTGAAGAGGAAAACCTTGTTTTCACCGTTTTTAGATTAGTGACATGTTTTAGTGACATGTTGTTTTAGTGACATGTTTTGGTTTTTTTGCTCATAAAAAGAAAAGTGTGAGGTGAAGGCAATCAAGTTAATCCCACTGATTATTGACCATCCAGACTCTGATCAATAACTGATCATAAGGGGAAAACATCCCATAATCACTGGTAGAGACACAAAGGGCAGCAGAAGAAACTGATCTATTAAATAAAACTGATCACTGATCAATAACCTGGTTTCATCTCCTCCCACAAGTCTTAAATCTGACTTCTGTTCTGATGGAGTCAGTCAGGTCTAAACCAGTATTATTAATTCTGTTTCCACTAGCTAACCCACCAACTCACTAACTAATCAACCAACCAATCGATCCAACAACAACCTACCAATCCATCAATCAACTGTCCAACCAAACAACCCACCATCTCACTAACCAACTGAACAACCCACTAACTAACCCACCAACATACCTACTGATCTGTCAATCCATCAACCTGCTAAGCATCAACCAGTCAACTGACCCACCGACTAACTAACTAACCAACCACCTGGTCAGCCCACCCAGCCAACTAATCCACAAACCGACTCCTAAAACGGAAGTACCGAGTACTCGTGTATCTGACTCCTGACCTCCAGGCATCAGGGCGTCACTCAGGTGAGAAGCCGGGATTCTGAGCCTGTCTGCGGTGTGAACGCAGACGGTGACCGGACCCCTCCCGCACCGCCGGCTCAGCACCACGCACAGCGGAGTTAAAGTCCCGCAGCTCGGGGAAAGCTTCCAGCCGAGTTCAGGTGCTTTCAGGCGGATGAATAATTCAGGTTCCTCCCGGAGCTCCGGCGGGAGCTAATGGCTCACCCTCAGCCGGGACCCCCTGTCCATTAGCGGTCCGACAAACCGTTACATGACCCGTATCCCACCGTGGTTTACCCGAGCTACGTCCTACCGTGACTTTCCGGAGTTAAACCGAGCCGTGCGGTGCTGCTGAGGGGACGCGGCTGCCCGGAGCCCCGCGGCTAACGGGGCCTTAGCAGCTAGCTTCCCCAGTTCGGTGAAACCCACCGTCTCCGGTCTCCTGCAGCAGATTCAAAGCTGCTTTGTGGCTTCTCCGGTGTCTTCACCGGATAAATGCTTCCTACAGAGGTACTACCGGCTCACCTTCTCCTTCTTGGTTTTGTTCGGCATCTTGACCGCGTCGCAGACTGTTCCCACGGAGCCTCCGTGATGTTCCTGCCCGGGACTCAGGCGCTGTCACTCGGTCTGTCTCAACTCCCTGCCCGCTCCCCACACGGCGAATCCGATTGGCTACCAACGTACACATCTACCTAGTGACACAGAGGGATTTTTCTGATTGGCTGAGAGTAAATTTAATGGCGAGAGTGAGGCTGCAGAGAGGCGAGGCAGGTCTGGACTCTTCCCCAGCAACAAAACACCTCCAACCTGACGGAAACGAGCCTGCAGGTTCCGAACCGAACCATCCGAGGCTTCCCTCCAGGAAAAGACACAAAACACTCCGCCGAAGGTCAGGTTATACCGGAAGTACTAATGCTGAAAACACAAGCTTTGCAGAAACAGAAAACTTTTTAGCAAATGTATTTTTCTTTTATAGTTTGAAACTATGACACCCAAATCGATTCAGCCCTTCACATTTATGAGCAATAATTTAATCACAATTTACCCATGAAATAAAAGTTTGACTGAAACTAAAAAATTAGGATTCAAAACTTTATAACACAAACATACAATCAGAGCTTCGAACAGCCAGTTTCTAAAAGAACATCTGGAACCTGAGCAGACAGATGTTTATTCAGATACCAGCTAGAAAACATTCTGACTGATTTGGTTTGAGTCTCCCTCCTGATGCTGGATCAGGTTTGAAGGGTCTCCCTCCTGATGCTGGATCAGAGGATTTGAAGGGTCTCCCTCCTGATGCTGGGTCAGGTTTGAAGGGTCTCCCTCCTGATGCTGGATCCGATTTGAAGGGTCTCCCTCCTGATGCTGGATCAGGTTTGAAGGGTCTCCCTCCTGATGCTGGGTCAGGTTTGAAGGGTCTCCCTCCTGATGCTGGATCCGATTTGAAGGGTCTCCCTCCTGATGCTGGATCCGATTTGAAGGGTCTCCCTCCTGATGCTGGGTCAGGTTTGAAGGGTCTGCCTCCTGATGCTGGTCTCAGGAACCAGATCCCCCTCACCCGGTTGTGGGGAGGAGTTCTGGCTCAGAGGACAGACTTGAGTCCAGATGTTTGTTCCTGAATCACCTGAGGATGCTTCATCTTCTCTCAGCTGATTGGTGATGCTGTTAGAATTACATCATGATGACATCATGTAGCTCAGGTCCTGTAGAAAAGTGTTTTCACTGTGGTGTGAAAAAGTTCTGATTTCCTTTCTTTTTTGCATCTTTGTCAAACCTAAATGTTTCAGGTCATCAAACAAACGTAAATCTTAAAGATAAAACAACGAAACACAAAATGCTGTTTAAATGAAGGTGTTTATTATTAAGGGGAAAAACCAAACCTACATGATCCTGTGTGAAAGAGGTTGCCCCCTAAGCCTGGGGTAGTTGTGGTCCAGCAGGTAATGATGGTCCTCCACTGATCCGTATGTCAGCGGCTTGATCCCCAGTTCTCATGTAGACTACATGTCAAAAAACCCAGGTTGTCCCCTGGGTGTCCCCTCTGCTTCTCAAAAAAAAAAAAAAAGAGGTTGGGTTAAATGAAGAGCAACAACTTCCCTAAAAAGGATAAATACAGTGGTGTGAAAAACTATTGTCCCCCTTCCTGATTTCTTATTCTTTTGCATGTTTGTCACACAAAATGTTTCTGATCATCAAACACATTTAACTATTAGTCAAAGATAACACAAGTAAACACAAAATGCAGTTTTTAAATGATGGTTTTTATTATTTAGGGAGAAAAAAGATCCAAACCTCCATGGCCCTGTGTGAAAAAGTGATTGTCCCCTGAACCTAATAACTGGTTGGGCCACCCTTAGCAGCAATAACTGCAATCAAGCGTTTGCGATAACTTGTAACGAGTCTTTTCCAGCGCTCTGGAGGAATGTTGGCCCACTCATCTTTGCAGAATTGTTGTCATTCAGCTTTATTTGAGGGTTTTCTAGCAGGAAGCGCCTTTTTAAGGTCATGCCACAACATCTCAATAGGATTCAGGTCAGGACTTTGACTAGGCCACTCCAAAGTCTTCATTTTGTTTTTCTTCAGCCATTCAGAGGTGGATTTGCTGCTGTGTTTTGGGTCATTGTCCTGCTGCAGCACCCAAGATGGCTTCAGCTTGAGTTGACCAACAGATGGCCTTCAGGACATTCTCCTTCAGGATGTGTTGGTAGACAGTAGAATTCATGGTTCCATCTATCACAGCAAGCCTTCCAGGTCCTGAAGCAGCAAAACATCCCCAGACCATCACACTACCACCACCATGTTTTACTGTTGGTACGATGTTCTTTTTCTGAAATGCTGTTACTTTTACTCCAGATGTAACGGGACACGCACCTTCCAAAAAGTTCTACTTTTGTCTCGTCGGTCCACACGGTATTTTCCCAAAAGTCTTGGCGATCACTGAGATGTTTTTTAGCTAAATGGAGACGAGCCTTAATGTTCTTTTTGCGCCTTGGAAATTTGCCCTGCAGGCCGTTTTTGCCCAGTCTCTTTCTTATGGTGGAGTCGTGAACTCTGACCTTAATGGAGGCAAGTGAGGCCTGCAGTTCTTTAGACGTTGTCCTGGGGTCTTTTGCGGCCTCTCGGATGAGTTGTCTCTGCGCTCTTGGGGTCATTTTGGTCGGCCGGCCACTCCTGGGAAGGTTCACCACTGTTCCATGTTTTTGCCATTTGTGGATAACGGCTCTCACTGTGGTTCTCTGGAGTCCCAAAGCTTTAGAAATGGCTTTAGAACCTTTACCAGACTGATAGATCTCAGTGACTTTTGTTCTCATTTGTTCCTGAAGTTCTTTGGATCTTGGCATGATGTCTAGCTTTAGAGGTGCTTTTGGTCTACTTCTCTGTGTCAGGTAGACAGGGGGGGGGGGGGCTACAGAAATTGAACTCAGGTGTGATAAACCAGTTATTTTTTAACAAGGGGGCAATCACTTTTTCACACAGGGCCATGTAGGTTTGGATCTTTTTCTCCCTAAATAATAAAAACCATCATTTAAAAACTGCATTTTGTGTTGACTTGTGTTATCTTTGACTAATAGTTAAATGTGTTTGATGATCAGAAACATTTTGTGTGACAAACATGCAAAAGAATAAGAAATCAGGAAGGGGGCAAATGATATTTACAGTGGTGTGAAAAACTCTCTTATGATTATTATTAAAACCTAATAACAGAAGGAATTTTGTCCCACTCTTCTTTACAATTCATTTCAGCCACTAGTTCTACTAACTAATGGTAGAAGTTAGCGATAGTTAGTAACTAGTAGTTCACCTTGATGCAGATTAAAACCAGAGGAAACTGAATCTAAAAACAGGATAAAATATCAGGTGACAGACAGCAGGAAACACGTTTTATCTGTTCTTTTAATGTTCAGAAGTTTCATTTCCTGATTATAAGCTGCTCACATGGAGAGAAGATCCAAACAGCTGTTCGTCTGCTGGAAGGCCGTTTGGAAACACTGAACTTCAGTCCACATGAGGAGGATCAGAGCTTCATGATGGAGAAGAGAAGAGGAGCTTTCATTACAACTCTACATCTTATCCTGTGATTTCAGCACACTGAAAACCCCTACTAGTGTCAATAGTTGTAAGTTTTATCCTCTTACATAAAGTTTGTGCTTCACTATCAGCTCTAAAACCTCAGTCTGATGACCCAGATAACACCCCATCTACATTCTCTACAACAGCCAGCAGGGGGCACCACCTCCAGTTAAAAGGGACTGCAGCAGAAAGACCCCCACTTTAATATTTAGTTGTCTTTTTTTGGTGCATCATGTATAGTTTGTAAAATAACTGACTATAATAAACTAGTCTTTTCAGAACATCATACCAAATGTTTCTCCTTCACTCACTAACAGACTGATGAGGGTTTCGAAGGACTGTCCTGTTGGAACAGCGCTCAGAGCTGCAGCCGATCTGAGCGTGACAGAGGAAGCCGTGCGCTGACCGTATCATCCAGCTGCTGACCACACTGAGGTTTCTAAAAGTGACCGTTCAGAGGGAGATAGTAGACCAGTGTGTCGAGGTGTCCAAGTTCAATCAACAAGTCATTTGTTCGATGTAACATCAACTACCAACTCCTGTCTTCAGAACATCCTACCAGTCAGCGATTCAAAGGAAAGACTTTGTTTGTTGCCGATTAAAATAGTTTCAGAGCGTTCTACCAAGCCTAGTCAGTCAACTCCTGTGTCGTGCTTTCTCAGGAACACGTCTACATTCATTTATAAGAGTTTGTAAGTGATGTAACATTAATCTGAAAACTTGAGTCTAATATGCTGAAGAAGCTGTCCTCCACTTCACTGTGCTGCTCCGATAGCGCTTTGCCTCGACATCAGAAGACATTTATTGGTCCTTTCCCTTCATAAGACATGTCTCCAACTCACTTTCAGTAAAGTTTTTTCTTCATTTCTGCATGTAGACCTAACTTCCTGCAGAGAGATCATCTTTACATCCATCTGTATACCTAAATGAGAGCATGTCAAAGGGAGTGACCATGTTGATCAGGTTGTACACGGAAATGTGCTTGGATTCATGCACATGCAGTTTGATACATCTGGATTTGTTTGTGCACTTCCCATATTTTAGTAGGTCTTTGGACACGAGGCCCACGAAGGAAACTAACTCCCACTGGAGCCATGCTGGATCGGATCAGATCAAACATTCTGCCGGATGTCCAGTAGCAAAGTTCAGACTTTGCTTTGTGGTCTGATTTTAGACACTGACCCCTGATGTAGCTGAAAGTGTTCAACGTACAAAAACTGGGTGCCTCAAGGTTCTGTTGCCAGTTAAAGCTTTTGGTATAACAAAGCTAGTTTTAGTGAAGAAAGGTTTGTAATTAAAAAGCTTCTCAGGCTTTAACCATCTTCAATTTACAATCACAAAACTGTTCAAGACTTTCGCTACCAACTTTTATTTAAAACTACAGAAACAAATATTACAGGACAAGTATGATGAAGGAAAAACTGGACTAGTCTAGTCATAAACAAAAAACAGCATTTCGCTGAAATTTGAAAGAAACAATCACAACTTTAACCTTAGAAAACATCAAACTTACAGTGAGCAGAACTTTACCTTTAACAGGAAAATTGATCTGTGAATAACTGGAGTCCAACTGCGCTGGAACCTTCAAGTCTTCCAGTTCTCTCTAGAACTCAGACTAATATGTTTCCCTATCCTACATCAAAAGACGGTAAAAATTTAAACACAATCTGAACATGTGCTTGAAAGCCAGTTTGGCCCATTACAACCACATCACGCCTGCAGTTTCTGGAAGGAAACCTTAAGGGAAAGAGGATTTAGATGAACTCAAACTGGTCTTTTGAGAGTCAATGTCTCTTTTGACACTGCAGCTACCTTCTGTCCTGTAAATAACTCAGAGGTTTGTGATGGTCGGAGCATTTGCATAAATAACCCCTCTCTGATGAACTCCCATCATGCTGTTTGGTAACTGCCTACTCAAAGTTAAAATTATACTCAAAGTCCAGGTAGGTCATGTCTGAGGGAAGGCCCAAGGTTTCTGGGGTGACTTCAATCACTGAAGGATCCTCTTTGTTGGTTGTCTCAGCCTTCGGCTGTGTCTGAGATCCTGGATCAGAAGTCTCCGAACATTTAGCGTCGGAAGCTGTGGAGCCATGATTCTCTGCAGCCAGTTCTGGTTCTGGCTGACTCTGCTGCTGTTGTCGGGTCTGATACCTGGTCTGAGACCGGGTTTGTCGAGCAGGGGCAGATGCAGGGAGGGCCTTCTTAACTTGTGCTGACTTGCCTCTGGTTTTGGGACTTGATTTGAGTTTAGGCTGTGGTTCTGGTGTCGTTTCTAGGTGGGACTGCGTGTCTTGGTGTGATTGGGATTCAGAAAGAGACTCTGCTTGGAAATTATCTGTTTTGGGCTGGGGTTCAGCTGTTGGCTCGATCTCCGATGACTTAGATAGTGAGCTAGTTTGGGATTCAGAATGAGGATGGAGGTGTTGGTTTTGAGACAAACTCTGATTGGAACATGTAGTAGTTGGTTTTGGTTGGGTCATTGGCACCACCTCTACTGTAGGCTGAAGGGACCAAACTGAAGTGATCTGAATATCTGGTTCAGTTTGTTTGGGTTGTGTTTGAGGTATTGGTTCGTTCTGGGTTTTGTCTAAGGGTGGGCCTTTGATTTGGCATTGTGGTTTTTCTTGGGGCTGGGTTTGATAAGGGGACTGTATTTGGGGTTTTTCCTGGGGCTGAATTTGATAAGGGGACCATGTTTGTGGTTTTTCTTGGAGCTGTGGTTGTGGTTTTTCTTGGGGCTGTGGTTGTGGTTTTTCTTGGAGCTGTGGTTGTGGTTTTTCTTGGGGTTGTGGTTTTTCTTGGAGCTGTGGTTGTGGTTTTTCTTGGGGCTGGGGCTGGGTTTGATAAGGGGACCATGGTTGTGGTTTTTCTTGGGGCTGGGTTTGATAAGGGGACCATGGTTGTGGTTTTTCTTGGGGTTGTGGTTTTTCTTGGGGCTGTGTTTGGAGTTGAGGCTGGGGCGCCTGTGGAACAGAAAGAGGACTTTTTCCATTTGTTTCAGGTCTAGAGAAAGATGAGAGTCCTTGCTGGCCACTGCTACTGTAGAAGATACCAAACAAGTCTTGGGCTTTGGCTGCAGCCAAGCTGCTCTTCACTTTTTCAGATTTGTGAGGTCCTTCAGCCTTCTTCATAAAAGGTGGAGGTTTGATAAACATGGTGCAACTCTGTTCACTCTCCGGAACACCAGGAGCTGCCACATCAGACACAATCTTGATCATTTCTGGTTGTGCAGGTGTATTTTTGGATGGGGCAGGTGGTGCTGTGACAATTTCAGAAGATGCATGTTTTTCTTCTGCTAGAGCAGACGTCGTCTCAGAAGGTGTTGGATTTGATTTGACTGGAGGAGCTTTAAAAATTGGTGGAGCACAGTTCACCTGAGTTGATGGCAGTTTAGGTTCAACTGCAGCAGGTTTAGAAGGTTCAACTGCAGCAGGTTTAGAAGGTTCAACTACAGCAGGTTTAGAAGGTGGGGGACCTTGTTCAACTTTAGGTGATGCAACTTTTGATTCAGTTGGATCTGGTTTAAATCCTGCTTGAGTAGAATTATCTTCACATGTTTCAGGTTTTGACATTGATGGTGGGAGTTTAGGACCAAATGGCTCCGATTTAGTCACTGTTGGAGTAGACTTTGGCTCAAATGTTGGTGGTGGAGGAAATTTTGCTGGTGGAGGAAATGAAGGCCTGGGATTTGTATGAAACCTTGGTATGGGGGGATTTGGAAGCCTGAAGAGGGGACCTGGAGCATCCCCTAGTAGACCAGGACGCTGGGGTCTTATGTTGAGGAATGTGTTTAGTGATGCAGGTTTCCCTATGGCTGCTCTCCTCTGCTGTGCGGCAGGTGGAGGCAGGTTTGGACGGATTCGTCCTCGATCAGCGGTGAACCACTTTGGAGGCGGGGGATTTTCACCCGCCAGCTTCTCGGCAATCTCCTTTGCAACAGCCATCGATTTTGCAAAAGAATCCTCCGTCACAGAGGCTTCCTCCGTTGCAGCCGTTTCTTCTTCTTTGAGGAACTCGGCTGCTATTTTCTGTGCTTCCTTTGCCAACTGGTTTTCTTTCTTTTTCCAGGTGAATTTCCCAAATGCAGCAACGGTGGCTGGTGATTTGCCAGCTTCCAGGCTCTGCTTGCGGAGTTTTGCCCTCATGGCTGGACTGGGTCCACAGAAGATTTTAGGCAGCTCATAGGGTTTTGGGGGGGGTTCAGACTTGCTGACATCCGGCTTCCCTGCTGGTTTGTCAAACCCCTTCTCACTCCTAAGTTTTCCTTCGTCTCGTTCCCTTTCAAATTTGGACCTCGTGTCTGAATATTTATCTTGCCTGTATTTGTCTTCATCTTCCTTTGCGCCGTATTTTGGTCTCTCATCATATCGGCCGTCGTCCTCCCGTTGGTAACGGTACCGATACTCTTCACCTCGGTTGCTGTTTCTGTACCGGCTGTTCCGCTCTTCGTCTTCTCTGATGTAGCGGTTTCTGTCTTCCTTTTTGCTGTATTTATACTTTTCAACCTCATCTTTCTTGATGTAGACCCTCTCCTGCTCTTGACACTTTTTAAAATCTTCCTCTTTCTTGACCAGCTTCATTTTATCCTCCTCTTCTTCCTTTTTCACTTTAATTTTTTCATCCTTCTGCACAGTGACATCCTCTTCCTTCTTTTTGTCTTTGTCCTTTTTCTCCTTTTTGTGTTTGGCCTTCTCTTCTTTTTCTTTGCTACTTTTGTCATCTTCAGCGTGTTTACGTTTCTTCCCGCTCGCCTCAACAGCCAGGCCCACCTGTCGGTCCAGGTTCCTCCTCTGCTCATACAGCGGATTCTCATACATTTGTTTCTGGTGAAAGATGTGTCAAAACAGAAAGAGAAAAAGTGATGACAAACCAACAGCAATAATCCTTCCAGTACAGAATTACAGACAAACGCTAACCCGTATTTTCTATTCACAAGGCTTTAAATATTAGAATGTAATAAAACTAATCTGGTCCATCCAACCTCAGATGAACACCATATCACAGAGTCACCATTTAATTAACAGAAACTGAACAAAAACACAGAAAATGAGTTAAAAACTCAGCGCGGTAAGCTGTTCTGTTTCATGACCAGGTTCCAGCATTGGACACATGGTATCACGTTAAGCCTGGGTCCCACAAAAAACAGCGCTGCGCCGCGTAGCGTCTGAGCTGTGATTTTGAATAGAAACCATTGTAATCAGATAAAGTAGTCCCCCTGGGTCCGCCATGTCGCATCCCAGATGCGCTAGTTCACGCCAGAGCGATAAAGATACGCGACAGTTCTATTTCTGAGCCGAGGCGTGGCTGCGTATCACGACATCGTGGAGAACTTTATGATGCAGAACTTACGACAATACGCTGAATTGCTACTAGTACAGCAAACAAACAACCACAGTACATGGACGAGGAGCGTTTCATCGTGGAATATTTATATAACCGAGGTTTTAGAAACAGGCTATTCCAGTAAACAGCTCACTGACCCGATGTTGAAGAGTTAAAAAATAATACCACAAAACACGACAGTAGTTTTGAACAGATACCAAAAGATGCGCTTCATACTTCCTGTTCTCAGTTCCCGCCAGATATTGTGTCTATCACGTGATTTTGGAAGCTGTGTTTAACGGCGCTCTGCTTCAGAAGAGACTAGAAGGCTCGCCAAAGACGCTGCGCTACCGTGAAGCGGCGCTAACTTCTCTTGTGGGACCCAGGCTTTAGGCTCTAAAGTACTTTGGCATCCAGAGATGGTGGACTCAGTCAAAACCAGCCCAAACCATCAGCCCTCCACCGCTGTGCATTGTGGGTAAACATCTCTCTAATAAGACAGTGCTACAACCTGTGTTTTTGTTCATCTCAGGTTAGATTTACTGAATTTTGAGACTCAATCTCTTTATTACGTCCTGTTTTATCATGACGAACTCGTACAAAGTGGAACAGGAAGTCTGACCTGAGCTGCTTTGTCTCAGACTGTGAAATGAAGCAGGACGTTGTAATGAGGAATCTTCAGGTTTGGTTGGAGGTAAATCAGCTGAGTATCTCTGTTTACATCAAGCAGATCTTCACTCGCTCACTTTAATACCTTGTATTTCTCGTTATGAGCGTGTGTGATGACGTGATCTTCAGCACAGATAGCATCTCCATAAAACTCTTTACACAGAAGGCAGTAGAACCCTCGGACAGGAACCAGGAACTCCGAACCTGCAGCCAAACACAAATGCCGGACATTTAAACCCTCAGGTGGTGAAAAAACAAGCAGCCAATCATGTTTACCTGACAGACGTCCAGCTCAAGAACCTGTCAGGAGAAGAGAGTTTGAGAAAGAAAGGTCTGTTTCAGGATGAATGAGCAGAAGATGAGGGGCTGGGAGGTCATTTCAGAGCTGTAACTGGTAGAATGTTGGAATGACTCAGTGTCTTTGTGGATCACACAAGAAAAACAACAGACGTGACGACAGAGGTGTAAAAATGAGCTTCTTCTGCGGCTCCGCTTCATTAGCACTGTTTTCATTAAGAGAGAGAAAGTGCAGCAGAGATCCACTCTGAGCTCCACCTGGAAGCAGAAGATAGCTAACAAAATTCAGTGGCTCAGACACATGATCAGTGACATCATGCTGGCTGTGCCACAGCGTGGGATGGCGTGTTCCCAGTACCTTTGGCTGGTTTGGTTTGCTTCTCTACCAGGGAGTTCTTGGACACGTTGGTTGAAGTGGGAGCCCAGGGTCGGTCGTACGGGTCCAGAGTCTGTAAAGAAAAAATGACGAAGTGGAACAAATCAAATTGAATGTTGATATGAGAAGAAAAAAAAAAAAAACTGATAGAAGGACTCAAAAACTCCTTTAAAACAGCGCCTGATGAACAAACCTTTCGATGCGATTTGCTGTGCAAGTGTGTGAAAAAATCAAACATGGAACCAGAGGTGACGTTACAGTTTTTGCACCAGTGATTTCCAGCATCATAGTATTCAAAGGGGTCAGGGGGCGGAGCCGGTGGTTGGGCGGTGACGGGCGGTTTGTCTGAAGCCGCCGGGGTCAGAGCCACCGGAGTCGGAGCCACCGGAGTCGGCTGTAAAACAAAGATGGTGGAGAGTCACCACAGAAGGAAAGAACAGACATAATGTGGACTCGGAAACAGTAAGTACTTTTCAAACAGCTCCATAAAAAGTCAAAAGTTCCTTACCTTCACTGCACTCCAACACTGGAGACAGAAATCATCACGTACGCAACCGTTTTCTACTCCGAAAGAAACGCCTGCCTCGCTTCAACACTTCAACCATCGACCGTAAATAGAAACCTGACACTCGGACAGAACATGAAAAAAAAAAACAAGCGCCCCCTAGTGGCCGGTTCCTGCATAAGGATATTTTCCTGACTAAATCCACCTCAGACCCTGTTTCCAGGTGTTGATCCACGCAGTTCTTATCTTGCCGATAATAGTTTAGTCATGTTTCAACACGTTTAGATGGAATTAGATATTTGATGCTTAAAAACACCTGATTGGTGCAGGTGAGTCGTCAGTCCCACATCCTGAGTCTGAACATGGCGGCTCATGTAAACAGGATGGTTTCGTCCATCTTTATATCAAACAGACCAAATTTTCCTGCATAAACGCACCAAGTCTATTATGAAACAAAGAGTTTAACCAAAAGTGTGTCGATAGTTAGAGGTGTGAGCTAAAAAATGATCTCAGATTGAATATCCTGTCACTGAACTGAAGCTGCAGAGGAAACTTTGACGTTCAAACACGAGCACAAATGTTTCACCACCTCGGGCGTTCACACTGAGAACTCTCAATATTTTCTTCTTTATCTGGTTGAGTTCACATTTAAAGTAGATTTTCTAGAGTTGTGAAAATTTTGTGTTGAAATGACACCAGAAATAATCATCAACATTTAATCAGAAGCAGGAAGTATTCGCTGATATTTAATCTTATGACGATGGTCATTTTAAAATCTACTGATGGTGTTAAATAGTAACACATTACTGAAAATCCTGCAGATATTAAATCATTTTAAAGTGATAATATGCAGTTTTGCTTGTTTTGGGCTCCCTCTGGTGTCCGTTTTAAATCACTGCATTAAATAAAATAGCCCATAGTTCTTGCTTAGAAAAAGCTAAATCTACCTGTTGAAATGTCTCCTCAGCCTTCACAGCTTTCTACAGGAGCGGTTATTTACTCCTTCAGAGAAATCAGCTGTGTTCAAGCAGGGAGAGATGGAAAAAATCAGGAATCATGAGCTAAAAACACTCCAGCGTTAGCATAACAGCTAGCCACTTTGGGTTAGCCTAACCCTCGTGAGACACGTGACTTCCTGGGTACCGTGACGGCGACGGAGATCTTGTAATCGTGGTATTCCGGATCTAACCACCAGATGGGGCTAAGTGACTTTTCATTAACTCTGTAAAGAGTCAGATTAGCACAGACTGGCTCAAGGAGAAGATTTAAACTAGGGCTGAAACGATTCTTCGAGTACCTCGAATAATTCGAGTACAAAAAAGCCTCGAGGCAAATTCTCTGCCTCGAGGCTTCGTTTAATTCATATTTAATTAATTCATGGCTTTGCAATCGCCCGCGGTCATGTTTCACCCGGACCGAAATAAGTGGCGCACATACACACTGCAATGAATGCACACGCGAGTAGCGAATGTAACTTAAATTTATCTTAAGCCATGGCGGACAACTAGACCGTACTATTACTACTAGTACTAGACCGGCACAGACTGAAAGACGTCGGTAGGTACTGGTAGCGAAAAAACACGGTGCCGACTTTGGTACTGAGATGCTTCATTTAACCGCCTGCGCATCTACACGGGTGGAGACACGGGTGGAGACACAGGTGAGACGGAGGAGCAGAGAGCCCCTCCCCTCCCTGTCAAAACAGCGTAGCGAGTTGCGGGTTAAAAATTCAGAAAAACTCTAAAGTTTCGCCGCATTTTGGAAAGGTAAACAGGAACAGAGCAAAATGAAACATATGCTATGAGATTTGTGCCGCAAAAAAACAGGCATCACAGCAATTAGTCGAAGCCACGCATTGCGTATGGAATTAACTTGGTGCTGCAGCCATGATATCTATGGCTGCAGCTCTTTCACTTCAGTCCGACTGAAAAAAAGGTGTGTGAGGGGAAGACAGTGACATAACAGAAAGTTCCGAGGTAAGCAATAAATACCAGTAATAATAGTAAATGCACTTATATGCCACAAAACCATGGTTTATATCTATTTTTTATTTAAAAAATGTTTAATACTTTGTTATTTTCTCTCAGATTTATACATTGTACATGTAATTTATACATATATGTATGTATATTTATATATACATAATTTATTAGAGTACTCGATTAATCGAAAAAAGATTCGATAGAGTACTCGATTACAAAAATATTCGATAGCTGCAGCCCTAATTTAAACATATGAAAAAGTTGCATATTATCACTTTAAAGTCCTGCTGCTTGCTCTCAACATTTACTTCAGTCTTAAATGCTAAAAAAACCGAGGCCCAGCAGCTGAATCAGATCCAGAGCTGCCAAAACGTAGAAATTAATCTACAGATAACACGCAAGATTAGAAAAGTTCAAAACCTGAAATAGATGAAAAGTTTAAGAAAAAACTGCAAACATCTTTACACCTGCTGGCAAAGGTCTAATTAACAAATAATAAACTCACATAAACTTGTTATTACAATAGGTAATAAACTGACTAACAAAAGGAGTTAATAATTCACTCATTAGCTGGCTAATAATACAATAATAACAGATCTTATAATCTGTAATACACTCTGTATAAACCTAGATTAAAAAGTGAACTAGTAATAACCAAAACAGATTATAAAGATTATAAGTCAGAAATTACTGGATAATAATACTGTAGTTAAACAGGTAATAATCAGATAAACTAGTAAACCAGACTTCAAATAAAAATAGTAAAAAATTCACAAAAACCTGGAAATAAACATGTAATTAAACCAGATTAGGGCTGGGCGATCAGACGAATGTATCGACCATCGGCGATGGGCTCAGCCAATCGCCTCCCGTTCTTCAAGAACGATTTATTCGTCCCACTATAAATTAATTTCTTAATTATTAACAACGTTTGGTTGAAGTCAAAGGACACAGCCCACGTAAAAATAATAAATAATGCTCTTTTTAAACTCCTCCCAGCTGCAGCAGCAGCTCCTTTTCCCTCCTCCTCCCCCGAGAGCTGGCGGAGCAGCGGTGTTTCCTCAGTCCGTAGCAGACAGACAGAGAACGGCAGCAGCTTGTGTTCAGAAAATAAATGTATCTAAATAATATCTATGGTGTGGTGGGGAGGAAACCATCACAGACTGGCTTTGTTCCAGTTAAACCGTGTTTACGCGTCGGCTACCGGTGCTAGGAATATTTAGCGAGTCATAACACCGATCTGGTGTTCAACTGTCTTCAGCTAAGTCTGATAAACGACAAAAACAACATGAAACTAAAACTGAAATACAAATAAAAACCCTTCAGTGAACGTCGCTTCCATAAAATAAATCTCCGCTGCAGTTTGAAGTCTTTTTGAGCGATTTTGGTGACGGAGCAGCAGCAGCTAGCTGCTAGCTCTGTGTTAGCTTAGTTAGCACACAGCAGAAGGGTAAACACTCGATGTCGGAGCTCTTTTCTGCCACTAGACGTCTGTTTAAAGCCAAAGTAGCCCCAAACAGGCCACGCTGTGTTTTTTACAACTATTTCCTCAATTTTGGGACTTCTGAGTTCTAATTTGGAAAATCTATTAGTGTGTGTTTACATTGCTCCGCCCACAAATATGTCAGCATGTCACCTGCGCCAATAAATCGCCCATCGTCGAGTTTTGGACCGACGATGGACGATTGGAAAAAAGTTACACATCGCCCAACCCAAACGCATTAACTACTATTAGTAATAAACATGTAATTAAACTAGATAAATTCATTAACTAGTAATGATAATAAACATGTAATTAAACTAGATAAATGCATTAACTACTAGTAATAATAAACATGTTATTAAACCAGATAACAAATCCAATAAACCAAATAAATCAGTATTAACTGGATAATAAATTCAATAAACTAATAATAAATCTGTGATTAAACCAGGTAATAAATCAGATAAACTAGTAATAAACTAGATGATAAAGTTGTTAATAATCCATTTATTAACTAGTAATAAACTGTAAACATAACCCATTAAAAACAAGGTAAAAATGATAAACTGGTTAATAAATCTGGTTAATAAATCTGGTTAATAAGTCAGATAATAAACTAAACTACTCCAGTGATGGAGGTCCTGGGCCGTGAGCAGCACCTCCTCAGCGAACCCTAGCTATGCTCTCTGAGACTCCATCTGACTGCACCCCACCCCCACCTGGGGGCTGCTCCTCCTCCCCTCTGACAGCTCCTCCTCCCCTCTAGCAGCTCCTCCCCTCTGACAGCTCCTCCCCTCTAGCAGCTCCTCCCCTCTAGCAGCTCCTGTACCTTTACTGCCGAGCTGCTGGAGGCTACCTGCCTCTCAGGGCTCCTCTCGGACTCCCGTTTCTTCTTCTGTGGTGGTGGATTGTCCTCCTGGACATCAGGAGGCTTGCTGGTTTTGCTGGGCCGGTCTGACGGGTTCAAACCCAGGATAAGAGCCACCTTCTCGATCTCATTGCGTTTCTTTTCAGCAGCCTCGTGCTCCTTACGGAGGTTGGAGATCTGAGCCATGACCTCCTCCTGCAGGTGGCCGATCTCCTGCAGCAGGGGGTCCTTATGGCCATCCTTCTCCCTGCGTTTCTTCCTCAGCAGCTCACCTGGAAACACAGAAACATGCTGAAATGAGAAGAGTCACCTCCAGCGCTGTTCTCCGATGGTGAGCGGGAGCTGTAATTCACTCCATCTCCTGATGGTGGCAGCACCGTGTCGTCATAAATCAGGAAACTAAGTGAACTTGAACAATTCTTTCGTTCTGACGCTGATGTTCTCACTTTGGTTGAAATTGTAAAATATCAGTTTTACTTTGGACTTTGGATGGAGGCGAGTCCAAAGAGAACCTCTAGAACCTCACCCTGCTGCTTCCTGAGTCGCTCCAGTTCTTTGATCAGATATTCTTTCTTCTTCATTCTGAGCTCTCTCTCCTCCTTCAGCTTTTCCCGCTCCTCCAGAACCTGAACAGAACAGCACAAACAACAGTCAGCTTGTCCCTGGAACCCGGCCGTACCAGTACCATCTCCTCCAGCTGCTGTTTGAGAACCACTCATTATGGTTTGTTGATCAAACAGGACACAAAAACCTGACAAGTGATTCTGAAGAACCTAAACTGACACAAGTAATTAGAAATCACTGATCAATATTCAGAGAGGTCACAGGACTGGAGCAGCATGAGCTCCCAGACAGGAAGTGATGCAACGTGTGAAGCACCTTTTGCTTCTGGCTCTCGTTGTTCTGCTCTTCAGAAACTCTTCTGTCACGACTCTTTCGCTGCTCTTCACTCTGGCCAGTGTTCCTCACCATTCCTGAAGATACGACAATCACATCATCACCTGAAAACAAACAGAACCTGAACACCTGCAGGTCAGCTGACCTTCTTCTCAGTGTCGATTGGCTTCTGTCTTTGCAGTGTCGTGTCTGTTTTTGCTGCGTCGAGTGTGTGTGTCATGTTTGTGTTTTTGCCGCGTCGAGTTTGTGTTTTTGCCGCGTCGAGTTTGTGTAATTTGTCGCGTCGAGTTTGTGTAATTTGCCGCGTCGAGTTTGTGTTTTTGCCGCGTCGAGTTTGTGTTTTTGCCGCGTCGAGTTTGTGTTTTTGCCGTGTCGAGTTTGTGTGTTGTGTTTGCCGTTTCGTGTTTGTGTTTTTGCCACGTCGAGTTTGTGTTTTTGCCGCGTCGAGTTTGTGTTTTTGCCGCGTCGAGTTTGTGTTTTTGCCGCGTCGAGTTTGTGTTTTTGCCGCGTCGAGTTTGTGTGTTGTGTTTGCCGCGTCGAGTTTGTGTGTTGTGTTTGCCGCGTCGAGTTTGTGTTTTTGCCGCGTCGAGTTTGTGTGTTGTGTTTGCCGTTTCGTGTTTGTGCTTTTGCCGCGTCGAGTTTGTGTTTTTGCCGAGTCGAGTTTGTGCTTTTGCCGCGTCGAGTTTGTGTGTTGTTTTTGCCGCGTCGAGTTTGTGTTTTTGCCGCGTCGAGTTTGTGTGTTGTGTTTGCCGCGTCGAGTTTGTGTTTTTGCCGCGTCGAGTTTGTGTTTTTGCCGCGTCGAGTTTGTGTTTTTGCCGCGTCGAGTTTGTGTTTTTGCCGCGTCGAGTTTGTGTTTTTGCCGCGTCGAGTTTGTGTTTTTGCCGCGTCGAGTTTGTGTTTTTGCCGCGTCGAGTTTGTGTTTTTGCCGCGTCGAGTTTGTGTTTTTGCCGCGTCGAGTTTGTGTTTTTGCCGCGTCGAGTTTGTGTGTTGTGTTTGCCGCGTCGAGTTTGTGTGTTGTGTTTGCCGCGTCGAGTTTGTGTAATTTGCCGCGTCAAGTTTGTGTCATGTTTGTGTTTTTGCCGCGTCGAGTTTGTGTCATGTTTGTGTTTTTGCCGCGTCGAGTTTGTGTTTTTGCCGCGTCGAGTTTGTGTTTTTGCCGCGTCGAGTTTGTGTTTTTGCCGCGTCGAGTTTGTGTTTTTGCCGCGTCGAGTTTGTGTTTTTGCCGCGTCAAGTTTGTGTCATATTTGTGTTTTTGCCGCGTCGAGTTTGTGTTTTTGCCGCGTCGAGTTTGTGTTTTTGCCGCGTCGAGTTTGTGTAATTTGCCGCGTCAAGTTTGTGTCATGTTTGTGTTTTTGCCGCGTCGAGTTTGTGTAATTTGCCGCGTCGAGTTTGTGTTTTTGCCGCGTCGTGTTTGTGTTTTTGCCGCGTCGAGTTTGTGTGTTGTGTTTGCCGCGTCGAGTTTGTGTGTTGTGTTTGCCGCGTCGAGTTTGTGTTTTTGCCGTGTCGAGTTTGTGTGTTGTGTTTGCCGTTTCGTGTTTGTGTTTTTGCCGCGTCGAGTTTGTGTTTTTGCCGCGTCGAGTTTGTGTTTTTGCCGCGTCAAGTTTGTGTCATATTTGTGTTTTTGCCGCGTCGAGTTTGTGTAATTTGCCGCGTCAAGTTTGTGTCATGTTTGTGTTTTTGCCGCGTCGAGTTTGTGTGTTGTGTTTGCCGCGTCGAGTTTGTGTTTTTGCCGCGTCGAGTTTGTGTTTTTGCCGCGTCGAGTTTGTGTTTTTGCCGCGTCGAGTTTGTGTTTTTGCCGCGTCGAGTTTGTGTCATGTTTGTGTTTTTGCCGCGTCGAGTTTGTGTCATGTTTGTGTTTTTGCCGCGTCGAGTTTGTGCTTTTGCCGCGTCGAGTTTGTGCTTTTGCCGCGTCGAGTTTGTGTTTTTGCCGCGTCGAGTTTGTGTTTTTGCCGCGTCGAGTTTGTGTTTTTGCCGCGTCGAGTTTGTGCGTTGTGTTTGCCGTTTCGTGTTTGTGTTTTTGTCGTGTCGTTAGCTCACCTTTGGCTGTCGCCTCATGAGCTTGTTTGTACGGAGGATTTAGAGGGTAATCTTCCACACCAGTCTGAGGGGGTGGTGCCCTGCTGGATGGCGGGGGGATGCTGGGTGGTGGGACCATACTGGGTGGCGGGACCATGCTGGGTGGCGGGGCCATGCTGGGTGGTGGGGGCATACTGGGTGGCGGGGCCATGCTAGGTGGCGGGGCCATGCTAGGTGGCGGGGCCATGCTAGGTGGCGGGTACATAGAGGGCCATTGCTGGTGCATGTAGGACATGTAGTTGCCATACTGTCCATATCCTGGTGGGGGGAAATTCGGGGGCATCATATTGTGGACCTGTGGGGGAGGAAAGGTGGGGATTGGCATGCCTGGGTGGGGCGGTGCAACTGAAGTTTCAATGGCCTGAGATGATGGTGCATCATTCTTCTCGTGGGTCATTTCCTTGGTGTCTCTGTCTTTGGGGGTTTTGGGCGGAGCTGTATTCTTCTTGCTGTTGTCGTCCTCACTGCTCCAGCTGCCCCCCCTCTTGCCACTCTGCTCGCGGCTGCGACTCCTGCTGCTACTGCTGCTAGAACTGCCACTGTCGCTTCGCCTCCTATGGCCTCTGCTATGATGGCTGCCATCTGAACTGCCAGAGGAGTACCTGCGTCGGCGCGTTGGAGTCTTCGGGGGTGGCTTGTTTCCTTGGAGACGCTCTTTGGTCCTGGCAGCCATCTTGCCAATTTCAGCTACGCCCAGGTCCAGCCCGATGGTCTTCAACAGGTCCTGGATCTTTTCATACTCCTCCAGGGCCTGGCGCTCACTGTCCTCCAGAGGCTCAGTCCCTGGTGGATAGGAAGGGTTTGACACCTGGACTGGGATGTTCTGTTCAGAACTAATGCTGGGCCGGCTCATGTACTGGTCCACTTCAGTCACAGTGAGCGGAGCCTGAAGATGAGGCGTGACAGGTGGGGGACAGCTGTACATCTGACTGATGGCAGGTCTCTGTGACGGAGGGTCAGCATACAGTGAGTCCTCCGTCACGTCTCCGTACAGCTCCAGGTTGTGGTATCGGACTGGCTCTGTCGTAGGTTTAGGCTCCTCCGAGTCTCCATACAGGAACTTCTCCTCATCGTCGATGTCATCCATAGCTTTCTGCTGACCCCCGTCTCCATGTGCGGTCCCTCCAAGTAAGTTGAGAATATCTTTGATTTCATCATCAAGGCCAGGACGCTGAGCCATGTGCGGATCGGACCGCAGCTCCGACAGCATAGAGGCCATGGTGCACGGATCGGTACTCCTCACGGCCAGCAAGAGCTGTTCGGCCACGCGGGACATGGTGGAGTTCTGTGAATCCTGAGGCGAGTCGGAGCTCTGCAGCACAGAATCACAACAGTAATGCATCATTACATTATAGGATCTTCATGTAACCCGATACCAGCAGTGTTGGGTTACATGACAACAGAACTTCACAGTTCTGGACAAAAACTCCAGAAAACCTGAGAGTTCTAGAAATCTTCAAAACAATAACCAATATTAACAGATCTGTACCACTCTCGTTACCGGGTCGGTACAGTCCTAGGTGTGAGTCCAGTCGTACCCTAATGGAGGGCGAATCGTCATAGTTGTTCCGTTTCTTCAGGATGGATTTTGTGGGTTGAGTCAGCAGCTCCTCCAGCTCCTTCCTGCGTCGGGCGTCCTCCAGCTCCTTGAACGATTTCTTCTCATTTCTGCTGTAGCTGCTGGAACTCGAGCTGCTTGAGCTGCTGCTGCGACTGCGGCCATGGCCCCGCCCACGGCTCCTTCCTCTACTCCTATTCCGTGATCTGGACCTGGATCTAGACTTACTGCGAGGGCGGCTCTTGCTCCGCCCCCGGCTTTTGGCTCGGGTCCGGTCTGGACTCCGGCTCTGTCCCCGGGGTCGGCTTTTGCTCCGCCCCCGACTTTTGGCCCGGCTCCTGTCAGGACTCCGACTCTTGCTCCGCCCTCGGCTCTTGGCCCGGCTACGGTCCGGACTCCGGCTCTTGCTCCGTCCCCGGCTCTTGCTCCGTCCCCGGCTTTTGGCCCGGCTACGATCTGGACTACGGCCCCTGCTTCGACTCTGCTCGTATTCTGGTCGGGGAGAATAGTCCCTGTAAGGAAACCCCAACAGAACAGACTTGAGTTCTTGTTTGTTGATACGATTCAAAACATTTTAAACAAAAACTGGTTCTATGATAAAGACCTGAGGTTCAGAACCTCATCGCCATGAGCAGCTGCAGACTAGACCTAGTTCTAACAGAACCCAGTGACACCGACTGCTGCAGTTGTGTCCTTAGATCCTGAACAGAACTGGAACTGGTTCTGGCTGCATCTGTTTATGTGTGTGAAACCAATACTGACACACAGAACATTCTGGAACTAGAACTAAAATACAAAGAAAAAACTAAAAGACACTTTAACGGACTACAGGAAACCAGAACCATGAACCCGTCAACAACTTGTAAACAGTAGATACTGATTGTGGAGAGAGGACCAGGTCCTTCTGAGTCAGGTGGTCTTTGGCTACCTGTCATGGTGGCGTGGGGGCATGGGCCCTGGCGGTCCAGTCAGCTCGTTACCCACAGTGATGACCAGGTGGTGATCCTGAGGAGCTGGACCCCGTTGAGCAGGGGACCTCTGAAAAACCAACAAAACATGAGTTGAGGATAAATGATATTATAAACTGTTTACGTTGGTGTGCAGGTAGCAGCGTCTCTTAGAGCAAACGTTTGAAGGGTATCGTTCATTTTTACCATCTATGAACTAGGTTAAGGGTTAAAGACCAGCAGCTGAATATTAACAATCTAGGTTATGTTTCCCATATAAATGACCTCAGTATAACAAGTTAAACATTCATGATTTAATAATTACAGAAGTCATTTAAAGTGGCACTTCTTCAGGAGTGATGTCATCTGAAAAAACAAACAAATAAAAATACCTGTAGGCATAAAAACCTCTAAAACACGGATCAGTCCGCTGTCAACACTCACGTGATTTCTAATCACTCAGAAATCATGGAAAAATAAACTGATATGCCTTTGGATGTTATGTAATGGTACAGTTCTGAATCAAACCGTTTCACCATGAAAACACAAACAAATCAGAAATCTGAGCTATGAAAAGGAACTGACTGAATAATAATAGAAACGTCTTAATGTTCAGGTTCCTCCTCAACCAGGTTGGGGAGGTTCTGATCGAGTCTATTGATCAGCTCTAGACCAGGTCTGATCGAGTCTATTGATCAGCTCTAGACCAGGTCTGATCGGGTCTATCGATCAGCTGTAGACCAGGTCTGATAGGGTCTATCAATCAGCTGTAGATCAGGTCTGATCGGGTCTATCGATCAGCTGTAGACCAGGTCTGATCGGGTCTATCGATCAGCTGTAGACCAGGTCTGATAGGGTCTATCAATCAGCTGTAGACCAGGTCTGATCGGGTCTATCGATCAGCTGTAGACCAGGTCTGATAGGGTCTATCAATCAGCTGTAGACCAGGTCTGATCGGGTCTATCGATCAGCTGTAGACCAGGTCTGATAGGGTCTATCAATCAGCTGTAGACCAGGTCTGATCGGGTCTATCGATCAGCTGTAGACCAGGTCTGATCGGGTCTATCGATCAGCTGTAGACCAGGTCTGATAGGGTCTATCAATCAGCTGTAGACCAGGTCTGATCGGGTCTATCGATCAGCTGTAGACCAGGTCTGATAGGGTCTATCGATCAGCTGTAGACCAGGTCTGATAGGGTCTATCGATCAGCTGTAGACCAAGTCTGATCGGGTCCATCGATCAGCTGTAGACCAGGTCTGATCGGGTCTAAATAATACCTGTAATTCCTTTGTGTTACTTTTTATTTTCACTTCCAGTCGATATGTTTACTGAGGTCACTAATCAGAATTAGTATCACTACTGAGTGAGTTTTAAGGACATTTTTCTCACAATGCTAGTTGTTACCATTCACTTACAGTGTTTTACGCTAAGCTAAAGGGGTACTGCCGGATCAGGATAACGACTGGGCTGTTTACTAATTGTTTTTGCCCACTGATCTAACTATGAGGAATATGACAACAGACAAAAAAACACTTTCTGGTGGAGTATCCCTTTAAATAACATTATCTCAATTAGAGACAAATTCCCTCTCCCCTCTTGGAGCATCAGCAGGGCAGACAGGTTTAAAAGTAAGCTGATCTTTATGAACTAATAGAAATTAAAGCATCTGTCTGACCCACCAACATGCTTATTAGATCCCATCCAGATTTATTAACACCTCCATTATGAATCTGATTCATCTATATTTAGTTAATAGACATGTGTCACAGGCTTTAAATCTTTACTTAAGAAACCTGATATGGATCCAGGAGCTCTGACTAATAAGAGGCCTATATCCAACCTCTCTTTTATTCCTAAAACTCTTAAAAGAGTAGCTGCAAAAAAATAAAAAATTGAAATCAATATTACATGTAAATACAGGATTCAACTCTTCACTTCTGTTCCAAACTGTCCTGTAAGAGTCAACTTTCCTGCGAGCTTCAGACTTGGTCAAATAAATAAATCCAGTTTGGATTTGTTACCTGCGTTTAGCGCTGTTTCATCATTTTGTTGAGAACTGGTGCTATGTAAATATTACATATAATATATAACATTTAATCATTCTTATGATGAATCCTTAACATTTTCCTTTATTATTTTATATAGCTGCTGTTTTTTGTATTCGTATTTTGTTTTTGTCCCACGTTCAAACCATGCATCTGAATCCACCAGAGATCAAAAACTACCTGTTCGGTTGTTCTTATCACGACCAGATCGTGAAACCGGGAAATAAAGGAGTAACCGGGATAAACACCCGGTACATTTAGCTGCCGACTCCCGGTAAAATGATGACGGTTCAAACATTTTCAATCGGTCCTAGAGAAGTTCAATTTTAGTTGTTTACCGGAGCTCTGAATAAGCGAAATAAATCAGACAGTTTCTGAATGGAGTTTGGTGCACTGCTCATACAAACAAACCATCTAAACAGTGAGAATTTGAGTTTTAACTGCAACTTTTACTGATGAGAGAACTTTGTAAAGTTCCTTCTGTGAGAAAACGCATAACTACTTTCCCGTCATTCCGTCTGGTTCATCTCCAGATCCACTCACCTCACCGGGCGGACCACCACCCCAGAACTCCCCGCCGCGGTGACTACCCGTGCCGGGGGATGGATACCTCCTACGCGGCGGGGAATGGTGGTATACGTCCGAGGGTCCGTGATCACGATAGTCGGGGTGGTAGGGAGGTCTGGGCCGGCCCCGGCCTTCACGGTAACCTGGTGCTGGGTGAGGCCTAGGAGGAGGACCTCGGCCTTCGAAAGGCGGCGGGTAGCCTCTAAGCGGAGGCCGACCGCGGTACATCTCCAGCGGCTGTTACACGCCGACGTCGCACGGTGAAGCAGCGAGTGTCCGGTTGGTTTCTAACACGGAGGGAAGACTTAAGTCGTTCGCTCTCCGTAGGAAGAGATAGAACCGATTTATTTTAGAAACCAGAAGATAATTTCCAACAGGCTGCATGAACACAAACCTCTTCTTCGCTGGGTTCGTTTCAGGCAGCTAGCGGCTGCGTCTCATGACTCACTACCGCCACCTGCCGCCAAACCTCTTCTACTGCGGACCGGCGACGCTGTGCGCGCTCTACGGTTCTCCCCATAGACATATAATTTATGTGTATAAAATTGTATATAAAATTGTAACTTTTTTTTATTTAGAACTTGTGACTATACAGCATATAAAAGTTTACATGTCGAAACTGTTATAAGTATAACATTGAAAGAACTCAGCAGCAGTAGTCAAAAATATAGAGTGAACAGGAATATTTTGAAGAACATTTACAGAGAGAAAAAGAAAAGAGAAGGAAAAAAAACATATGGTCAAGAATATATAGATCTCAGTACAAGTACATATACATATATGCATATCTCTATCATTAATCAAAAAGTTGTTTCATAAAATCAATTAAGATTTGTGCTGTGTCTACTTTGCAAAGTTTTATTGATTTTTTTAGCAGAAGCATTTCATTTTTAAATGCAAAAATAACTGGGGAAATCTTCAAAAAGCGACATTTGTGAATAAAATATTTTGCAAATATAAGCAAATTCTTAATTCCAAAATCCACTGTTATATCTTCTGTTTGTAAACCAAATGTAATTATTTGAAAAGTCATCGGGGGGCAGTAAATGTTCTTACACGTTAACCAGTGCTGAAAACCTGTCCAAAAACCGTTGGAGCTCTCACACGAATAAAAAATATGTTCAACCGTTTCAGCATCATTATTACAAAAAGTGCATGCATTCATACCGATATAGAATTTTTTGTGTAAATAGTCATTGGATGGATAAATGGCATGTAAAAGTTTGAAATGATTTTCTTTAGCTTTAGGCGGAATCGGAAAAGAAAGATATTTAATCAAGAAACTACAGTTATAAGCTCTAAACAGATGTTTTCGTTTCAGTTGAGACGGGAAATATTCTTTTGAAAGAGTTTTTCTTAAAAATTTGTTGTTACATGTCTTATCCTTAAATTGGCATCCTTCAATCATTAAGGACAGTTCTCTAATTATACAGGAGGAATAAGTTAAACAAGCTTTAGCCATCTGAATCATTTGTGTGGGGATGGCATTCCTAAACTTTGAAAAATTTCTGTCTAGAACATACTATGTCATATTTGTTGGTAAACTCATTGTATGATAAAGGTCACTGTCTAATAGATGCAGAACTGTCCAAATTCCATGATCCATCCAATCCTTATAGAAGATAGACTTCCTATTTACTGTAGATTATTATTGTCTCATCTGTTTGTACTCGTAAAGCACCTTGTGACTGATATCTATAGAAATAAACTTCTTCTAAAGGTTTTATTGGCATGAGCAACATTAAGACTGGCCTGTGAAACACTGGAGTATCTAATCTGGTCAGATGAGACCAGAACTGAACACTCTGGATGGAGGTCAAAGGTCAATGCTTGTCAAACCAGCAAAGTTTGGTCATGATGCCATGAACAGCAGTCAGACTCGATCAGGTCAACTATGAGGAGGATAGGATTCAGATGATTGGCTGGGCCGTTCTAGCAGCTTGATTTTCTCTCTGTAACCAGTAGTTTCTTGGCTGTTTGGGATCATTAGGCCCGTTTCGACTATCGGAACTTCAGGGTAAATCCTAGAGGGCGAAATTGACCGGGACAATCAGCTGGCTCGTTCCTCTCAGCTGTTGTGTTTCCATTACAGCCCCCACCTTTCTGGAACTTTTGTAAGACGTCAGCATCGACGTCACTGACAAGCGTAAAGGTGCGAACAAACAAGGAAGTGGAGAATAATAAATAGATCAACAATGGACAAAGAAGCGATGGTTGTGGCGTATTTCTCTGTTTTTATCCATAGTGATGGGAGTGCTGAACAGAAGGATGAGTATACTTTATGACGAACTAATCCAACCTCGAAGACACGGTCATTTCTCAAGCTCCGACAACAACACACAGGTAATTTATCTCGGCGCGGTCTGCTTTCGTCATTTTCTTTCATCCCACAACCAATCAGCACGAGTTAACCACATTTCCCACTCCAGGAATCTACCGGGCCGATAAGAGTACCTGCCCCTGATCAGGGACTCCGTTGGTCCCTGAAATGGCCCTGAAGACGGCCCTCTCGAAATGGCCCGCATCAATGGAAACAGTCGCGCGCCGCAAAGTTCCAGTAAAATTACCCCGAAGTTCTGATAGTGGAAACGGGCCTAATGTCTTGCTGAAACGTCCTCCTGGTTTCATCTTCTTCATCCTGGTAGAGGCAGCAGGTTTTGATCCACTGTGTTTCCATTCATCCTTCCTTCCATTAATGAAGCGTTCCAGAGCTAAATGTTGAAAACCAAGCTCCAAAGCTTTAGGGCTGCTAACAACTAATTTATGCAATATTCTATTGTTCTAAAGGATTAACTATTAGGGGGTTCTGGAGGATGGACTAGGAATCAGCCACAGATAGATCCACCTCAACACTCCTGGCTTCCAGCTACATGTAGCTTGATCTTTAGCAGCTTCAGTGTTACGTAATGTCACATATCGTTCTCTAGTAAATGTCCTGAAAATAGGCTGAAGTGAAAGATACAGTAAGCTAAGCTGGATACAAGAAGTTTAGCGAATTACTTTGGAGAGGCAGCATGCATCTTAGTTGGTACAGCAGCCATCTGGCAACCAGAGGGTCACCGGTTTGATCGCAGGGCATCGCCGCTGCAGAACTTTGGGGGTGTAGAACACTAGAAAGATCTATAGAAATACAGGATATTTATTATTCGATATTAGAAACCTGGACTTAATACACCCAAATAGCATTAAGTAGGTCACCCTGACGTTCTCCTCTCTTTAGATGCCTTTCAGAACATTTAGAACTCAGAGACACTAATCCCTCATGTTACTTTTTAAACTGCTGCCTGGGAGGAAGCCGATAATGGAGGTGGAAACTTGACTTGTTAGCAGCGCCCTCTAGTGGTGTGTCTGGGGGGACTTTGGGACCAAGAATTTCAGGAAGCGTTTGAAATCCTTTTTCCTTGACTCATTCTATTTTATAACCTAATGTTTACATGGATGGTTGTCACAAACATCTGGATAGAAAACTTTTATGGACTACATTTTTAAAAGTTGATCAAGTAAAACTATAATGGCTGAACTTCCACCTGATCCCAGGTCAACAGAGATCACCTGGGAACACCCAGGAGCTTCCATCCTCAGTCAGAAAACTGAAATCACAGAAACGATAAACAACCAGGATCTAATCTTACCTTTGGTGTTTGCAAGGCAGGTTCATCACGTCATTTGTTGGCAGCATTTAATCTACATTAGACTGAGCCATAAACTCACTGTTCCAATAGATTCATGGTGTCCACGTTAGTTTCTTCTGATGGAGAATCTTGGTGCTCCGGATCGCTTTTCCTCAGTTTTTGAAGCCTGACTCAACCTGTACTGTGACACGCTGCTTTCTGCCCAAGTACCAGAGGCAGGTGGAGGATAAAAACACTAAGTGACTTTTCAGTTTGATCAGGTGTGAACTGGCTGATGAAGACTGGTATCACATTAACTGCCGTTTATTTTACAAAGACGAGAGGTTTTTCTTTAAAACAACCAGACTTGAAACGGCTGACAGGCGTTGACTTCCTATTTTGTTGCTGCTAATCTTTTAGGGAAAAGAAACCAGAGCTCTGCATCACTAAGCAACATCTGCTGAGGGACTAATGTCGGGCTGGACAGGAGCAGAATCTCCTTCATAGTTTAAGGTGCTGAGAATTTTCATAAACAGCTTCTTTACACTGAGACCTGACATGCATGCTTTATCTCATTAATCAGCACAAATTAATTTATACATTTGATGAGGGGTTTTTCCACAGTTCAATCTGGACACAGTTAAAGATGAATAGCTGCTGTTAGGAAGCCAAGAATCAGACAGGTTCAATTTAGTCATTAGAAAAACCTTCAACACGATGTCTGGTCAGAAAAAGACTTCAACAGCAACCAGTCTGCAGATCAGAACTGACCAATGGACGTTTTACTGTGTCGGATCACCCGAGTGTGTCGGATCAATCTCTAAGAGTGACCACTTCTAGTTAAATGATCCGTTTAAGTTGTGCCTTCAGGTCTTTGCTGAAAGCTGCAGCAGAAACACGACTCTTCAGCCACCAGTGTTTGAGATCTGGACACAACGAAGGAATCCAATTCTGCTGCAAGAGGTTTCTACAGCATTCAGTTCACTTGCAGAGTCCTCAAATCCTCTCAAACACCATCTTGACTGGAACCTGCGGAAACAAAAACTCACCTGGTTGGCTCCAACAGGTAGAACAGTTTGAAAACATCAGCAGAGGATGAAGTGGGCACGTGGTGCTGAATGAATGAAGACTAATCTATTTAATAACCTTCAACATTCATACAATTTAAAGCCATACTCAGTAGCCAGGTAAACAATGTAGCTTTTAACGTTTTTTTAAAGCCTCTTAACAACGTTCCAACATAGTATAGCCATAAATATATTGTGGAGATTAAAAAAAAAAAACCAAAATAAATCAATAAAGTGGTTGTCTCACAGTTCTCTAAAAACTTCAGCCAATCCTATCGTTTGGACCGAACGATAGGATTGGACAATCCAGCTGTCTGTCTGCCGCATTTCCGCACTGCTTGGATTGGCATTAATCCGCCCGGACACATTTTGGGGCAGAACATCCCGGAAGTGAAAGAGAAAGTATAAGTGGTGGTTAGTGCTTCCATATTAAGATAAAAATACCAGAGTCCCCCCCCCAAAAAAAAACACCTTTTCAGCTAGCAGAAAACTTAAAATGTTTGGAGGTGAAAAGATGAAAAGCTGGGGGAATATTTCTACGGCTGGAGTTAGACTCTGCTTTGTCACCTTTGCAAACCGGGGTCCCATGTCCGTGGGAGGCTGGCGTATGGATTTTATGGACGTGTTTCTGTAAAATAGCTAGCGAGACCTCGTTTGTTTACCTGGCTACTGAGAATGCCTTTAAGGAGGCTACAACTTTAGCAAAAATCTAGGAGTCAGATTATTTTACTTTTTTTATGACCCGAGTACTGACGGGGCTTTCTGAAGAGCATTAGGTTTCACAAAAATGACACTAATAGTCTGGCAGAAAAAGTCCAGCTGTAGCCATTTTGGGGTTTAATAGGATGATGCAAAGGTCCTAGTGTGATGTGATGAGTCGAACTAATTCTATAGGAGAGAAATCATTTGCTGATTCAACCTTTCAGAGTCAGAATGGATGCTACATCTGATTTCCTGTATATCACGTTGTAAATGGTAAATGGCCTGTATTTAAATTAAAAGAATAGTTGAAATAAGAAAAAAGATTTAGGTCAGTTGAGAACATCTTAAAAATTTGCGATTAATCGTGAGTTAACTGTGGACACTCATGCGATTAAAAAAATGTTTCAATTGACTGGCCTAGCTTTTTATTACCTGTAGCCATAATCATAAGGATAACAAGAAATAAAGGCTTGAAATATTTCACTATGTTTGATGAACCTATAATACAAGTTTCACTTTCAAAGATGAGGGACCAAAAAAAAAAACTTTTTCATGGTATTCTCTGTTTTAGATGCACCTTTATAAACAGATGAAGACTGTGGAGTGTCCTGGTTTCTACTACATATAAATGAAACCACCAGCTTCCACTGGCATTAACCTGAACACAAGGACCAGGACCAGGAGGCCTCTAGTAAACAGCTATAATCACTTTAATGTTAACCAAGTCTGAGGGAAGTGTTTTCAAACAGCTTTTCATAGATTCAAAAACATTACCCTGAAGTTCATCTTTATGACAAATTTAATGTTTATTTGCAGAGCTGATAGTTACATCTAACTGAACCAGCATGTATCCATATTATAATACAGAGGACTACTTCCTGTTTCTAGAGACTCAACCCACTTTGAGTGATGTCACCAGTGGGTGTGGTTCTTAATGTAGATAGACAACATATAGAACGCCACTTCAGAATGACTCAAACCTATGTTTAAACTACGGCTTCTCTCTAGGAGTAACCACATAATATAAAAACCACATCACGATATTCTTTTAAGAAACACTTCTGACTTGAACATAAAAATTAAACACTCTCAATCAGATGCAGCTTTTATTTAGTTTGTCAAGAAAACATAAATTTATCTCTGGTTGAAATAGTATTAAAATGTTGACATAAACCAATGGAATAATTGCAGCAAACACACATTTAACAAATAGATCCGAAGAGAATTACGTTTACTGATAGGACAGTTAGGATCCCGAGTAGACATTTCTACACAACCTACTAACACAATCCTAGATGTGGTTAAATCAAAGTGACTTGCTATTTCATTACTTATTAAAACAAAAATAAGAGAAAGGAACTCCTACTTCTCTGAACTCTACTCCGAGTTCACGTCCAACTCCCACTTTTCCAGAAACTCCTGCAGGTTCAAATTGAAAACATCAATGCCTTTAGGAGAGAGGTGGACGCCATCGGCCCGATACAGGCCCGTGTTTGTGCCACACCGAATGTTATCGTGGCTCAACGAGATGCCACCCAGCTCTGACATAATATTCTGGATTCTACGATTCACGGTGGTGCGCACCAGATCGACCTCATGGCTGTCCGGCGAGTGGCGCCACACCCTACGAGGAAGGATGTTGGACCACACCAGGACACAGCGAGGGAAGATGCTCCTGATGGAAGACATGTCCTTCTTGACGGAGGCCAGCAGGTTAGTGGGGCTCTCTGTGCTCAGGTCATTGCCTCCCAGGTGAATGATAAGAACGTCGGGGTTTGGCCAGGTGATCTTTAGCTGGTGGAGCTGGGGCAACAGCTGAGACCACGTCATGCCCTGGATGCCTTTCCACCAGATGGTCACCTTGCTGGGGTCCATGCCCAGCTGCATACCTACCTCTGGAGACTTGGCTCGTGACTCAGCCCAATACACAAGTGAATGACCGCAGATCCAAACATTCTTGGACTCGCTGCTGATTGGCTTACCTAAAAGAAAAATGTCAACAGGACAGTTTGGTAATTTAGTTCAGGATCCAAAGTGGCGATGCCAAACTTTGTTTACCTACACTTCAACCTACAGCTGCTTTCACAAAGATCTATCATAGTCCTCCTTAGAGTAAGGATGGTATTTATGAGACCATGTTCTGGATAATACAATTTTTAATTTAAATCAGCTGCTGAACTGACCACTGATAAGCTGGAACTGGTAAGGACAGAACTGGATGAGACAAAGAATATAAGAGGTCAAACCATTTCAGGGTTTTACCAAGTTTAATTTAAGACTATTTAGAACCAACACTAACCCTAACATTTGGATTTATACATTTTAAACCATGGAACATGAGTAGCATGATGCTCAGCTCTTGGTTGACAACAGCAGTAAACTCTGAAGAAGATGAAGTAAGTCTAAGTAGTTGTGTAGCAGAATGTGTATGATTGCTACCCAAATCCTTGTGGTACTGGTTAGGGTGAATTACACGCAACTAATCTATTAATCACAGCTGATCAGACATTCCTAAAGCGATAACACATTTTATTTAGCTGCATTTTGCTAACAGCTACGACAGGAAAAACACGGAAAACTATTGGAACTACAGTACATGAACTCCTGCTTCAGAATAAGACCGAAGCTTAAAGTCCAACAGTTTGGGCCCAATCAGCCGAGGAACTGTTTGATCCATGGAAGCAGCAAGCGACTGCTGTTGGTCTGTAAAGCTGTTAGATCTTATTTTCAAACTCACTGTGAAACGTCATATCATCTGTGTATTTACTGGTTTATCTGAGTAATTTCCCCAAACTAGGTCTTGGGTAGCTGAGAGGTTTGGTCCGACTGTTTCAGGAGACATTAGTCAGCCTATCGCATCAAGTCCAGATCAGATTAACAAAAATGGTCCTTTTATGCAATACGTTTTAACTCTGAGAGAGGGAAACCTTTCTGAAGTTGATCAAAGCTTCAGTTTGACCCCTGATCTTTAGGGCTCTGTTTAAAGTTCAGATTGGATGAAAACATAGAATAATGTGACTTTTTATTTAAGTTAAAAAACCTGCTGACGGATCCTGATTTGCTGTAATATAATAATAATAATTATAACTAATAATAATTATTGTTTTTTATTTAATCATTAAAAAATTGTTGCTCTGCATTCGACCATCCTTTTTTTGAGGAGCAATGGGCGGCCATTTTGTATGTGGCCCAGGGTGCTACCTGCTACTTCATAGCATGCTACCTGCTACTTCATAGCAAAGTCTTGTGTTAAAAAAAAAGGCAAAAAATATTTTGATTTGGCTTTTTTTTTCAGTTTTAGCAAACTAAAACTTGGGTCAGTTACATTTATTAGTACTCTGTATCAGTATTTAGTATCAGCAAGTACTCAGCTGTAGTACTCCGTGTGAAAAGTGTAGCATTGGCGCAGCCGTACTTCAAAGACCCAGGCTGTTTAGGCTTGATAGGCTGTTGGTATAATGCGCACCGTGAGGCGCGCACCGGTTACCTTCCCTTTATCCTCTCAGGTTCCAGTGCTGCTCTTTAAATGGTCAGGTCAGAAGCTGATTCAGTAAACCAGGAGGTATTCTGTTCATTTCTGTCAGATTGTTGATGTTCATGGTGGGATGTGTTGATTAATTACATTTAATGGTCTACAAACATGTTCGATTTGATGGTTAATGTAATGATCTTTGTGAAACCAGTCAAAACTCTTACAGTTAAATAGCCTTTAACCCATGTGCCTACGTGCTGGTTTGTTTTTTCTGATTTGTTTAACACCGACATCAGCCAAAGCTCCCTAGCTTACTAGATTATTTACTATGTACATTACAAAAGATATACATTAGTTTCAGAAACAAAAAGCAGACAAGCTGCTGATCATAGAGCGTTGATGGTAAAAGATCTAACGTTGAAAAGCTTGATGACGTTTAGGTAAAAGTATACTGTAAGTTTTGATAATGTAATTAATTAAAATATCAAAACAACCACCTACCTTTACTGTCAATACATTTTTGTCATTCAGCAAGACTTTGTTATTTTAAATAAATGATGTGATCAAAGTGCTTCCAGGAGGAAATGCTGAGCATTACAGGTCTGAACAGAGTCCCTAGCTAACAGGTCATCTCTAAACCTCATTCAGCTCTGCTGCTTGCACATCTAATCAGAACATGCAAAACAAAATCATCAGTAATCTCATAAGAACACTTGTAAAACTTCCTTTGTAATAAATGTTTGTACTTGGGAATAAAACCTTTGATTCTACCCTGCTTCATTTCAACTTTCTAGGTTTTGAAGGTCCTGTACAGTGGTCCCTCGTTTATTGCGGGAGTTACGTTCTACAGAAAACCCGCAATAGAAAAAATAAGTGAAGTAGTCAGCTTTATATTTTACAATTGTTACAGATGTTTTAAGGCTGTAAAACCCCTCACTTAGGGGTGGTATATACGGTATACAATAGAAATTACATACGTAAATTTGGCCGACCGTAGAGATTTTGACTCTACCGTTCTACCGCGGTAGAGCATGTTGATGAATTACAGGTGAGAATTCAGACTTGGAGTAGGTTCCAACAAACCTATTCCATCGGAATTGTACACTCAAACTTTATACATTTTTCTTAACAATTCTCTTGTTTCCGGTTTTCCTGAAATCTTGCGTCGTGGACGGAACTGGAATTGGGTCAGCAGCACCTGAACCGCTGCAGCATCTCACAGACAAACGAGACAAGCGCCGAATCCCCCTCCTGCTTTTATCACAAATTACACACTGCACTCTTTGAAGACTCGGGGGAGGGAAGGTGCTGCAGCGGTTCAGGTCCGGACGCACTGTTCCTGTTTTGTCCGGTTCCATCCTCTTCATGTCACCTCCTGTGCTTTAAGCTGCAACTCTGACCGGAGCGGATTGTTGAACAGAAACCGGGGTATTTCTCAGTTAGACCGGTGAGAGGTGCAAAGAAGTCCTATCCTTTCCAAGGGTCAAAGAATAACGACCAGAGAGGAGTGACATTGGAGACAGGGCAGCGCAGACCCCCCCTTCACTCCACGGTCCGGTGTAGGTACCAGAGGTGCATCCCGAACAGATCTGGCAACTACACCAGCGCACAGCGCGAGTTCTCCATGAACCCCACATCAGTGACACTGGCAACAGCGTCAGCGCTGCAATCAATCTTCTCAGGGCACAGAACACAATGCGCTGTAAAAAATAAATAGAAGCATGCAAAATTGTACTAAAAAATTCAGCGAAACAGCGAGGCTGCAAAAGGTGAACCACAAAAGAGCGAGAGACCACTGTACTGTGTTTACGGAAAAGAAATATTCAGTCTTGGATAGAAAACAATAAAAAGTAAACTTCTCTGTAAATACTGGCCAGACGTTTGTGTATCCATATCTAAATCCATATCAGTGAGAGTCTGACCCTGTTCTGCGATACAGGGTAAGGCAATACGTCATTTTTTTACTAAGCCCACTCCCTGTCTTGCTAAATTAGAACCGAGCGCCGTTCAGCATTGGCCAATAGCGTTAGACATCCGCTTACATACAGATGTCAATAACAGAGTGCGTGAGTGTTTGGGGAAGTACCTAAACTGGTGCAGTGCTAGTGGCTTTTCTTATGAACAAGTAAGTCTTTAAAATAAACAAACATATGAATAAACAGTCTAACGTGAGAACGATCATTAAAAAATAATGTGTTTTAGCTCTGTTGGCTGGCTAGAGGTGAGCGTTCATGAACGAAGGCGTTGATAATTCAGTTGTAAACACAGTAGTGGGAGGAGGGCTGATGCTGAAAAATATTATTTTCTGCCTCTAGACGGTGCTGTCTGACAAAAATCTGGACAGTGAGCCTTGCTGCTTGACATTCCGCTAGGGTCAGGATAAATTATTCACCTCAACTTCTCAGACAATGTCCATTTACCATGTTAGCTTTTTTAAATATTATTTTTTACAACATTTACACTCCTACACAAAAACTTGGTCAGCTGAGCCTTGGTTTAAATCTCATTTCAACAATGGAGGTTAAAATATAATAGACTCCCAGCAAATACATTTGAATAAGTCAGTTTGTTTTCTATACTAAAAACAAACAAAAGAATCACATGATTAATCAACAAACAATTCAATTTGTGCACAGAAGTGTTACAGAATAAAGTTACAAATCAAGAAATCATTCAAAGTCACAGAAATATAAGCTGTAGCTGAACTTATCATTTAGGAGAAAGACTACCAGTAAATCAAACTGATCAATCAAGAGACGTTTACTCCAAAACAGAATTTTAAGAACTAATAACGAGGAGCGGGATCTCAACTGACCATCGGTAGGTCTTCCAAAACTACTAGAAATGAATTATTTTTAAAATTATATGTAATAAAAGCATTTTATTTAAACTAGTTTAAACTAATGTTAGCAAGGTCAGTAGTGCATCTATTAACACGACAGATAGCTGAGAAACAAGTTACACCTGATAAACGTAGCTCTACTAACACAAGGTACTTAACATATTCTACCATTCCTAGCATTTAGAGTCACCTTCTTCTGCTGGTTAGCTGTAACGACAGCCAACAGAACCGAAAACGTTAGTGACAAGAAGAAACGGCTTCATTACCTCGTCTGTTTCAGCTTCTAAAAACTAGAGCTAGATCTGAGCTCAAGAGACACTAACATTGACTAGAGCGCTTGTGAAACATGAAGATCGAATATCACACAACAAATGACGAGTTACAGCGCAGCTAACGTTAGAGGTGAGCAGATATGTTCATTGAACCAACTGAACTTTTCATAAAGTCAACTGTGGCATCATTACATGATCAAAAACAAATAAAACATTTAAACAAGTAGAAAACAAACTTTTACGTTACATGATGGGGGACATCTTTACTTCAGATGGTCACAGTTATGAAATGTTCTTGAGACTTTAAGTCCTTTCTCTGAAGTTGAATTGTTGAAAACCAAACTGAGCAGATTGGACTTACTCTGATGGGCTTTACTAGGACCTGCCTCAAAGACGCATCTCGACCAGAAACATCCAGCGCGTCTCAAACCAAAACAGAGCTCTAACAGCTGCAGGTCGCGCTGCGTGGAAAAACCCATATGGCTTTTATCAACATGGCTTTGAACATATGCTCATTTTTAACCGGAATCAATCCCATAGTTACACGTCTGAAATAATTACATCCCTTACTTGATCTATGTAGATTTTACCCCTTTCCTTACTAAATAAAATAAATCAATGACTCCGTTTGAATAACTTGCTGAATTACTACACTAAAGTAAATTTTTCAGAAGTTGTTAGCATGATGTGTACTTCCTGTTTAGTGCATGATAGGAACAGACACCATTACTGCTGAGAGATAGCAGGTTTACATCATTACAGACACTAAAACGACCCTAGATATCTAAGCCTTTCTAATCAGACCGAGTCTAGACTGTTGAAGCCATGTCTACAAAAGCCATCCTGACCTACAGAGCTCACCAAGGTCTGGAGTGGACGTTCTTCATGAGGTCTGCCAAAAACTCCACGAGACATCCAATGGTGTGCAGTCTTATGAAGACTCACTTTGGTAGATTTCATGTAAGGAACATCATCAACGAACCATAACCATCGACACGATAGGGATGAGCGGTTCTGATAGCAAAGTTCTAACCACTCTGTTGGGTTTATTTAATAGTCAACACCTGACATTGGTTTTATTACTATTAAATTATTAAAAATCTAAAGTTTAGCACCAACTTTCTATCTAGCTACACAGCGTTTACACTCAGTGGTTATGGCTAGTGACTACGGCCGCAGTTATGGAATAGTTTAGTCTACTAAATAATCTATTAATTCACTGCGTACTCCTAACTTCACCTACTAAAAGCTGCCACCAGAGTCACATGCATTCACATGCACACATATACTACTCACAAAAAGTTAGGGATATTTGTCTTACTGGAGAAATTTATAGAAAACATAAAAAGTTCCCTCTACAATGAAATCATGAAAGTAGGGCATTTAGGTAAAAACATGCAATGGTGACTTCCTCATCTCAAACAAGTTATTGAACCCAAAGCCAGCAGCAGTGGTGGAGACACCCCAACAACGTCTCAGTAACTGGTCATGTGTCCTTCAGCATCAATTCCAGCTGGACAACAATGTCTCATATCGTCCACTGTCAACTGACTGTCTGCTAAGTCACTGCATCCCACTCTTCTTGAAGGCCATTCGGGTTCTGAAGTTCAGAGTTCCCAGTCTCTACATGAATCCCATAGGTTTTCTATAGCCGCTCTCATAAGACACACCGTGGCGGCATGGCGATGCGGCAATTTTGCGGCATTCGTACCGGCACGCTTGGTAGTAATATTCCCGCAACTTCGGACTTGTGAATGAAGATTACGCCTTGGCGCAACAGAGGGAGGAGTCACTAATAACGTGGCAAAAGTGAGCCGACCCCCGACCAGAGAAAGTATTTAAAAATCAGGTAAACACGGGAAAGCTGTTGCGCATTTGTAAACACTCAGCGGAGACGGCAAACTGGAGCGACACAGAGATCTGGGAGCTTCTGGCTGAAGCAGAAGTTGCCTGTTTATACGAGCACTTCCGTCTCACGTCTCTGTACCCTACGCATTGACAGCGTGAAGACCACCCCCATACCTCCTTTATACCGCCACCCAGAAATCTTTTGTGAAACGCACATGATTGCGCAACATTACCGGCGCGGTCTGACCACTTATGAACAACCAAAGGCCGGCTCAGGTTCGCAGCAATTTGCCGGCATTGTTTTATGAAAGCACCTAGAGTGTGACGTTCACACATAGGAACAATAACTGGATTAATGATGTTATGACTATCAGTGCACCCCAGTGCACAAAACTCCACCCGTTCCAGTGAACAAGGGTTGATGCCAACTCCTGACAGCATGATCCTTCAGAAGGATCAATGAAAGTAAAGCCTCAGGTCCAGATAACTTTCCAGGCAGAGTTCTGAGTCTTTGCTGAAGAACTCACGGATGTCTTTACAAACATCTTCAACACCTCACTGAGCCAAGTTGTTGTTCCCCCATGCCTCAAAGCTACCACCATCTGTCTGTAGGAAATCTTACTGCCTGGTTGCACTCAATCCCATCCTCATGAAGTGCTTCGAGCAGCTAGTCATGCTCCACATCAAGTCTGCCTGCTAAGAGCATCCTGTCCAGCTACATCACTGTGTGGTACAGTGCCAGCACTATGTCCTGCTGCAAGACCCTGCAGCGCAGCACCGAAGATCCTTGATGCCCCTCTCCTCTCCCTTCTGGACATCTACAACACCTGCCTCACCTGCAAAGCCCTACAGATTACAGGTGACCCCACCCACCCATCTCACAGCATGGGGTTCAGTGTCTTGCCCAAGGACGCGCCAATGACAACATCTAGTTACGACGCTCATGTTAAGAAATAAAGTCTAAGGACAGGTGTCCAACCAGGTGACCACTGAGTGTAAAAGCATTCAGCTGAAAATGGAACTAACTTGCTGAAAATAAAGTCACTATTTCTAAAGGTCTAGCTAATGGCACAGGTTGAATATCAAACCTAAAATCACTCTGTTATTAACAAAACGTGTTCGTAGAACTGAGTTCTGCATCTCATTTATTTCCAGCACATATTCAATTTCACAGTTTACTTTACTTGTACATAAATTTAAGTAACAGAGCTGACAATAATAAATTCAGGCATTAAAGCAGCTAACCTTACCAATAAAAGGCTTCCATTTCTCCAAAGCCTGCCTTAACAGCTAGAGGGCAACGTGCTGACTTGATGCAGAGGAAGAAGAAATGTTGTAGAGTTGATTTAGCAGCTGGCTTCTTTCCTTGACGAGCGTCACAAAGAAATACGTATGGGCCTGACTAACGACTGGAGCAGATATAATACCAAGGTTTAGGCTACTTCTCAAGCCTGTGGTGAGTTTATAAGAAGAGGCTGTTAATGCACCACCAGTGCAGGTCGTGTTGGGTGCTGCTGGGAAACGTGCAAAGTCATATTCACAGAATACATTCTTGCTTTGTCAGTGGATCGGACTGGAAAAATTAAATCATAATTCAGAAGACGCGTGAAGAGTCGGAGCTTACGCTCAAACCTTCCCTACCTAGAATGAATCTAGATATGTCTCCACTACTGGACCTGGCTGGTTTCAGGTACGACTAAAATAACTCTTTATAAAGTAGCGCTGTGCCTAATCTTAGGAACAAACCAACCACATCTCAGGAAAAACTAATTAAGAACATCTGGGCTTCTAGTAAACGTCAGAATAGAAATCGAACTGCTCAAAGCGTGGGTCGAGTTTAATCACAAAGAAACACCGGCACTAATACAACTAGCATGCAGACGAAGTGTTTTTTCTCTCTAAGGGGTCAATGTTCATAAAGTAGCCTTGCTAAACATTAAAACTCCTGTAATTCAAAGGTGGCTAGTTAAGTTTAAAGTCTGTAAATTAATAGATTCTTTTACCTGGTGAGACCACCGATCCATTGTTGTTCTTCTCGCCTTGTTTCTTGCGAGAAAGCATCTCTTTGAACTGCTGTTCTCTCTTCTCCAGAAGCCTCTGATTATACAAATCCAGCTGCAACACAAACAAAGACCTCACCCACTAACGAACAGCAGCTTCTACTCGATTATTTCTACTTCATCAAGTGGACACAGATCACTAGAGAGCATTCACCCTGAGACTGATGCTCATCGGGGTCACTCTGAAGTGGACTTCTATCAGTTATGGATCTACAGTAAGGTCCACGCCCACAGATGACATCACTCAAAACAGGCGGAGTGTCTAGAAACAGGGAGTGGTCCTTACTGTTGATAAATAACTGATAGAACACCACTTCAACATGAATGAAATATCCCTTTAAGCTGGATAACCATTTAAAACCAAAAACATGACTTTAGGAGTTTCATTAGAGCTTCAGCGCCCCGGAAGCTTCTGTGTCACATGACCACCACCGCACGTTTACTTTGAGACAAACAGGTCTACAGAAGTACAACTGCTGAGCTCACCTTCTCCTTCTGCTTGGCCTTGATGTCGTCCTCTGAGTCTGCTGAGGTCTGCAGACTGGTGGACGGTGTGGACTCTGTGGGTAAACTGAACTGCACTGATTTACCCTGTTTGGCCGGTGGCTGCACGCTTAGAGATTTCACAGTCTCGATTACCTTCAGGCATCGCGCCACGGTAGTAGAGATGGCCGACTGGTCGGTGCTTGTAGAAGTTGAGGGCTTTGGCATTGAGTGAGGTGGTACCACTGCAGAGGGGGGAAGCTGTGAGGAACTAGAAGGGGTGGGGGGGGGAGCCAGAGAAGGTTGTCCAATAAAAGGCAGCACTGACTGAGCGGGGGATGGGGCAAAAGGAGGTTGTCCAGGCAGACGTTGAGGTGGAGGTCCAGGAGCACGCTGGGGTGGAGGTCCAGGAGGAGGTCCTGGAGGGTGCTGGGAAGGACGTCGTGGAGGTGGTCCAGGGGGAGGTCCTGGGGGAAGACCCAGCCTTTGCGGTGGTTGAGCAGCTGCAGGAGGAGCAGAAGACCCAACATTGTTTGATGTTGATTTTTGAGGTGCAGAGGTATGAGAGATGATGCCAAGTGGCCAGTTCAGTGGTGGTGTTGGATGCTGGTAATGAGCAGGTGGAGGTCCAGGAGGTGGTTTCGGAGATGATGTGGTAGGCGGTGTGCTCTCCTCCATCTTGCTTAGACTCTGCAGTTGAGCCTTCTTTAGTGTTTCCAAGTCTGGCTGTTCTAAGAATTCCTCAAACTTTGGTATGACAATTTTCCGTCTGCTGAGTGGCTCCAGACTGGAAGATCTGGCAGGGGAGAGAGAACGAATGGGATCTAGTTCTACCGACCCAGTTCTACTGGTCCTCAATGTCTCTTTTTCAGTGGACGAAGACCTGGCACTCAAAATTTTCTCCTGGGCTTGACTGGCCAGTTTGGAAACATCTCCAGAACTTAGATTCAAGCCAATTGAACGAAGCAGATTCTGAATCTTATCGTAGGGTTCTTTCTTTGGTGCCTCACTTGTTCCCTCAGCTGAGGGCCGTTTAGGGCTTGGTAACTTCTCCCGTCCTCTGGTTAGACTGCTGCTTGGTGGTTCCTGCACCAATCCCACAATCCGAGAGAAGCCCTTGCCATCCTGTAGAGCACGTTCATGGGGCAGAAGGTCATCCATAACACAAGCTGGTCCAGATTTTTTCTCAGCATCCACCTTTTTGGTAAGCATGTCAAGGAACCGGTCCAGAGGTGGTTTCTCAGCAGGAGGAGACTGGGCCTTTCGTTTGGGAGAAGGTGTTCTAGGTGGCGAATCGATAGGAGAAGGAGGTTTGTAAGCAGAGTGGGAAGAGGAGGTATTAGCTGAACGAGTCAAAGGGGGTGTGGTAGAAACACCAGGAACCTGGTCAGACTGAGAAAGTGGTGAAGAACCACGAGGCTCTGTAGACTGACTCGGTTTACCTGGGGGATATGGATCATATGGTCGGTCTCTATATGCCGGGTCATAGTACTGGTCATCATAAGGTTCATCGTAGACATCGTAGCGATCAGTGTAGCGATGGCTGGAGGAAGGGGGTCGACCATAGGAGGGCTCACCATAGAGACGACCTTCATAAGGGCGGTCACCATAAGGCCGCTCAGCATACGGATGACCAGCGTATGGGCTGCCATAGTGCTCACCATACCGCTGACCCTGGTAAGGACTGTACGGTCGGTCATAATACGGGTCATCGTAAGGGGGCCGGGGGTAGTCTGGTTCTCCTGGACGCTTCTTAAGAATAGACCGGACTGGTTTGTATTCAGGCATGGTGATCCTGCCGTGGTCGTAGTCGATGCAGGTCCTCTGTCCAGGCTCCACTGCTCTTGGGTCAAGGTCCACTAAGGACTTTTTATAGGCGATCATCTCATTAAGTTCCTCAAGCTCTCGCTTCTTCCTGGCCAGCTCGCTGTCCACTACTCCACCTCGTCTGTGTGGAGGGCTCGGCTCCCTCCTCCTGTGGTCTTCACGCTCTTTGCTGGTTTTGGTCTTTTTCCTGGACGACCTTTCTTTGCTCCTTTCCCTGCTCCTTCGTGGGCTCCTGCTGTAGCTCCTGCTTCGACTGCGGCTTTTGCTACGACTCCTGGAGCGGCTCCTGGAGTGTCTGTGTGACCTCTCTTGGCTTCGTCTGTACCTCTTGCGCTCACTGTCAGGGCTGGTGCTAAGTCTTCTTTTGATGATACGTCCAAACTTGTCCCTGGGTGGACTCCTACTTCTAGCCCTACTTGGGCTTCGGCTCCTGCTTCGACTCCGGGTGGATTTATGCCGAGTGATGCTGTAATCCCTCCTTAAATTTTTCACTACTGCCTTCAGCTTGTCTGCCTCCGGTTTCATCTTCCTGGAATGTCAGACAGCTTGTTCTCATTAGCAAATCAACATCAGTTCTAAAGTCAGACAGTCAATAAAATGTTAACTCACTCGTCTTCTGATGGCTTTGTCAGTTTGATGGTCATCTGCCAAACCAATTAAAAAAAAAAAAAAAAAACAGAGTTAGAATCATCAAATCAAACTTTATTTATATAGCACCTTTCATGCCCCAGCGAGCAACACAAAGTGCTTGACAGATTAAAATGACCCATACAACCCACATTCCCTCCCTTTCCCACACATAGAACAATTATGACACTCTCCCCTCCCAGTCCACAACCCATTCCCAGGCACACACACACCCACACATACACATCAAAACCACAGTAAACACTATGTTGAGCTCAGATGGCTCCAGTAATGAGAAACACGCCATCTAGTGGGCCCTCTGCCTCATCAGCTGTAGAACCAGGTCAGCAGCCACACACCAACCAAGGGCACCCGGGTATGGAGGGTGGCAACCCCCGCCACTGCCCGGGCCCTACCGGGGAGCGCCAGAGCCGCCACCGCCGACCACCGGTCCCAAGGCAGAGGGCTCCACAGAGGAAACACTGGAGGGTTAAAATGCATAGCATATAAAATAACGAGAACTTATATGAATAGTAAAATGACCAATAAAATCCGAATAAAAAACTAAATAAATAATAATCAGTTAAAGCTAATCTAAAAAGGTGGGTCTTGAGTCTATTCTTAAAAACCTGAACGTTCTCTGCGGTCCTGAGGTCCTCTGGCAGTCCGTTCCAGAGGCGAGGGCCGTAATAACCAAAAGAAGCTTCGCCGTGGGTGTGTGTCCTGACTTTAGGGATGACTAGGAGACGGCTGCCAGAGGAGCGCAGTGACCGCGAGGGTTTATATGGCAAAAGCAGTTCAGAAAGATAAGAAGGGCCAAGACCATTAAGACACTTAAAAACCATTAACAGTATCTTAAAATCGATCCTAAAACATACGGGGAGCCAATGCAGTGATTTTAAAACCGGAGTGATGTGCTCCCGCTTCCTGGTCTTTGTCAGGACACGGGCTGCTGAGTTTTTTAAAAGTTGTAGACCTGAAGTACTCTTTTTGGAAAGACCAGAAAGCAGGGCATTGCAGTAATCGATTCTACTGGTGATAAAAGCATCAGCGTCTCCGTATTGGCCCGAGAGAGAATGGGGCGGACTCTGGCGATGTTTTTGAGATGATAAAAACCTATTTTGGTGACGTTTTTAATGTGAGGGATAAAAGTCAGCTCAGAGTCAAAGATCACGCCCAGATTCTTAACTTTTGAGGAAGGATTAAAAGACAGTGATTGTAATTTGGGTAAAAGTTTCTCTCTCTGGGCCTCAGGACCAATGACTAAAACTTCAGTTTTGCCCTGGTTGAGCTGGAGAAAGTTTTCTGCCATCCAGGATTTAATGTCTGAAATACAGTTAAAAAGTGCATCCACTGTCATCAGGAGACACGGAGATGTACAACTGTGTGTCGTCAGCATAACTGTGGAAATTCACCCCGTGTCTCCTGATGACGCTGCCCAGAGGGAGCATATAAAGGTTAAAAAGCACTGGGCCTAAAATGGAACCCTGGGGCACACCACATGTGATGCTATGGACCCTGGAGAAACAGGTGTCCATGCTGACCATAAAAGTCCTGTCTGTGAGACAGGAAGTGACCCATCTATGAACAGCACCAGAACAACAATGACATGTTGTCACAAAAGGTGAATCTGGTCACACTCACCTTTCCTTTGCTCAGACCGACGCCGCCGAGCTTCCGGACAGGAAGGAAAACCTTTTCACTGAAACGTTTTATCCTGATGGCCTGGTTCCCTCCCTCAGCCGCTTCATGCTTCCAGAAACAACAAGAGTTTTAAATCAGAAATGTAAAAATTTAACTTTTCATCTCACATCCTTTACCAAAACACAAACCAATAAAGATTACAAAGAATATCTGAATGTTAAGAAGTGAGCGTATCCGTTCTGTGTACATCCTTTACTCAGCTCTGTTCTCATTCTCTCGCCTGTCAGTTTATTAGAAATGGCTGGTTTTTAGACCACAGTTAGCTTTAAGGCGACTGCGAGCATTATAGTGTCCAACTTCTCAACCGTCACTGTACTGGCAATGAGTGTCGGCTGGCTGACAGCAGCATCCAGTCAGCTGTTGAGTCGTCAACTAGACCTCCAAATCGGTGGGTCTAGAAAATCATTGTCACCAGCTTTATTCATCCAATGCGTCCTATAACATCCAACTGAGCATTGTGGCATTGCGTACATCCGACCCGACGTAGAAGCATAAATTAGGCTTAAGAACCCTGTTCTGAGGACGGGGAGGACTCACCGGGACGATGCTGAACTCAACCTTCTCATTCAGCTCCAGCTTCTTCTTCTCGATCACCTCCTTCATGTAGAAGAAGAGCTGAGGGTTCTCAGAGCACTTGATGAGCCCGGAGTCTTTAGAGAACTCGATCACGATGCCCTGGAGTGAAAAGCATCAGATCAGACACACCGGCAGGAAGTCTAAACTCTGACCCAAACCGTCAGAATCTCTTACATGTTGACGTTGTTCATTGGACTCTTCAAAGGAGTCGGGGAGGATTTCTAGGAACGTCGCTCGTTCCTCTTTGGTCTCCTGGTGGGTGGCGATGTTGAAACGCACCTTTAAAGGCAAGAGTCAAGATCAGACCGACCTAAACTCAAACAGAGCGTTCAGGTTCAGCAGGAACACTAGACCCAGAAGTCCTCACCTTGTCTCCGACCAGCATGGTGGCCATGGTCAGCAGGTCTTTGGGACTGAAGTTCAGCTGCTTCTGCTCACCGTCGATGGTCATCACCAGACGGCCCGTCTCTGGATCTGCTGTCGGTTTGTCAGCAGCTTCAGTGGGCTCAGCCTTCATCTGTTCAGCGCCACCATCTTCCTTAATCTCCTCCTTTATCTCCTTTGCCATCTCTTCTTTTTTCTCCTCCTGTTCTCCCTGCACCTCCTCCTTCTCCTCCTCATCCATAGGCTCTTCTTTAATTTTCACCTGACAAAAGAAAAAACATTTCTGACATCTCTGTAAAAGGTACAAACATTAACTTTATGATTACCTTTACGACCATCTGCCCGTCTCCAACACCTCCTCCGTCATTCTGCACCTCCTTCTTCTGCACCTCCTTCAGAGGAGTTCTAGAAACGGCTCTGAGCACGGTGCCTTCAAACCGCTCTTTGCTGATTTCATACTTTGAGTCTGGAATTCTCATACTGAAGCCAAAGGGCGTCCACTGCAGGAAGTAGAAGGATGTTACAAACTGATCCAGATTCTTCTGAACTCCGACCTCATCCAGGTGTTCGGTTCCACCTGAAGTCTGAGTCTTACCTTGTCTTTGGCAGCTGCCAGCGCTGCAACCACTTCCTCCTTCTTCTTCCTCTCTGCCTCTTGTTCCTCCTCCTCCATCTTCCTCCTCCTCTCTTCCTCCTCTTGTTTTCTAATCTCCTCCTTCCTCTTCCTCTCCTCCTCCTCCCGTTTCTTCTGCTGACGCAGGATTTGATCGTCCTTCGTCCTCATCAGCCTGATGGCTCTCTTGTTGGAGTCCACCTGCAGAAACAGAACCACTAATCAGACTCGTCCTTTTTCGTGTCAGTTCTGGTCCGGTTCTGGTCTACTGGACTCACCGTGGACATCGTGAACTCCACCTGTTTGCCAACATCTGTAGTATCAAACTCTGTGTCGCTGAAGTTTTCTACCGTGTCGAAGGAAATCTCACCGTGCTCGTCTGACTTGATGACGCCCTCCTCGGCGCCGAGCAAGGAGATGACGCCCTGAGGGGAAGAAGATCAGACCTGAGGAGCTCCAGCAGATCTTTGAAAGGATGTTTCATCTACAATAAGGACCACACCCACCGCTGACATCACTCAGAGTGGGTGGAGTCTCTGCTCATCTTTAAACCAGCTAATGAAGTCAAATGGCCACATTCTAGCCTGATAAACAGATTTATTCTAAACACTAGTGTTCATCGAGCAGCAGACCGGTCTCCGTCATGTCAAACACCTTCACCTGACAGGATGAAGCAGACTAGAGTGGAAGCATGGAGGAACATTGGTTTACCAGCTCCCGGGTCTCCTTGGTGTAGCTGAAGGTGAAGGGGATTTTGGGTCTGATGTTGGCCGCCCGCCGCCTGTTGGTATGAATGTTAACCAGCAGGTTGATGAGCACATGGTCGTTCTTCAGCAGCGTCACGCTGCAGTCCCGGTGGTCAAATGTCACATTCGTCTTGATGGGGCCAATGTTGGCGTTGATTTGACCCGGATAACCAGGATTGCCGTCCTGGAAAAGGAGGGGAGGGGACAAGTTAGGAGGATTCAGGCGGATCAGACCAACAGCTCTGAAACATGGTTCTGACCTCTAGAGGTTCAGATTCAGATGATCCTATTCATGACTTCACTGCAGTGTGATGGTTTCACTAACCAATTAATAACCTAACTAAGCTCCTTAAACACTGATTATCAACCTAAAGCCTCTTTAAAACGAGATGCTTAACATTCCGTTGTCTCATTTAAATCCCCAGGCTAGTGATGGTAACAGCACCATTTAGAGTAGAGCATGAAAAAATTCACCATTGTAAAAAATCTGCACCCAAAGATATTACGATAAAAAAACGAATCGCTGACATGCAAGTAGGCGGAGCCACACAGCGGCAGTAATGCACCAAAGCTTTGTTTGAAGTGCGGAGAAGAGGAAGAGCAGTGAGTGGTACTGGGACCAGTTCAGACCCAGAACACGAGAATCAGCTGATAGCATTTAGCCAACATGACACCAGGAGCAGAAGTCGTCTGCTTCAGATCAGATTCAAGATCCAACAGACTGTACCTGTGGGGCGATTACGCTGCTACAGCCCCATCTAGTGGACAACTTTTTGTTTTTGTGAGTACGGGTAGTTATCATCCATTTATCATTATCGAGGTGAACTCAACATACGGTGAGGTCATATCGCCCAGCCCTACTGACTCATCAGGTTACTGGTTTTGGTTCCTAACGCCGCTGACCCTCAGACGATCTGTTCTTTAGTCAAACGAGTCGAGGACCAGCAGGAAGCTGATCTCAGACTCAACTTCCTTCACTCTGAGTTGAAAAGAAAACCATCGGACCAGAACACCTACTGGTTCTGTTTCTTGTCGTCATCGTTTGACTCTATCTCAAACTGGATCACTGACTGGATCATAAAGTCTGACCCACCAGAACCAGCAGGCTCACCTTGGGCTCGATGATGGGCTGGCTGACGACGCCCTCATAGAGCTCAGAGTCCAGCACCATGTTGGGTGGCACCTCGGTTTGAGTTTTGCATTTCCTCCTGGGTGTGTTCATGGCGCTTTGGAGCGTTGGATCGTCGCTGGAGGTGTTGCAGAGCGTCAGGAGGAGGGGCTCCTTCACTCGCTTGATCCTGGCGGCGTGTTTCTCCCCCTTCAGCTGGCAGAACAAGAACAGAGAAATGATTTCAGCTGATGGAAATGATCGTTAGCCAATCAGATGATCAGGAAAAAACGACTCAGTCAGCAATCAGATGAGTCATTAGTTGTAGCCTAATGGCAGCGCAGGAAGCTTCGTTAGGAGGCGATGGCGAGTCCTCACCGTGACGACTGTGAACTCCACCTCCTCGTTGAGGTCCTCCTCAGTGAAGCTGATGTCACTGAAGTTCTCTTTGGTGAGAAACGGAAGCATGTCGTGTTCGTCCGACTTGATGACGCCTTCGTTTTCCTCCAAGCTGAAGATGTGACCCTGCAACCATAAAACAGAGAGAAGGGAGCTGAAGGGAAGTTCTGAACAGGTGAGTCAGCAGGTAAAGTGGGCGGGGCCCACCTTCTCCCGGATCTCATTGGTGGAGCCGAAGGTGGCGGGGATCTTGGGCTTGATGTTGGTGGCTCTCCGTCTCTCTGACACGATGTCGGTCAGCAGGTTGATGAGCACCAGGTCGTTCTTCAGCAGCGTCACCGTGCTGTCCTTCCTCTCAAACGACAGGTTGGTCCTCACCTGGCCGATGACCACATTCACCTGGCCGGGGTACAGGCGCTCACCGGGCTGGAAACAAAACGCACACCAACTCGTTAACAGCTCAGAGGAAGGTTCCAGACAGAACACCTGACCCGACTCACCTGAGGATCCACTATGGGCTGACTGACCACAGCCTCAAAGATCTCTGGGTCCACGTTCTCCGTCCCTCCTGGAGCCACTTTGACGTCCGTAGCTACAGAACGATTCTGTTCAGATAGAACCATAGCGTTACCAACAGAGCTCCGACAGAACCAGAACCAGAACCAGAACCAGCTCACTTTCTCTTTGCAGGCCGTGAAGTGGACCCGGACTCCAGGAGTCATGGCTTTAGGGTTTCCAAAGAACACATCGAAGCTGAAGGTGAACTTCTCCAGATCCTCCCTCTCGATGGTTCCAAATGTCGGCTGCAGATCAGACAAAAGAATTAATGGTAGAACCAGAACCTCTTTAGACCAACACACCTGCTAGAACCTGATCTCAGATCATTTATGGAGGAGAACCTCCCCTCAGTCTGGATCCTCACCCCAATGAAGGAGATGATCCCCGTGGATCTGCCAGGAGGGGGCCTGAAGCCACAGAGATCGATTAAAACACAGACATTCAGCAACAACAGCCCAGGATCCAGGTCAGACCAGGAACCGGGTCAGACCTGGTTCTGGGTCAGATCAGCTGCATTCTCTGAATCACGATGAAGAACTCACTTGTCAAACGTGCGTTTTCCCAGTAGGCCCAGAGCTTTGGCCGTCTTCCGGTTTTCTGGTTTTGGGGAGACTGCAGGGGCAGGGGCAGGAGGGGGGGCGGGTTCAGGAGCTGGGGTGGGGGCGGGGGCAGGAGCTGGGGTGGGGGCGGGGGTGTCGGAGAGCACTTCCGAGCTATTTTTGGTCTCGGTGGGAGTCAAGTCCGAAGGTGGAGCAGAAATCAGAGCCTTTATCTGAAGAACAGAAACAACACGGTTTAGGGTTGGGCGATGTGTAGCTTTATCCCGATCGTCCATCGTCAGTCCAAAAATTGACGATGGGCCATTTATTCACGCAGGTGACTGTTGACATATTTGCTGGCTGAGCAATGTAAACACACACAGATGGATTTACCAAATTAAAACTTCCAAAGAAGTCCCAAAATTGTGGAATTAGTTGCCAACAAACACAACGTCACCTACTTGGGGTTAGTTTGGCTTTAAACAGACGTCTAGTGGCGGCAAAGAGCTCCATCATCTAGTGTTTACCCTCCTGAGTGAGCTAACTAAGCTAACACCGCTAGCTGCTGCTGCTACGTCACCAAATCGCTCAGAAAGACTTCAAACTGCAGCGAAGATTTATTAAATGGAAGCAACGTTCACTGAAGGGGTTTTTATTGGTATTTCAGTTTTAGTTTCATTTTGTTTCATACTGAGCTGAAGACAGATGAACACCGGACCGGTGTTACACTCGCTAAATATTCCTAGCACGGTAGCCGACCCGTAAACACGGTTTAACTGGAAAAAAGCCAGTCTCTGATGGTTTCCCTCCCCACCATCAGGGTTATCATTCAGATACATTTATTTTATGAACAAAAGCTGCTGCCGTTCTGTCCGTCTGCCACGGAGTGAGTAAATAAATCACCGCCTCTCTCAGAGGCAGGAGGAGGAAACAGACGTTGCTTGGAGCTGGGAGGAGTTTGTAACATTTAAAAAGAGAATTATTTATTATGTTTATGTGGGCTGCATTCTTTGACTTCAACCAAACATTGCTAATAATTAAGAAATAAATGTATAGGGGGACGAATAAATCGTTATTGAGAAACGATGGGCTCAGCCAATCGCCGATAGATTCATCTGATCGCCCAACCCTAACATGGATCAGGAGTCTAGGGGGACTAGTCTACTGAGACCCTGTGGAGAACCACCACTCCGGACCCACCAGAACCCACAATAGGTCCCTCATCTGAACCCAGACCAGGACCTTTATCTGAACCACTTCAAAAGTACAGAATCATTCTCTTAGCCTGATTTAACAAACCTAAAACTCCATCCGGTGATTCTGGTTCTAAAAAGCTGATGAAGATTGAATTAAAGCTGTTGGTCACAACATATATTATATCCCTCCTCATGGTCACATCAACACAACACGCTGGGAGTCGTTTTCCTGTTTCTGTCTTATAAAGTTCCTACAGAGTGCATTTACCTCGTCATGTGCATTCAGTATATCTATGACACGCATGAACCAAGTATAAAATAAGTAATGATGTCAAAAACTAACCAATAAGCTTCATCTACACTCACAGCAGCAAACTGAACCAATACTCACCCATTCAGGCTGGTCTGGAGGCGGGTTCAGCATCGGTTCCTCCACAACAGGCTGAAGACAGACAAACAGATCAGTCAGAAACCCTAAACCTGAAGCAGGACCTGAGAGAGGCATTGCTTCTGTCCATCGCCTACTGCTGTCACAGGCTAACACAACAGACCGTTTGTAAATAGTGATTATGTATTTGTGGGCGGAGCTTAAGGTATTTGTGTCACAAATTGTAGCTAGTTTCTTTTATGCTGAAAATGAGTTGTTTGAATACTTTAAGTATTTTAATGTTTGACTGGTGGAGGATAGTTTGTCTCACACCAATAAGCTAACAGTTAGCTTATTCCTGACCCACATTGCTGTCCAGGCGGTGGGTTAAGGATCCGGCTTGGTGTCCCAAGTTACAGCAGCCAGACATCTTCGTATACCTCATTGAAAAACCAAGAGTTTACAAGAAGGAAAAAACTTCAGGCGCATAAACTTTTAGATGCGTACAACTTTGTCCTGTGTGGTCGCGTCTGGGATGCTGAATATTGACATTTGTTTGCTGATTTGTATGCATTAGGAACAGACAAGCTGTCGATCCAGAGGCAGGGGCATAAAACAAGACGTAGTTCGTCATCAACAAGCCAACCCACCACAGGTCACAGATAAAACTTCATCAGTGATGAAGTTTTATCTGTGACCTGTGGCCAGAGGGTTTGTCGGTAGAGCGGTCTCCTGCGTTTTACGAAGATGGCCGTTGGTGATGTTTTCATTCCACTGATGACATGTGAGGTCATCCATGAAGCGGTCACGGGGCTGCAGTCGGAACACCCAGACGCTCTCAAACTGGTTTCAGGAGTTCTTGGCCCTCTGTTCTGAACTTTCAAATCAAATCAAACTTTATTTCTACAGCACCTTTCATGCCCCAGCGAGCAACACAAAGTGCTTGACAGATTAAAATGACCCATACAACCCACATTCCCTCCCTTTCCCACACATAGAACAATTATGACACTCTCCCCTCCCAGTCCAAAACCCATTCCCAGGCACACATACACATAAAAGCCACAGTAAACACTATGTTGAGCTCAGATGGCTCCAGTAATGAGAAACACGCCATCTAGTGGGCCCTCTGCCTCGTCAGCTGTAGAACCAGGTCAGCAGCCACACACCAAGGAGGGTGGCAACCCCCGCCACTGCCCGGGCCCTACCGGGGAGCGCCCGAGCCGCCACCGCCGACCACCGGTCCCAAGGCAGAGGGCTCCACAGAGGAAACACTGGAGGATTAAAATGCGTAGCATATAAAATAACGAGAACTTATATGAATAGTAAAATGACCAATAAAATCCGAATAAAAAACTAAATAAATAATAATCAGTTAAAGCTAATCTAAAAAGGTGGGTCTGGAGTCTATTCTTAAAAACCTGAACGTTCTCTGCGGTCCTGAGGTCCTCTGGCAGTCCGTTCCAGAGGCGAGGGCCGTAATAACCAAAAGAAGCTTCGCCGTGGGTGTGTGTCCTGACTTTAGGGATGACTAGGAGACGGCTGCCAGAGGAGCGCAGTGACCGCGAGGGTTCATATGGAAAAAGCAGTTCAGAAAGATAAGAAGGGCCAAGACCATTAAGACACTTAAAAACCATTAACAGTATCTTAAAATCGATCCTAAAACATACGGGGAGCCAATGCAGTGATTTTAAAACCGGAGTGATGTGCTCCCGCTTCCTGGTCTTTGTCAGGACACGGGCTGCTGAGTTTTGTAAAAGTTGTAGACCTGAAGTACTCTTCTTGGAAAGACCAGAAAGCAGGGCATTGCAGTAATCGATTCTACTGGTGATAAAAGCATCAGCGTCTCCGTATTGGCCCGAGAGAGAATGGGGCGGACT